>OX439483.1:309307778-309872335 GCA_949320155.1 Melangyna quadrimaculata | reverse complement strand
AATTTTTTCACACATCTCCGACGCTTTTAGGCAAGTGTTCAATTCATTTGCCGGAGTTGATCTTGCACTGACAGGCAGCGTATGAAGATCATAGCCTGACAGCATAATAATTGCATTACGTAAACGTTCATCATTTCGTATATCTTTCAACGTGCGATTCAAGGTTTCCAATTCCAATACGTGTTTGAGAGCCATTGTGCTCTTTTCCTTGGTGATAATGTTTCATTTCTGCAATACTTTCGCCATTTCAGACTTCTCTGAAATGTGTGGCATATAGGTTCTTCATCCACTTACATATTCAATGTCAATTTCAATGCAGGATGGTTCGACCCCCTTATAACAACGTATTCAATCCCCTAAGAGACCGAAACCAAGGCGATTTCAGAACTCGTACGAATCGTAGCCATAAAGACAGTGAAAACAGGAATGTCTTTTTTCCAATTCCATTGCACGTATCAAGGAAGGAAATGCCACCATTTCCGTTTTCAACTACTTGCATCCATTCATAGAACATAAGGACTCAATGCGCCTCGTTCTAAATCCATTTATCGACCCAATTCTCTATTAAATGCGAAGAAATCAATCAAACCTATAATCGTGAAAATCAAACGAACCATTCTCGAGTTAAGCTGCTGAAAAAACGAAATTTGCGCCTATTGCGCCACCCTTTTTGAACTGTTAGACTGTTCTTCTGTTCCTTAGCCTTCGCGTATTAATTTCAAACAAACCTGCAGAAAGAAGTTTCCAATTCGGTCCAGTCGTTTTCAAGTTTTAAGCATATGGATTATCATACTTTACAATCATATATGATTCATTGGACGTATTGCTATGAAATGAGCTAGCATACGCCCATTAATCACATATGAACACGAAACTAAATCCTTTTTTTAACAGCAGTGAACAATTATTTACGCAACCAACCCATTCTATGTTGCATCTTATTAAACAAAAAATGCTTTTTTCTGAAAAAAAAGTATTGGACGTGGAGATGTTTTTATATCAGTTTGTATGGGGACAGTGAAGCCGATTTATGTTTATGAATCATATATGATACATGGACGTAGGAGACTAAAAAAAAATTAATTTTGTGTATCATATATAATTCATGGGACGTATGGTTGATGTTTTGAAAAATAATGGACGTATGGATGATTTTATATAAGTTTGTATAGGGACAGAGAAGGTGTTAAATTAAATTAAATTAAATTAAATTAAATTAAATTAAATTAAATTAAATAAATTAAATTAAATTAAATTAAATTAAATTAAATTAAATTAAATTAAATTAAATTAAATTAAATTAAATTAAATTAAATTAAATTAAATTAAATTAAATTAAATTAAATTAAATTAAATTAAATTAAATTAAATTAAATTAAATTAAATTAAATTAAATTAAATTAAATTAAATTAAATTAAATTAAATTAAATTAAATTAAATTAAATTAAATTAAATTAAATTAAATTAAATTAAATTAAATTAAATTAAATTAAATTAAATTAAATTAAATTAAATTAAATTAAATTAAATTAAATTAAATTAAATTAAATTAAATTAAATTAAATTAAATTAAATTAAATTAAATTAAATTAAATTAAATTAAATTAAATTAAATTAAATTAAATTAAATTAAATTAAATTAAATTAAATTAAATTAAATTAAATTAAATTAAATTAAATTAAATTAAATTAAATTAAATTAAATTAAATTAAATTAAATTAAATTAAATTAAATTAAATTAAATTAAATTAAATTAAATTAAATTAAATTAAATTAAATTAAATTAAATTAAATTAAATTAAATTAAATTAAATTAAATTAAATTAAATTAAATTAAATTAAATTAAATTAAATTAAATTAAATTAAATTAAATTAAATTAAATTAAATTAAATTAAATTAAATTAAATTAAATTAAATTAAATTAAATTAAATTAAATTAAATTAAATTAAATTAAATTAAATTAAATTAAATTAAATTAAATTAAATTAAATTAAATTAAATTAAATTAAATTAAATTAAATTAAATTAAATTAAATTAAATTAAATTAAATTAAATTAAATTAAATTAAATTAAATTAAATTAAATTAAATTAAATTAAATTAAATTAAATTAAATTAAATTAAATTAAATTAAATTAAATTAAATTAAATTAAATTAAATTAAATTAAATTAAATTAAATTAAATTAAATTAAATTAAATTAAATTAAATTAAATTAAATTAAATTAAATTAAATTAAATTAAATTAAATTAAATTAAATTAAATTAAATTAAATTAAATTAAATTAAATTAAATTAAATTAAATTAAATTAAATTAAATTAAATTAAATTAAATTAAATTAAATTAAATTAAATTAAATTAAATTAAATTAAATTAAATTAAATTAAATTAAATTAAATTAAATTAAATTAAATTAAATTAAATTAAATTAAATTAAATTAAATTAAATTAAATTAAATTAAATTAAATTAAATTAAATTAAATTAAATTAAATTAAATTAAATTAAATTAAATTAAATTAAATTAAATTAAATTAAATTAAATTAAATTAAATTAAATTAAATTAAATTAAATTAAATTAAATTAAATTAAATTAAATTAAATTAAATTAAATTAAATTAAATTAAATTAAATTAAATTAAATTAAATTAAATTAAATTAAATTAAATTAAATTAAATTAAATTAAATTAAATTAAATTAAATTAAATTAAATTAAATTAAATTAAATTAAATTAAATTAAATTAAATTAAATTAAATTAAATTAAATTAAATTAAATTAAATTAAATTAAATTAAATTAAATTAAATTAAATTAAATTAAATTAAATTAAATTAAATTAAATTAAATTAAATTAAATTAAATTAAATTAAATTAAATTAAATTAAATTAAATTAAATTAAATTAAATTAAATTAAATTAAATTAAATTAAATTAAATTAAATTAAATTAAATTAAATTAAATTAAATTAAATTAAATTAAATTAAATTAAATTAAATTAAATTAAATTAAATTAAATTAAATTAAATTAAATTAAATTAAATTAAATTAAATTAAATTAAATTAAATTAAATTAAATTAAATTAAATTAAATTAAATTAAATTAAATTAAATTAAATTAAATTAAATTAAATTAAATTAAATTAAATTAAATTAAATTAAATTAAATTAAATTAAATTAAATTAAATTAAATTAAATTAAATTAAATTAAATTAAATTAAATTAAATTAAATTAAATTAAATTAAATTAAATTAAATTAAATTAAATTAAATTAAATTAAATTAAATTAAATTAAATTAAATTAAATTAAATTAAATTAAATTAAATTAAATTAAATTAAATTAAATTAAATTAAATTAAATTAAATTAAATTAAATTAAATTAAATTAAATTAAATTAAATTAAATTAAATTAAATTAAATTAAATTAAATTAAATTAAATTAAATTAAATTAAATTAAATTAAATTAAATTAAATTAAATTAAATTAAATTAAATTAAATTAAATTAAATTAAATTAAATTAAATTAAATTAAATTAAATTAAATTAAATTAAATTAAATTAAATTAAATTAAATTAAATTAAATTAAATTAAATTAAATTAAATTAAATTAAATTAAATTAAATTAAATTAAATTAAATTAAATTAAATTAAATTAAATTAAATTAAATTAAATTAAATTAAATTAAATTAAATTAAATTAAATTAAATTAAATTAAATTAAATTAAATTAAATTAAATTAAATTAAATTAAATTAAATTAAATTAAATTAAATTAAATTAAATTAAATTAAATTAAATTAAATTAAATTAAATTAAATTAAATTAAATTAAATTAAATTAAATTAAATTAAATTAAATTAAATTAAATTAAATTAAATTAAATTAAATTAAATTAAATTAAATTAAATTAAATTAAATTAAATTAAATTAAATTAAATTAAATTAAATTAAATTAAATTAAATTAAATTAAATTAAATTAAATTAAATTAAATTAAATTAAATTAAATTAAATTAAATTAAATTAAATTAAATTAAATTAAATTAAATTAAATTAAATTAAATTAAATTAAATTAAATTAAATTAAATTAAATTAAATTAAATTAAATTAAATTAAATTAAATTAAATTAAATTAAATTAAATTAAATTAAATTAAATTAAATTAAATTAAATTAAATTAAATTAAATTAAATTAAATTAAATTAAATTAAATTAAATTAAATTAAATTAAATTAAATTAAATTAAATTAAATTAAATTAAATTAAATTAAATTAAATTAAATTAAATTAAATTAAATTAAATTAAATTAAATTAAATTAAATTAAATTAAATTAAATTAAATTAAATTAAATTAAATTAAATTAAATTAAATTAAATTAAATTAAATTAAATTAAATTAAATTAAATTAAATTAAATTAAATTAAATTAAATTAAATTAAATTAAATTAAATTAAATTAAATTAAATTAAATTAAATTAAATTAAATTAAATTAAATTAAATTAAATTAAATTAAATTAAATTAAATTAAATTAAATTAAATTAAATTAAATTAAATTAAATTAAATTAAATTAAATTAAATTAAATTAAATTAAATTAAATTAAATTAAATTAAATTAAATTAAATTAAATTAAATTAAATTAAATTAAATTAAATTAAATTAAATTAAATTAAATTAAATTAAATTAAATTAAATTAAATTAAATTAAATTAAATTAAATTAAATTAAATTAAATTAAATTAAATTAAATTAAATTAAATTAAATTAAATTAAATTAAATTAAATTAAATTAAATTAAATTAAATTAAATTAAATTAAATTAAATTAAATTAAATTAAATTAAATTAAATTAAATTAAATTAAATTAAATTAAATTAAATTAAATTAAATTAAATTAAATTAAATTAAATTAAATTAAATTAAATTAAATTAAATTAAACATGTTTCGAAACGATACACCCTAGAAACATTACACATCATCAACAACAACAACAACATGAACAGAAAACAAGACACCCAATACATCTCTGCCATCTATTGTTCTCTTGTCTCATCATAACACAATATTCTTTCAGTTTCTTTACTCCTTGTTTAAATTCCATGGACTAAACTTCGTTTGAAGTGTTTTTTTTCTTTACTTTTGTAAATAATATTACAATTATTAGATACAATAATTTTAAATGTCAGTTTAAATTTAAACACAGTTTTATTAAAGTGAGTGTATTTTGTATTGTTTCAATTATTGTTATTATAATGTAAACAATATATTTTTTCTTATTGTCCAAATAAAGAACCCCTGCCGAAACGTCGGGAAAGCTAATGTAACTTAATTGTTTCATTGCAAAAACTACAGTGACCAAAAAAAGCCGACGGAAAGATTATTTTTAATCACTTCCAATCTCATTTATAAAACGAAAAAGGTTAACAAATGTCATAATTTAATTTTTTTTATTTGTTGGTATATACTGAATTATTAAAAAAGTCTCATTATAAACAGTAAAGCTTTCAGTTTAGCTAAAACGAAAAGAAATACAATTAACAAAGCTTATAATTTTTTTTTATTATTATTAATTTATTTAATTATTAATATCAGATTAATTTACTGAATCTCCATTAACAGATGGCCAAAGCTTTTAGTTTGGCTAAAAAAAAAAAAATAGTTAGCAAAGAGCTAAAAACAGCTACATTATCCATTACATTAAAAACAGGGCTTTTATTTTAGCTAAACCAAAATTAGAATAGATTGAACATTCAAATTAATCCAAAAAATTAGCATATATATTTCTATATGAGATTGCATGTGTGATAAACCGAATAATCAACTTCCACCCCAATTCCCCGTTCAACAACGAACCACAATCATCTAACGAGAGAAAACTCTTGTTAAAGTATAACCTGCGGATTTTCTGCAAAACTGCAAAATTGGACACAACGCCATAAAATGGAAGATGTTTTCTGTAACCTGATGGTTGCAGAGAGTACAAGTCGGGTTTAAGTCTGATCTATGAGGCCTATAGCTTAATTCTAACATCTCCGTTCTAGCTTTGAAAATCAAGCTCATTTCAGTGATAGAAAATTCATCCCTAAAATAGCTTGCTTCTCTTAAATTAAAGTTTAGTTCTCTATAAACTGATCGCGTTGAGGACTCCCTTGCACGTTCGGGACAAGACTGAAACATTTGTTCGTCAATTCCAGAGATGCAATTATAGAAAATATTTCTCCAGTTATCTGGGTGATCTTGTGATGTTCAAGACCGAATAGACGTGCTTATATTATCGTCCGGCAAAACAATTGTATTTGTATCATTTAAAATACCCATAAGGTCTCTAAGTGCGGAAAGTATTACTCGCAGTGTTTGTAGCTTGAAAGTTTATTCTCAGTTTCAAAGATTCAAGCTTCATATAATTAAATTTAACAAAATATTTCGCTTTTTTCACCTCTGATTTTTCTTTGTAATACTCTGCAAGTGAATTTTTCTATACAAAAAAAAAGAAAAAACTAAGAACAAAAGTATCGTTATTTGTTTCTCTTTCGAATAATATGGAGCGTGACCGTCAAACTCGATCTGGAAATGATGGTAAAGAGAATCTGAAGGTGGCCACTCCAGCGACTACCAAGAAATCTGGAAAGATAAACAAACTCCAGTCAACCGCTTCAGCAGCCACAAACAAATCTGAAAGCCTTACACCAACCCCTCCAATACGAGCAGTCAACGTTTACAAAGAGAACATAGCAACAACATCATCAATGATTCTTCACTGCGAAATGGAAAGACTTGTCAAAAATATTACCGATGGCATCGTTTCCCAAATCACCATAGAAATTCAGGAGTTACGCAACGAGGTTATGAAACGATTTGAAACCATGGAAAACAATCTTTCTCTCCACATCAAACACACCAACGATTCAATCGAGTTTGTTAAAGATCGAGTAAACAAACTTGAGACCCACTCAGAACCAACTAATGTTATGAAAAGGGCACTAGCTGAACTGGAACATAGATGCGACATATTTGAAAGAAAGGAAGTTGCTGCTGACGCAGTTCTTCTTGGTATTCCTCAATTACCAAATGAAGACCTTAAATCAACTTTAAATCAAATATGCCACGCCGTTAGTTGCGATCCTGTTTCATTGAAAGCTGCATTTCGTACTAAACAACGAAACAAAAACTCTGTGCACGACGCCCCCATCATACTAAAATTCGACTCTCCAAAAGAAAGAAATACGGTATTAAAATGTGTTGTTCTTTTTCACAAAACCAACAACAGACTACTACATCTGGATGACATAGGAGTTAAAGTCAAGGGGAAAGGAAAACAAAGTATTAACCTACACGGGAGCTTGACTTTAAGAAATCGCTCTTTTCTCCGACAAGCCATGCGCCTTAAACACGATGGTGCACTCTTCGCCGTTTATACGCACTCTGGATCCGTTTTTGTGTAAGTGAGTGCAGAATCAGAGAGCATCAACATACAGAACGATGCAAATCTAAATGCCTTTGCCGCTGCGATCAATAAAGAATATGAAACACAAGGAGACGAAAGAAGAACCTTTTAACATGGTACTAGCCGAAACTAATGTCAATATTAATATTATTATTTATATTATATTTATTTTTATTCTCTCTTTTTTATCTTTTCTTTCTCTTTTTCTTTTTTATTTCTATCTTATTTACATTTTACCTATTATTCTTATATATTTCAATAATTTTAATTCACCACTTTCTAGCTTACAATTAAATGCTGTAAAGGTTGGTTGCTTTGAATTTGAATACTTTAATTTGTTGCTGCTGCTAATCCCTCGTCGCATATTAATTGATCGGTACAGAGTTGAGTGAGTGGAATGTGAATTCCAGAGGCGACGGCAGCGATGTTATTTTAAAATCGATGCTTAAAGTTTTTAGCCATCGCAGGGAAGGCTTCAAAATAACACATTTTAATGCTCAAAGCTTGATGCCTAAAATCGATGAGTTCAGATTTTTGTTTGAGAACTCTGAATTGGACGCGATTTGTATTTTAGAAACTTGGTTTTCTCCAGAAATAAGTGATATTTCATATTCCTTAAATGGGTATAGGCTCTTTCGCTCAGATAGACGTGGTCGTGGAGGTGGTGTTGCAATATACTTAAGAGAATATTTGACATGCAAAGTTAAATTTTCTTCGTCATCAGAATCTTTATGCGAATACCTATTTTTAGAAGTAATGGGTTGTGAAACCAATCTTTTGCTGGGAACTAAATACAGGCCGAACAAATATGTTGCTTTAGAACCTTTATACGATCTTTTGGAACAAATTGCAGTGAGCTCATCAAATATTATAATATGTGGTGATTTTAATTGTAATATTCTAGTTGATAATAGTTTACGTGATAATTTGAGTTCTTTTGACTTACATTTTGTAAATTTATCAGTACCCACTCATTTTACTCAAACATCTAGTACCCTGTTAGATCTATTCTTCGTTACTAATAAAGATCGGGTTTTATTTTATGACCAACTAGCTGCTCCTGTTTTTTCTCACCATGACATAATTTTTCTAGCATTTGATTAAAGAACCGAAAACCCTCAGGAAAACCCAGCTATTCAATTTAGGGATTTTAAAAATATCGACTCGTTATCACTACAACAACATATAAGAACTATTCCTTGGACAAACATCTATTATATGCTCTCACCCGATGACCAAGTTATGTTTTTGAATGAAAAAATAAGTTATCTTCTCAATTCGCATGTACAAATTAAGACAAAAAAGATTCAAAATATAACAAAACAATGGTTTACCAACGAAATTAAAAATCTCTTGAACGAACGGGATTTAGCCTACCGACGGTGGACGCGTACTCGTGTGGTAGAGCTTCATATAGCTTATAAAACCTTGCGAAACAAAGCTGCCGAAAAAATAAGAGCTGCGAAAATAGAATTCTATGCTAACCGCCTCAATGTCAGTTCTGATGGACGCAAGATGTGGCATAGTCTTCGTGCATTGGGAATTGGGAAGCAACGAACTCTTGTACAAAACAATATCGAGGAAAACGAATTGAATCAGAAATTCTTGTCTCCTTTAAGTACTGCACCCTAGTTTCAATGACTTACACCAGCCTTCCTCAGCTTCTTCATTTGGTTTTTCAAGAGTAAACGACCTAGACGTTTTAGAATGCGTACTTTCTGTCAAATCAAATGCAGTGGGCGTTGATGAAGTAAATCCGATTTTTCTAAAAGCCATATTGCCATTTTTGCTTCCATTCCTTACTCACACTTTCAATACAATTTTAACAACTGGAATTTTTCCGCAGCAATGGAAATTGGCGAAAATCATACCAACTCCTAAAAATACCTTATGCGATGACTTCCGGCCAATTTCAATTTTACCATTTAAACAACTTAATGAATATATAACAAGTAACAACTTCTTAGTAAATATTCAATCTGGGTTTCGTCCAAAACATAGTTGCACTACTGCTCTCCTGAGTGTCATTGAAGATATAAGGACTGAACTTGATGACGATTGCGTCACATTTCTCGTCCTTTTGGATTTTTCCAAGGCATTTGATATGGTTCACCACTCCGTGCTCTTAAACAAACTACGCCAAAATTTTAACGTTTCTTCAGAAGCGCTAAAATTGATTTCTTCATACCTAAGCGGCAGGAAGCAAGCTGCATGTCTGCATAATAGAGTGTCTGAGTTTCTTCCAATAATTCGAGGTGTATCGATTCTGGCTCCACTCCTGTTTTCATTGTATATTAACGAAATATCCACTTTAATCATTGAGGCAGCTAAGCACTTCTATGCTGACGATATTCAGATTTACAAAAGCTGCCCCCTAGGACTTATCGAAAATTGTGTATCCTCAATTAATGATGATCTTGAGCGGATCTTCAACTGGGCAGAACTTAATTGTCTGACTCTGAACCTAAATAAGTGTAAATATTTAGTTATTTCAAAAAAAATATTGGCTGTATCGTATTTTCCACCAATAATGCTAAACAAGTTCCCCTTAGATTTTACAAATACTTCAAAAAATCTAGGTATGGTATTTAATAGAACTCTGACATGGAATAACCACATTAATTCAATAGTTGGGAAAGCATACGGAGTTCTCAGAACCTTGTGGACTGTCCAAAAATTTACGCCACTAAATACAAGAATCGTTCTTGCCAAAACTTTGGTAATTCCAGTTCTCACATACGGATGTGAAATATTTTATAGTTGTGATTTCGTTAACAAGGCAAAATTAAAAGTTGCGTTTAACAGCATTATTCGATATATTTACGGGTTACGAAAATATGACCATGTCTCGCATTTATCTAAGAATCTACTCAAAATGTCTCTTGAAAAATTCATTCAGTATCGTACTCTGATATTACTTTTTAATATTCTAAAAATACGTCAACCAATATATCTCTACGAAAAACTTCGGTTTCCAGCATCAAGTAGATCAACTTATTTAATACTTCCTCGGTTCTCTTGTCTCACATCTCAGAGACAGTTTTTTATTGCTACAATCCGTCTTTGGAATTCACTCCCACTCCATCTGCGAGAGATAAGCAACATGCAACGATTTCAGAGTAGTTTGAAACTCTTTTTCCTTGATCAAAGCAACTAACTTCTTCTATTCCTTAACTTTTTCTTCCTCTTATTTAAACTCTCCTTTTTCTATTTAAAAACTACCTCGTTTCTTTAACTTTTTATATTATAAATATGATTTGTTATTCTGATTCTCTTTTCATTATTATTACTTATATAACCTTGAACAATGTTAAAACACTAACTTTCACTATTTTATAAGATTTATCTTACAGTGTTAGCTTTTTCACGAAATAAATAAACTAAACTAAACTAAACTAATATTAGAACCGTTCAAAGTCCAAACATGGTCATTGTCAGTGGAACGAGAGCGAAAAATCATAATTTTGGACTTCGCGGTGTTAATTTTTAGGTCCCACCTATCACAGAATTGCTTTAATTTATTTATTTGTAATTGAAGAGTTAGCGCATCATCGGTCAAAATGACAACGTCGTATGCATAAAGCAACACTTTAACTCTCAGGTCTCCAAAAATCACCCCTCCAGGAATATGATCCTCAATATCATTGATAAAAAGAGCAAACATCAATGGGCTCAGAATACAGCCTTGAGGGACACCTGTCTCGGGCCGAAATTGAGTTGACTGATTTGTTCCATTTGATACTACAGCAGTCATATTTAAGAGAAGTTGCTCATAGATTCTGATAAACTTTGTAGATAGACCAATAGTAGCGAGTTTGATTAAAAGTGATTTTCTGTTTATAGTATCGTAAGCGGCTTTGAAGTCGACAAAAAAAGCAAACAGTTTACTCTTTTTTTCGATAAAACGCCTTGCAATACTAGTTAGAGTGAAAATTTGGTCTACAGTAGATAGATTAGCTCTAAAACCAGCCTGAAAACAGCTGATTTTGTTGTTACATTCAACCCAGGCCATCAATCTATGATAAAGAATTTGAGTAAAAAGTTTTCGAAAAGAATTTAGAACAGAATTGTCTCTATAATTGTTAGAGTCCCCCTTTTAAAGATTGCTGATAAACAAGAAGTTGTGAAACAGTCAGGAAAGTTCTCTTCACTAAACATTCTATTAAAGAGTTCTAGAACGCCATTCAGGAAATTTGGTGTAGGATTTTTGAAGAACTCAATCGGTATACCATCTAATCCTGAGGCTTTGATATTTTTCATTTTTTTCAGGGCCGATAAGAGTTCACCCATAGAAAAAAGAGCGTCTAACTCTTCAATGTAAACATAAGGAATCGCAAAACTGATACATGCTTGGTTTGGGTCTGTAAGCAATAAATTTTCAAAATGTGTTGCCAGGCGGTCAACACTAATAGCGTTTTTTGCTGATTTATTGTGACCACCCAAAAATCTAACATTTCTCCAGAACGACTTAGAGTCTTTGCTCCCTACAAGTAGCATAGCTGATTTTTTCAGAAAGCTCTCTTTTTTAAGACAACATAGGTCCTTGTAGGCTTAATAGGATTGGAGATATAGATTTTTTGCTATTTCCGTTGATAACCATACTCTTCGTTAGCATAGCAAAACCAATTGTTGACTGTTGCATTAAAAACTTTAAATTTCGTGACTGGATCTATATGTCTATTATTGAAAAAGTTCGACCATATGCAGTTAATTGCTGTCTTAGCTGAAACTATTTTGTCTTTGATGTGAGGAAGTAAACTCAGATTCTGCATGATAGTGAAACCCAGATATTTGAACTCCTTTACGACTTCAATATTAGAACCGTTCAAAGTCCATACATGGTCATTGTCAGTGGAACGAGAGCGAAAACTCATAATTTTGGACTTCGCGGTGTTAATTTTTAGGTCCCACCTATCACAGAATTGCTTTAATTTATTTATTTGTAATTGAAGAGTTAGCGCATCATCGGTCAAAATGACAAGGTCGTCTGCATCAAGCAACACTTTAACTCTCAGGTATCCAAAAATCACCCCTCCAGGAATATGATCCTCAATATCATTGATGAAAAGAGCAAATATCAATGGGCTCAGAATACAGCCTTGAGGGACACCTGTCTCGGGCCGAAATTGAGTTGACTGATTTGTTCCATTTGATACTACAGCAGTCATATTTAAGAGAAGTTGCTCATAGATTCTGATAAACTTTGTAGATACACCAATAGTAGCGAGTTTGATTAAAAGTGATTTTCTGTTTATAGTATCGAAAGCGGCTTTGAAGTCGACAAAAAAAGCAAACAGTTTACTCTTTTTTTCGATAAAACGCCTTGCAATACTAGTTAGAGTGAAAATTTGGTCTACAGTAGATAGATTAACTCTAAAACCAGCCTGAAAACAGCTGATTTTGTTGTTACATTCAACCCAGGCCATCAATCTATGATAAAGAATTTGAGTAAAAAGTTTCCGAAAAGAATTTAGAACAGAAATGCCTCTATAATTGTTAGGGTCCCCCTTTTTAAAGATTGCTGATATACAAGAAGTTGTGAAACAGTCAGGAAAGTTCTCTTCACTAAACATTCTATTAAAGAGTTCTAGAACGCCATTCAGGAAATTTGGTGTAGGATTTTTGAAGAACTCAATCGGTATATCATCTAATCCTGAGGCTTTGTTATTTTTCATTTTTTTCAGCACCGATAAGAGTTCACCCATAGAAAAAGGAGCGTCTAACTCTTCAATGTAAACATAATGAATCGCAAAACTGATACATGCTTGGTTTGGGTCTGGAAGCAATAAATTTTCAAAATGTGTTGCCAGTCGGTCAACACTAATAGCGTTTTTTGCTGATTTATTGTGACCACCCAAAAACCTAACATTTCTCCAGAACGACTTAGAGTCTTTGCTCCCTACAAGTAGCATAGCTGATTTTTTCAGAAAGCTCTCGTTTTTAAGACAACATAGGTCCTTGTAGGCTTAATAGGATTGGAGATATAGATCTTTTGCTATTTCCGTGTTGGTGTTTCTAAAAAGTTTCAATAGAGCAAAAGATCTATCTCTGCTTTTCTTACATTCCATATCATGCCAACTCATCTTAAAAGATCTTGCACCAGTATTCGAACTGACCCTGTTGTTGCTTCATTTACTGAGCTTCTTGTTTCAACTTGTGAATTATCTGTTAATAGGTTCAATTTTCTTCTACACTCATCAGCCCATTTTTCGACCCAACGAAGTTTTCTGCAGCTATTTTCAATTTGAGGGTGAACTGTGTTTTCTGTTGCCTCAGAAACACAAGAGACGGTAAATAGGATGAGTAATTCGCGGGATAGACTTCGAAATTCTTAATTACATCAATCCACTCACCTTTTATGAGGCAGTAATCAATCACCGAGCAGCCGTGTGCAGATATAAAAGTAAAATTGCCGCTGGAATCACCTTTGGTTATTCCATTTAAAATAGCAAAACCAAAATCCTGCATCAGATCTATAAGATGTCCTCCGTTAGTATTTGTACTACTGTCCAGAGTTTCTTTCATATGAAAACTGTCCCTGGTTGAGAAGTGGAGAGGTTTGGAAGTTTCCTATTCGGCTGTTTAGATCTCCGATAATCATAATATTTTCGTTGTTTGTATTTAGTAGAAAATTGTATAGTTCCTCAAAATCAGAACTCCACCTCCCAAAATTTAAATTGATAGGTATGATGATAAGGTGTTAAGAGTTAATGGTAATATCTATTATAGTTTTGTTCTCGCTGTTTTTAAAATGTACGTTAAAATTGCTATCATAAAAGCTGTTTTTAATGCCAAAGAGCATACCACCACTCGCTCTTCCAAGTTTATTATTTCTAATAGCTGGAATCCATTTTAGTTTGTAACCTACGATGTAATTAAGATATTGCAGCTCTTTCCCCTCTTCAACAAATTTTTCTAGTAAAATAAATATATCATTGTTCAAAATAATTTTTAAAAAATCAGGCATTCATAACTTATTTTTAAGACCTGTGATGATATAACAGACGGTCACTCTATCCTAACTCGTTATAATTTGATCATGTTGATTGTAGTTGGGACACGAACCTCCTCGAATGTTTGTAGTTTGACCAGCAGATGTCCCTGCTACCACATGAGAGAAGTTATTCATATGTTTGACGTTGATGTTGCTGTCAAAAAGCACACTGCTTCCTCGCCAAAAGTTGATTTGACAAATGCCAATTCTTCATTTGTTTTGGGGGCGCTCCAACAATGTGTAGACGTTTTCCTCCAATATCAAAGTCACCATTCTCAGTTTGCTTAAATCCATTACCAGGAGGTCCTGGACCAGCAATTCCTCTTTGAAATTTGGTGGAGCTTCTGCCGAACTTGTCAACACTCATTTTGCTTATAAATTAAATTTTGTTCTCGCAACTCTTCCACAAACAAATTTATTTCATTTTTATGGTTATTATGTCCTGATGTGTCAGATGCAATTTAAAGTCTCAATCTATCTACAAGCTCATTTGGGTTGTCCTATTACACATACTCAACAGAATTTGCTGAGAAGATCATTGCAGGCGAATCATTCATGTATGCATTTCCGACTTTCTTTTGTTCATATTCTGAATCAAAGGTTTGGTTATTTTTTTATACTTTGCTCCTCTATTGCCTTTGACCTGTGAATTCATATCATGATTACTCAAGTGTGCGCATGTTTTCTGTAATAACGGGTGATTTTTTAGCTGGTTTGTTTTGGCAACACTGGTTTTGACAGCTGACGTGTGTTAAGTACCTTGTGTCACTGTCAAACAGCTTCAGTTTGGTTTGCAATTTAACCATGGATCGTCTTACAAATGAACAACGCTTGCAAATTATTGAATTTTACTATCAAAATTCGTGCTCGGTTCGAAATGTTCATCGCGCGCTGCTTCCATTTTATGGTCGGCATTCTCGACCTTCTGAGCAGTCTATTCGGAAGATTGTGACCAAATTTCGCACCAAATTTACTTTGTTGGACATTAAACCACCAACACGTTTACGTACTGTGCGTAGTGAAGAAAATATTGCGGCCGTATCAGCTAGTGTGACAGAAGACCGCGAAATGTCGATTCGGCGCCGTTCCCAGCAGTTAGGCCTTTGTTACAGCACTACGTGGAAAATTTTGCGGAAGGATTTGGGCGTAAAGCCTTTTAAGATACAGCTGGTGCAAGAACTAAAGCCAGCCGAATTTTTGGTGAATGGGCTCTTGGAAAGCTGGCCGAGGATCCGCTTTTTTATCGCAAAATTGTGTTCAGCGATGAGGCTCATTTTTGGTTGAATGGGTACGTAAATAAGCAAAATTGCCGCATTTGGAGTGAATATCAGCCAGAAGCATTGCAACAGCTACCAATGCATCCCGAAAAAGCCACTGTTTGGTGCGGTTTATGGGCCGGCGGCATTATTGGGCCATATTTCTTCAAAGATGATGCGAATCGCAGCGTTACTGTCAATGGTGAACGCTACCGAGCGATGATAACAAACTTTTTTTTGCCCGAAATGGAAGTTCTTGACTTGCATGATATGTGGTTTCAACAAGACGGTGCCACATGCCACACAGCACGCGAAACAATGGCGCAATTGCGAGGCGAGTTTGGTGAACAGTTAATTTCACGTTTCGGGCCGGTCAATTGGCCGCCTAGATCGTGCGATTTGACACCATTAGACTATTTTTTGTGGGGGTATGTCAAGGGACAAGCCCGCTTCGATTGACGCACTGGAAGCCAACATCCATCCATTCATTCGTGAGATACCGGCCGATATGTGTGAAAGAGTATGCCAAAATTGGACTCAGCGGATGGGCTACCTGAGACGCAGCCGCGGTCAACATTTGCATGAAATTATCTTTAAACATTAAATTGCAAGGTTCAAACTATCGATTCAAATAAATATTTCATTCATTTTTTTGAATTTTTTGTGTTTTTTTTTTTTAAAAAAGTTCTAAACCTCTTAAAAAATCACCCATTATTTTCTGATACTGCTTTAAATTTTCACTATTATAGGTATTATTTAGAGAGTTCTTATGTAGAACAAGTTCAAGAAGACCATCAGTTCCATGGAAAATTTCTTCATCAATTACAATATTGTTTTCATAGTTAATTTTAAAATTTGATCTCCCCAACTTATTTGAATTTGAATCAACGTCAAAGTATGGACCAAAGATCTTATAATGATCTGAGTTTGAAATTAAAATTCCATTGATCGGAGTACTTTCATTGAAGCTATTTGCAGGTGTTTAAATGAAGAGTCATCATCAGCTATCATTGAATTCGATAATGGTGAATTTAAATCTTCTTCATCTGGAGAAATATCTTCTTCTTCTTTATCTCTAAGACTTTTAAATTGAAGACGACGTGGTTTACAGCGGATGATTTTATTTCTCTTAACTCGTCATTCATGGTTTCATTATTTTTCACATTTTTCGCGATTTTGTGTAAGGGTTCAACAATGGTCTTAATTGTATTTTCAAATTCAGTATCTTTAATTAATTTTCCTGTTTTGAGGAGCATATATTTTTTCTTTAACCAGACCAGACTTCCAATAGGAAAGAATGAATACAGGGCAGTTCAGTACAGTGCTGTTCAATACAGGGCTGCTCAATACAGGGCTGTTCAATACAGGGCTGCTCAATACAGGCCTGTTGAAAACAGGACTCTTCAATAAAGGGCTGTTCTATACAGGGCTGTTCAATACAGGACAGTTTTAAGATTGGTGTATTAATATAAGAAGCAGTTTAATGACTGTTTCAATTTATAAGATCACTGTTTCTTTAAATGATTTTTTATAACGACCATTTTTAACGCAACTATCTTTATTAATAACTATAAACACATACAATTCTTTCCAGTACTCTGAACTTAGCTCTTTAAATTGTTTAAACAACATCTATGAATTTATGTGATCATCATAAATAAGTTTCAAATTAAGATCATCTTGCTTGAAAAGAAATAAATAGCTAGCGTTATCTCGAATCAACTGTTTTAGAATGTGTGTATATGATTGACATAAGTAGAACCCTTCTACTTCACTGTGGCACCCCATACAGCAATAGTCACTTATAGTATTTTGTTTTTCACAAGCCACATCATCAATTATAAGAACTGAATTTGGTTTAGCCTTAGTACGGTCAAGTAAGACTTTCACTGGGACCTAAATCCGAGGTCAGGTTTGACTTCACTATTCGATAGGGTTTTGGTTCACGAGTCTAAGACCACTTTTTGCCCAACTGTACCTAGAGTCATTTGGTCGCGATTTTGTTTTTAATGTTCATTTTGATTTTTGCTTATAACTCGCGCATTTTTGATCCTAGAAAAAAAAACTTATTGAGTATTAAATTTTCTACAAAATATGTTAAATAACTTTTTTCGCTAATCGCTCTTGTTTAAAAGTAATATCTCATTAACAAAAAAAAATTTAAAAATTAATTAAAATTTTAATTAAAATTTTAATTAAAATTAAATTAATTACAAAATTTAAAAAATTACCTTAACAAAAGTTATAGAACTTTTAATTATCTATATTCCTTACTTTTACAGTACCTTAACTGGAATAACGGTTCTCGCTCTGGAGCGAATACACGCTCGAGAAATCCACACGGAATAAGTTTTTTTTTTATTTATTAATTTTTTTTAAATTTGAATACAATAATTTCTTGTTTTGTAGGCTATAGGTCAATTGAAACAAATTTTGATTTTTTTATTTCGACGTTTCGTGTATGTTTATACCCTTCATCAGGCCTTTATTAAAATAAAGACATTATAAATCAACTAAAATACAAATTATAAATACTTACAATTAATTGAGCCTCAAATTTGTACATACATGTGTATGATATCGAATAATATTTAATTTTAAATTTAGAAAATTGTTGAAAACAAAATCTACATTAATTAAATTATAAAAAAAACAAGTTAAAAATTAAGTTAAATAAATTAATAAATAACCTACGTTTTCGACCTCAAACAGCGAACGCTTCATGGTCAAAAATAAAAAAAAACACAATTTTTTCAGTTATTGGCGATTTAAGTCCTAAAGAAGTAATTTCATGTAAATAAAAACATTGTTCTACGACTTCAAAGTAACCTTCTTTGCTCCAATTTGAGCCCAACAAAACCATCTCTGTAGACCGAATGGTTTCCAAAATATCTACAGCATTTCAAAATCTAGCGATAAGAAAAATTTATTTTCAAACTCAAAGCTTTGAGAAAGAATATTCTTCTATTTACTTAGTACAAAAAGGATCCTTGGAGCAAATTTCTTTTTCAAAGACTATCGATTAAAATAACTTTATTTAAAAAGAAAATTCAAGAATGGGTTTCTGGGATAAGCTTTAGCCTATAGGAGAATATTTTGGTTGTTACCATTGTTTTTCAATAGTGTTGTTACCACTTATTTTCACTTTTTTAGAAAATTGCCCCTTCCATCTTAACGGGGGTATATAGACCCACCTTCCAGTGCTTTGATGCATTTATGTCATCCATTCTTTATTTTCCAATACTACTTATAAAAATATAAATAAGGGGAGAGAACGATAACTTAAGAGCCAAAAATTGATAACGGTTATGTGAAGAACAGTTCAATACAAGCATTTTTTAATGTAGGAGGGGTGTCTATCTCCCCCAGTTTGGGCGGGAGGGGCAATTTTATAAAAAGGTACTAAACATGAAAAAAAATTATTAAAAAATAATGGTAATACTTAAAATTAAGTTTTATACCTTGTTTCTTTTTTCACTTTTTACTATTAGCTGTTTTTTAAATCAAGTGAAATCTATGCACAGTTTCGAAAAACTGGGTTTTAAACTCAAAATTTGGGAAACATAAAAAAGTCCTAGTCCTAGAAACACTAAAATTGTATATTATTTTTTTTTTCTGAAATTCGTTGGTCTAATTAATTCTTCATTCAAAAATGAAAACTAGATGATTTTATGTCTTTTTGTTTTTGAGAAAATTAAAAATTACCAAACCTACTTTTTATTTTATATTTATTTTTGTGGATTATGAAAAAATAGTTCTTTTTATATGTTTGGTGAACAGTTAATTTCACGTTTCGGGCCGGTCAATTGGCCGCCTAGATCGTGCGATTTGACACCATTAGACTATTTTTTGTGGGGGTATGTCAAGGGACAAGCCCGCTTCGATTGACGCACTGGAAGCCAACATCCATCCATTCATTCGTGAGATACCGGCCGATATGTGTGAAAGAGTATGCCAAAATTGGACTCAGCGGATGGGCTACCTGAGACGCAGCCGCGGTCAACATTTGCATGAAATTATCTTTAAACATTAAATTGCAAGGTTCAAACTATCGATTCAAATAAATATTTCATTCATTTTTTTGAATTTTTTGTGTTTTTTTTTTTTAAAAAAGTTCTAAACCTCTTAAAAAATCACCCATTATTTTCTGATACTGCTTTAAATTTTCACTATTATAGGTATTATTTAGAGAGTTCTTATGTAGAACAAGTTCAAGAAGACCATCAGTTCCATGGAAAATTTCTTCATCAATTACAATATTGTTTTCATAGTTAATTTTAAAATTTGATCTCCCCAACTTATTTGAATTTGAATCAACGTCAAAGTATGGACCAAAGATCTTATAATGATCTGAGTTTGAAATTAAAATTCCATTGATCGGAGTACTTTCATTGAAGCTATTTGCAGGTGTTTAAATGAAGAGTCATCATCAGCTATCATTGAATTCGATAATGGTGAATTTAAATCTTCTTCATCTGGAGAAATATCTTCTTCTTCTTTATCTCTAAGACTTTTAAATTGAAGACGACGTGGTTTACAGCGGATGATTTTATTTCTCTTAACTCGTCATTCATGGTTTCATTATTTTTCACATTTTTCGCGATTTTGTGTAAGGGTTCAACAATGGTCTTAATTGTATTTTCAAATTCAGTATCTTTAATTAATTTTCCTGTTTTGAGGAGCATATATTTTTTCTTTAACCAGACCAGACTTCCAATAGGAAAGAATGAATACAGGGCAGTTCAGTACAGTGCTGTTCAATACAGGGCTGCTCAATACAGGGCTGTTCAATACAGGGCTGCTCAATACAGGCCTGTTGAAAACAGGACTCTTCAATAAAGGGCTGTTCTATACAGGGCTGTTCAATACAGGACAGTTTTAAGATTGGTGTATTAATATAAGAAGCAGTTTAATGACTGTTTCAATTTATAAGATCACTGTTTCTTTAAATGATTTTTTATAACGACCATTTTTAACGCAACTATCTTTATTAATAACTATAAACACATACAATTCTTTCCAGTACTCTGAACTTAGCTCTTTAAATTGTTTAAACAACATCTATGAATTTATGTGATCATCATAAATAAGTTTCAAATTAAGATCATCTTGCTTGAAAAGAAATAAATAGCTAGCGTTATCTCGAATCAACTGTTTTAGAATGTGTGTATATGATTGACATAAGTAGAACCCTTCTACTTCACTGTGGCACCCCATACAGCAATAGTCACTTATAGTATTTTGTTTTTCACAAGCCACATCATCAATTATAAGAACTGAATTTGGTTTAGCCTTAGTACGGTCAAGTAAGACTTTCACTGGGACCTAAATCCGAGGTCAGGTTTGACTTCACTATTCGATAGGGTTTTGGTTCACGAGTCTAAGACCACTTTTTGCCCAACTGTACCTAGAGTCATTTGGTCGCGATTTTGTTTTTAATGTTCATTTTGATTTTTGCTTATAACTCGCGCATTTTTGATCCTAGAAAAAAAAACTTATTGAGTATTAAATTTTCTACAAAATATGTTAAATAACTTTTTTCGCTAATCGCTCTTGTTTAAAAGTAATATCTCATTAACAAAAAAAAATTTAAAAATTAATTAAAATTTTAATTAAAATTTTAATTAAAATTAAATTAATTACAAAATTTAAAAAATTACCTTAACAAAAGTTATAGAACTTTTAATTATCTATATTCCTTACTTTTACAGTACCTTAACTGGAATAACGGTTCTCGCTCTGGAGCGAATACACGCTCGAGAAATCCACACGGAATAAGTTTTTTTTTTATTTATTAATTTTTTTTAAATTTGAATACAATAATTTCTTGTTTTGTAGGCTATAGGTCAATTGAAACAAATTTTGATTTTTTTATTTCGACGTTTCGTGTATGTTTATACCCTTCATCAGGCCTTTATTAAAATAAAGACATTATAAATCAACTAAAATACAAATTATAAATACTTACAATTAATTGAGCCTCAAATTTGTACATACATGTGTATGATATCGAATAATATTTAATTTTAAATTTAGAAAATTGTTGAAAACAAAATCTACATTAATTAAATTATAAAAAAAACAAGTTAAAAATTAAGTTAAATAAATTAATAAATAACCTACGTTTTCGACCTCAAACAGCGAACGCTTCATGGTCAAAAATAAAAAAAAAACACAATTTTTTCAGTTATTGGCGATTTAAGTCCTAAAGAAGTAATTTCATGTAAATAAAAACATTGTTCTACGACTTCAAAGTAACCTTCTTTGCTCCAATTTGAGCCCAACAAAACCATCTCTGTAGACCGAATGGTTTCCAAAATATCTACAGCATTTCAAAATCTAGCGATAAGAAAAATTTATTTTCAAACTCAAAGCTTTGAGAAAGAATATTCTTCTATTTACTTAGTACAAAAAGGATCCTTGGAGCAAATTTCTTTTTCAAAGACTATCGATTAAAATAACTTTATTTAAAAAGAAAATTCAAGAATGGGTTTCTGGGATAAGCTTTAGCCTATAGGAGAATATTTTGGTTGTTACCATTGTTTTTCAATAGTGTTGTTACCACTTATTTTCACTTTTTTAGAAAATTGCCCCTTCCATCTTAACGGGGGTATATAGACCCACCTTCCAGTGCTTTGATGCATTTATGTCATCCATTCTTTATTTTCCAATACTACTTATAAAAATATAAATAAGGGGAGAGAACGATAACTTAAGAGCCAAAAATTGATAACGGTTATGTGAAGAACAGTTCAATACAAGCATTTTTTAATGTAGGAGGGGTGTCTATCTCCCCCAGTTTGGGCGGGAGGGGCAATTTTATAAAAAGGTACTAAACATGAAAAAAAATTATTAAAAAATAATGGTAATACTTAAAATTAAGTTTTATACCTTGTTTCTTTTTTCACTTTTTACTATTAGCTGTTTTTTAAATCAAGTGAAATCTATGCACAGTTTCGAAAAACTGGGTTTTAAACTCAAAATTTGGGAAACATAAAAAAGTCCTAGTCCTAGAAACACTAAAATTGTATATTATTTTTTTTTTCTGAAATTCGTTGGTCTAATTAATTCTTCATTCAAAAATGAAAACTAGATGATTTTATGTCTTTTTGTTTTTGAGAAAATTAAAAATTACCAAACCTACTTTTTATTTTATATTTATTTTTGTGGATTATGAAAAAATAGTTCTTTTTATAATAGGTATAGTACTTTGTAAGTAATGTAATGTTTTTTCGTTGGTCGAAACTAAATCCTCAAATGATCAAAAAATAGAAAAATTCCTAAGTTAAGTATAAAGTAGTGGATGTTAAGCCGCCATTGTTTAAACAAAAAACACTTTACTCATACAGGCTGATTAAAGAAAAACCTTTGTTTATATTAACTTGTTACACATCATGTGCATGAAAAAAAATAATGGGACAAATTTTAAAGCTTGAGAGTTTTTTTTACATATGATCGATTATGTACAGTCCGTAACACTTGAATGGTCTCACACAAGATTTAAATTAATATGAATGTTTGTTTGCTGTACATTTTAAGCTTTAATATTTTGAAACTTGGCTAGTTACGTAAATTCGACAAGGAATTTATGTGATTTCTTGGAGGTTTTTGTATGGAAAATTTTTAATCCATAAGAAACTGTGCATATAAACAAACTTGCACCCACCCCAAATCCTATACTGGGCCAAGCAAGGGGGTTGCAGGGAGGCTGCATGCCCCCTCTTACCTATCATACTGTTTATGCACTAGTGCAACCACAATACAAAAGAACTAGAAAAATAAATACAGCTCTGTCTAACAAAATAAGACCAAGTAAATATACTCAAATTAAAAAAAATTATACAAAAAAGTAGGTTTGGTTTGATAGTTTTTATTTTGCTTAAAAACTAGAACCAATAAAAACATTTGGTTTTTTGTGCTCGATTCAATTGATATATGCATTGACCGCTAAAATTTTGAAAATAATTGGTCTAAACTTTTTTTTTATTTTTTTTATGTCGAAATTTTGAGTTTGCATGCGAATTTTTCAAAAATGATATTAAGGAACAGATTTCTGGCTTTTAAAACCGGTATATTATTTTATGCTCAGTGTTGCAGTTGGTTTATACTATTTTTTTCTTCATTTTAAGTAATTTTTTCTATAATTTCCCCTCCCGGCCAAACGGGGGGAGATAGACCCCCCTCCCATAGTAAAAAAATGCTTTTATTGAACTGTTCTACAAAAAAACCGTTATTATTTCTTGGCGCCTAAGTTATCGTACTCGTGCCGAAAATATATTTTCCTGAGATGTTACTTCTTCAAGTGGATTTTCAATGGCAAAATCATCCTCCTTAGGATCTGAGAATTAAAAGGTTATATCTTAGTTATCCTAAGGCCGCTTGTGATGTTTTCTATTCAAATGGTAGGTTTACTTACTTACTTACTTAGGTCCTCGGACCTATTACGTCCGTGATGTTTCCCTTACGGGACATAGGGCCTCCACTACACCTACGCGCCATCGTGTACGATTTCTTGAAATATATTTCAGCTCTCTCCAACTTTTCCCCAGTCGTGCCGATTCCTGTTCGACCGTTCTTCGCCATGTACTTCTAGGCCGGCCCACTTGTCTTCCCTCCTGTGTGAGCGGGTTCCACTGCATTGCTTGAGATGCAATGCACCGATCGCCTTTTCGAAGCGTATGGCCAATCCACTGCCACTTTCTTCTTCGTATAATGGAGTCTATGGGCTCCTGACCCGTTCTCGTATGAAGTTCGGCATTGGAGATACGGTTGGGCCAGAAAATCCTCAAGATGTTTCGTAGACATCTATTAACGAAGGTTTGCAGCTTTCTAGTGACAACTTCAGTGACTTTCCAAGTGCTGCAGCCGTAAAGCAGAACGGATTCAACATTGGAGCGGAACAGTCGTAGCTTGGTCTTTAAGCTAAAAGAGTTGTTTCTCCATATTTTGGACAGCATTCCGAACGCAGCCTTTGCTTTTCTGATTTGGCTGTTTACGTCCAGTTCAGTTCCGCCACCCGTAGAGATAATACTCCCAAGATATTGGAAATCCTCTACCATCTCTACCGGTTGTCCAGAAATATTTACTTGGATTGATGAGGAAGTTCCAAGGCTGATCCTTTTAGTTTTTGCCGAGTTGATCTTAAGCCCTACGATTTCTGCTTCTCTCTCCACCCTTGTTGTCATTTGATGGAGATCCATGATCCTATGAGAGAGTAAGCATACGTCGTCCGCGTAGTCCAGATGTTTGAGGTGAGATTGCAGAGTCCACTGAATTCCTCCATTTCCATTTGACGTCACTTATCACCAACAGAAACAGTATTGGTGACAGTATACAGCCTTGCCTAACCCCACTTTGGATTTCAAACTCCTCTGACAGCCTACCTTTGTGCAAAACGTGACACCTGGATCCATCATATGTAGCCTTGATAATAGCAATCAATTTATCTGGGATGCCCCTCCTGTGCAAAGCAAGCCAAATAAATTCTCTATTGACACTGTCGAACGCCTTTTCAAAATCGATGAACAGCAGGTGAAGTGGTGATCGATATTCAACGCACTGTTCGATGATGATCCTCAAGGTGTTGATGTGATCAACACAGGAAGATCCAGTGCGGAAACCTGCTTGTTCGGCGTCGAGTGTGTCTTCGAGGTGGTCTTTAATTCGGTCCAATATTATCCTTGCTATTATCTTGGCTACTGCAGGCAGAACGCATATTCCTCTCCAGTTTTCGCACTGTGTGAGATCTCCTTTCTTTGGGAGCTTGACAATCATTCCTTTTTTCCACTCTTCAGGAAAGCTCTCTGCTTCCCAAGCTCTCTTAATAAGTGGGTGCAGTAGCTCGCTCGATGTCGTTGGGGCTGCTCCTAAGAGCTCTGCAGGAATACCGTCAAGTCCAACCGCTTTGTTGTTCTTCAGTGCTTTGATGGCGGTGATAATTTCTTCTTTACTGGGGGGTACGGTGCGTATTCGGGAAATTGTTACTTCGGGTAGCTCAGTGGGAATAGGGTTCACTTCACTTGCGAAAACGCGGTTTAAAACCGCAGAAAAGTGTTCCCTCCACCTTATGAGCTGGTCCTCATCCGAAATTAGCAGGGATCCGTTTGTGTCTTGAACCAGGTGTTGCTTAGAGCTCTGGACACCAGTGAGCTCTTTGGTAATTCTGTAGACGGTCCTACTGTCACACCTACTAGCGGCTTCTTCTGCTTCTGTAGCCAGTGCGTTGATGTAGTTACGCTTATCACGTCGCACACTACGGTGAACTTCCCTCATCTTCATGCGGTACGTAGACTCAAGCTCGTTTCTCCCTGCTGCTGGGGTAGCTGCGATGCGAGCTTTAAGGTGTTTCCTTTCTTCGATCCTTGCCCAAGTTTCGTCGGAAAGCCAAGCACTATTTCTTCCTTGCGCCCGGCCGACTATACTTTCAGCACCGGATATGAACACATTTTTCACAGCACACCAATGATTTTCGATGGATGTGGTTTCCGTGCTGCTGATTGCGTTCAATCCTTGTGAAAGGTGGTCCCCTAGTTGTTGGCGCACTGCAGGATCCTTTAGTCTATCTGTATTAAACTTGGGCATTCGAGTGTTTCCTTGGGATCTCCGAACTGCAGCTGTACACAATCTTACGGTAGCAATTATCAGAGGGTGGTCCCGGGCCATTCCCATGTCAGCACCTCTTCTGTTACGGACGTCCTGGAGACTGCTTCTAAAACGCCGGCTGATCGCGAAGTGGTCAATTTGGTTGGAAGTTGCTTGTCTGTCAGTCGACACCCAACTGACTTTGTGGCACGTCTTATGCTCGAACATGGTCCCTCCAATAACAAGGCCGTTGGCGTTGCAGAAATCGACAAATCGTTCGCCATTGTCGTTTCGGTTACCAACACCATGTTTTCCCATGACATGCCTTAGCCCAGTGTTGTCATTGCCAACCTTGGCATTTAAGTCTCCCATCACCATAACTATATCACCTCGTGGAACGCTATCATAAGCAGCACTCAGCCGGTTATAAAAGGCCTCCTTCTCCTCGTCAGAAGAGAGCAAAGTTGGGGCGTAACACTGTATGATGGTGACGCGACGTACTCTAGTCCGGAACCTGGCTTTCAGGATCCTGTCACCTAAAGGCTCCCAGGAAATTAGGCTTTTGAGAGCTGTTTTGGAAAGCAGCAATCCAACGCCAGATTCCCGAGCGCTTCCAGGTGTTTTTCCGGAATAGAATAGTACAGTGTTACGGGTTGCTGACTTGAACTTCCCCGAACCCAGCCATCTAACTTCACTTATCCCTAAGATGTCCATCCTATACCGCATGAATTCCTTCTCTAGTTGCAGGAATCTGGCATTCTGAGGACCTTCTTTACCATTGTCAAGAAGCGTCTTCACATTCCAGAAACCGATCTTTGTCCGGGTACAATAGCCAAAAGTCGTCAACGAGTTATCATTAATTATCCGAGGCGTAGTGTTGGTTTCGGTAGCGGATTGATTTCAGTTACGGAGAATGCTAACCTCCGTAACCTATCCTAGAAAGCTAGGCCTTTTCGCACTTGTAATTTTAGCCTATTTATGTATATTGGGATACATAAATAGTTGCCCGGGGACCACCACGAGGAGGTAAAATAAGCACTTCATCGTGACTGATTGTTGCGCTACTGGCCCAGACCAAGTTCTGAGCAATCAATAGTTTCCCGATCAGGCACGATGCAGGTTTGCCAACCTAAATATGACATTATGTATATTTTGGTAGTCACTCCTTTATTTGACGACAACAAATCATTGAATGATGTCCTACAAGAGTTTTTGATTGGGCCAAGGACAGCCACATCAAGCGGCTGTAGGTGATGAGAGTCTCGTGGCCAGCCCTAGATGAAGGGGGTGAGGAGGATAAGGTAAAATAATAATACCAAATTCTCTGCAAAAATGTATACTTTCTTAACTACAGTGAAAGGAATGTTGTCCAATATTAAAAGGATTGAATTTATCTTGGAACAATTTGTATTTTTTTTAATTTGTTGCATATTATATGTATATATATATATGTATATATTTATAAATAATTCAGAAACCACACAACCAATTTAACTCAGCAGGAACAAGGATCCTTGAAATCTTCCGATTGCAAACCTTGGAATGGTTTTTTGTGATACAAATTGCAAAAGGGTTCCAATTGCGTTAATGATGCCCACAACCGTGACGACTGTGACTCGTTCTGGCGAAGTTACCTGGCAAACACTTCTTTGTCTTTTTTGGGCAAGCACCTGCTTCAAAATTGTATGTATAACGTCGCGTCATGAAAATTTAAAAATATATCAACATGATGTGCATATTAACTTAAGTGTATCCAAAACGGTCGTTATTCGCAATTCATCAAGGTTGTACATAGACATCTTTTGGAAGAAAATGATGTTTATCATAAAGATCTCGAAGATTTGAAAAAAAGTCTCGAAAGCTGTTTTATTGAGAGCTTTAACACGTGAAACTCTTATGTTTTCTGGTTTTCGGAATGTTAGACTCAGATTCCTCCTTAAAAACCCAAAAAGCCAATCTTCTGAAGCTACTTTAGGTGCGTTCCAACTAATTGGATGTGGCAAATTGTTTTTTAATGCGAATTCATACGCGAGCTTTCGAAATAAACTATGTCCAACCAAAGTAATGAAAAGTGGACTTTTTAACATAAGCAACGAATTCTTCTTCTTCAACCTTAGTTAAAACTTATTTGAAGATATACTTAGATTGAAACTTCATTTCAATTTCACTTTCGGAATCCGAAGATACTTTTTAAGGGTCCCGTTTATTAAGCCTTGACTGCAAGGTCTGACGTTTTATTTCGTACTTTCTTGTCGCACACGAAATAGTTTCCCTTTTTTTAAGACACATTCATCTGCTCTTTTCATTAAATCTTCGTTTATCTAGATTCTGTTTGTTTTTCTCTGTAATTTCGAACCACATCTGTAAAAATTTAGATAAAGGAAAATTTTGAAATTCCCGGAGTTCATTCGGTACCTGCTGAACGTGCCTCCATCAAAATACAGAATCTACCCTGACTTCTCAAAATAATTTTTTATTACAATTAAAAACAGGCTTTTTCTTAACTATATCTTACTTCCTAACTTTTTAAATTAAGAAATGAGTGAAACCTACATTTCCTACAATTAATTTTTCACTTTGAAAATCACTTACGTATCTATTAGCCAACGTTATACCGGAGATCACAAAAAACACAAATAACACACACCTTCGAGCGCGAAACTACAAACGTCAAATTAAGAGTGTGTTCATGAGTTCAGTAATAGATGTGTTCAGCTATATTTTCAATTCTTAATTCAGAGTGGATTCAATCGAAAATAGCTTTGACGGACGTGCATCGATGATGAATGTTCACCAGCACACACTGGCTCAATTTTGATTGTCTGACTTGGATTTTCGCTATTTTTGAATATTTTAAATGGTTAACAGATTTAGTGTCGATTTTAGCAACATTCGTGGGCTTAGAAAGAATTTCTGCGCTGCGTATGGCTATACTGCAAACACCAGGCCAGCTGTTTTGGCACTGAGTGAAACCCAGATAGGTGACAATTCTGATCATTCGAAATTTAATTTATTTGGGTATAATTTAGAGCCATTATTCTTTCCCCACCATGGTCTTAACGTATATATAAGGAATGATGTTGCGTACCAACTTCATCCACAATATGGTTTGTGTTCTAACACAAACTTTAATTTCATGTGCTTAAAATTTACGGTAAATAAGCACATCATACACACATGTTTCGTTTATCGAAGCCACAATTTGGACAGAAATTCAACTTTTAACGAGTTTGATGCTTTGTCCGACTCCACTCAAAGAATTGCTGCCCATTACCTTCACACTGAAATCGTCATTGCGGGCGATTTCAATGTACAAAATTCTAGCTGGCTTCGCTTTTCGGGTCAGACAACACCCGAAGGGAGGTTTGTTGAGGTCTTTGCTGATCTAAACCACCTGATAAATACTCTATTAGTGTATTATTGCCTCTAGGCTCATCAAACCATTGTGTAATATCTGCTAATTTCTCGTGCCAACAAAACTCAGTTAAAGAGAAAGCACCAAAGAGAACAGTTTGGCAAAACGACGGTTTCTTCAGTAACTTTAACTGGTCACTATGCTTCCTCGATAGTGACGTATATGCCAATGTAAATATGATTACAAATTTAATTCTTTGTGGAATGAGAAATTTTATCCCGAATAGGGTTAAATCTATCAAACCCAAAGAAAACTCGTGGTTTGATTCGAGCTGTAACGAGGTTATTAGGGTTAGAGAAGTAAGTTTCCGTAGTTACAAAGCCAACCCTACTGAGGAAAACCGGAAAAAGTTTCAACAAGCCAGAAAAACCTGTAACGGTCATATTCGAAAAACCAAATTTTCGCATGAACAAAAATTAAGGCAAAAAATACAACAATGTCCCAATAGTAGTCAAAATTTTTAGTCATTTGCAAAAAACATTCGAAATACTACATCGCCTGCGGTTCCAACGCTCGTCTTCAACAACATAACTGCTATCAGCTCGCAAGATAAAGCCAATTTGCTTGCAGCACAGTTTGCTGTCTTTTTCGAAAAAAGACAAATAATTTCCTTTAAAATTTTCAGTTTTGCATGACGGATTTGTTTATTTTGCCTAGAAACAAACGACTGTGTATTAGCATTGAGTTTGTACACATAGAGGAACCACGAAAAAAAAATGATAACCTCACTAGGTGTCGCTACATACACCAAATTTGTGGAGCGCATTGACTGTAAAAAAAAAAAAATCAACAAAACAAAGCAAGTAATAACAAAAAGAAAAATGTACGAGAGGTACGTATCTGTTTTATTTTGTGGTTTTATTGTGTACGAATACTTATACAATCTTCCTTCGATTTGTTGTATAGATGCGCTTATGCGTATAGATACATTATCTGTAGGTATGAATATTATAATATTAATATTATATCAAAGCGTATAGAGTAAGAGGGTAATAATTGTGGCTTGTGGGAGATAAATGTATGTTTTTATTTTTTTGTCGATCTATGAACAGGTGTGTGGCTATATCGCTATATTAAGACGATGTTTATAGTTTGTGTAGTTGGTAGGTAGGTATTCAAGTCAATTAATAAGAAAATGTCAATAAAGCCGAAAAACGTCAATTGTTCTAACTTTCAAAGTGCAGCTCCGATTTTGATGATTTTTTTTTTTAGGTATTTTGAAGGAGTTACACCTGTGTGTTAAAATATACGAGTAGGTTTTGGTATATATGTATAGGTATATTTATATTTATTTTTATTATATTGTAATATTTTACTACGGGGTTCGCCAATAAAACTTATTTCTTTTTATTCAAACTGAACAACAATTACTTTACAAAAATAAAACACCTTTATTTCACTTCAAATACTTTACTTCCAATACTTTTATGATAACAAGCACAATTCACTATTTTACACCGATGTTTATTCGTTCACTTTCAAAATCAAACTGAGGTCTTCGGACTGGTGGCCGTGTATTTATATCCGAGAAAAAAGCTACTAGAATCTTCTAGGGGTTCTGGAGTGGGCTGGAATATGCTTCTCCTCCACAAGTATCCACAAGTAGCTCAAAAGCTCTTAAAAGTTTCGTTCAATTAATTATAGCAGTTTCAGTGGTTTAAGTATTGGGTAACATAAGAGTGGTTTAGTTATTGGATAACATTAGTTAATCTTTTGTTCAAAGATGGCGCTACTAATTTATTCTGTTATAAAAGAATAAAAGATGTCGTTGCTTGCATAAATGGGCATATTCACCACATTGCCCCCCTCTTACGTTTAATCGTCCCGATTTAATCCATTACTCCCATCACAACCGTTAAAGCGATGTAAACGGTCACAGTGGACTACCTTGAGCTTGCAACTTAACCCTCTCTGAATGCAGTAAACCACATCATTGATTCGCTTCACGACGGTGTATAGGCCTTCCCAGTTTTGTTGAATTTTTGGTGACAGTCCTTTTTGTCGATGGGGATTGTAAAACCACACCATGTCTCCTTCTTGGAATCCAATCGTTGTTGAACGAGCATCGTACCGTTTTTTTCATCCTATCACTGGCTATTTTTATGGTTTTCCTTGTCCGTTGATGAATGTCAATGAGTCTTTCTTTGAGGTTATCCACATATTCATCTGGCTTTTCCGATTCCATAGTACGGCATCCAAATTTTACTTCACTAGGCAGCCGTATTGTTGTGCCGAACAGGATCTCCGATGGTGTATGTCCTGTTGAACTATGAACCGCACTTCGGTAGGCAATCAAAAACAATGGAATATGGCGATCCCAGTCTCGTTGGTAGTCAAACACAACCTTGGACAGATGTTCCTTAAGCGTCCTGTTGAATCATTCGACCATTCCGTCAGATTGTGGATGAAGCGGTGTTGTCCTCGACTTCTTGATGCCAAGGAGAGAGCAAACCTCCTGCAAGATAATAGATTCGAAGTTCCTTCCTTGGCCAGAATGCAATTCCAAAGGAACACCGAACCTGCTCACCCCCTTGAATACAATCTGATCAATCACTGTTTTGGCTTCTTGGTTTGGGATGGCAAATGCCTCAGGCCAGTTGCTGAAGTAATCCATGAGTACAAGGATGTATCGGTTTCCACTGTTGGTCTCCGGAAACGGACCTGCGACATCTATAGCTATTCTCTCGAAAGGCGTGCCCACATTGTACTGCTGCATTTTACTTTGAAGTTTTCTACCTGGACCCTTTGTAGCAGCACAAGTATCACATTTTCGGCACCACTTTTCGACATCATCTCTTGCATGTAGCCAGTAGAGCCGTTGTCGTATATTTTCCAGCGCTTTGTTGACCTCCAGATGCTCCATCATGCATTTCTCGAAGAACATCATAAACCTTTGACCTGGGCACGATTAACTGCATCACATACGATTTGCCATCTGCAGACTCCCATTTACGCCTTAGTACTCCTTCTTGGACATGAAGAGAGTCCCACTGTGCCCAATATTCTTTGAGAGCTGGACTTCTATCGGAGAGGTCACCCCATTCTGTTTTTTCTTCGTGCGCTTTCCATGCAAGAATGGGCTCTATATCTGTGTCTTCTTGTTGGGCAGTTCTCAGTTCTTCATTGCTCCAACCGGAAATGGGACCGGCTCTTATTCGCTGGATGGCAACTGTGTCCTTCTCTTCTTGACGCGTGCAATGCTTACAGTCCTGTTTACACGGTCGTCGAGACAATGCATCTGCGTTTGTGTGCCGCTTTCCTTTCCGATGTTGAATTTGGTAGTCGTATGTCTGTAGTCTCTCGATCCAACGTTACTGGCATCGGCGTCGATGATGAAACGTTTTCCAGGAATCGGATAGGTCAGCACAGGAGCATTACACAAACGTAGCTTGAGTTCCTGAAAACTTTTCTCGGACTCACCTGACCATTTGAATGGCTTCCCCTTTTCAGTTTGTTGATGCAAGCTCTTAGCGATTCCAGCAAAGTCCTTCACAAAGCGCCGATAATATGTGCTAGACCAAGAAAGCTACGAAGTTGGTGTTTATCCTGTGGTGTTCACCAATTCTTCACAGTGTCAACTTTTTCCGGATCAGTCTTTACTCCTTGGGATGAGATGATATGTCCCAAGTATTTAACTTCGGTCTTGAAAAGCGCACATTTCTCTGGATTTAATTTTAAGTGTGCTTCTCTCTTCTCTCTTACAATGTTCGTCAAAAGTTTTCCCATAAACGATGACATCGTCCAAATACACAAGGCATGATTTCCAGGTAAGTCCTTGTAGGACACACTCCATTAGACGCTCAAATGTTGCCGGAGCGTTGCAAAGTCCGAATGGCATAACTTTAAACTGCCACAGACCATTTCCTGTACAGAAAGCTGTCTTCTCGCGATCTTCTGGATGGATTTCTACCTGCCAGTAGCCACTCTTTAAGTCCAGCGTCGAGAACCATTGAGCTCCTTCCAATGCATCCAAAGTATCGCTGATTCTGGGCAAAGGGTAGCTGTCTTTCTTTGTCACATCGTTCAGCCTACGGTAGTCCACACAAAACCGGGTGCTTCCATCCTTCTTTTTGACAAGAACTACTGGTGATGCCCAAGGGCTTTTGGAATTTTTGATTAGCCCATCTTTCTTCATTGTCGATATCATCTCTTCAACTTCGGCTTGTTTGGCTAATGGGAGACGTCTGGCTGGCTGTCGAATCGGTCTAGCGTCACCTGTGTCTATTCGATGCTGAACCAGTTGTGTTCGACCATACTGCCCACTCGGTGAAGAAAATATATCAGCGTATTCATGAAGAAGGCTTCCAGCAACACTAAGCTGATGTTGACTTAGATTGGATGGCTTCAGAATTTTGGCTTTCATGGTGCTGAATTTTTCGGGGTCCATAGATTTGTCTGTGTTCATTTCTGTGATCTTGGTTATTGCGGACACAGATTCACATTTTCCAACTATTTCTCCTTTCTTGAGCTTGACTTCGTACGGTTTGATGTTCAGTATCCGTACGGGTACCATGTTGTTCTTTGGTTCCACAAGAGTCTTCCCTAAGATGATGTTTTGGGAAGATTGCTCAGGCTCTGGTTCCACCATGAGGTATCAATGGCTACCTAAATCGCCCTCTATTTTTGTCCACACAAATATTTCCGAAGAGGGGGCAAGCATATGTCTTCTTTGATGACAGTTCTTAGAGTTGATGAGTGTTCGTTGCCATAAACCATAGGAATCTCTACATTTTGGTACTTGAGAACTTGCTTACCGAGATCCAGAATCAATCCGTGCTCTTTTATAAAGTCAATTCCAATTATGCACTTTTCACTTATATCTGCTTTCAAAAATAGATGCAAAAACTCTAGTTCTGCCAAACGGATTTTGAGACGAACTTCTCCATACACTCTTGCTGCCTCACCTGTCGCAGTTTTAAGACGGTTGCTATTGATGTTGTGTAGCCACGTCATTTTGACCAAGTCTCTTCGCACAATGGAGGCTGTGGCACCGGTATCAATTGTAGCCACGTGTTTCTTACCATTTACTGTTGCGTCCACTGTCAGACTCTTATTGTTTCGATTAGTTTGCGAGACTTGGATTATGGTTCTGGGCAAATCGATACCAAGGCGAGCAGGAGCGTTGATGTTATTGCTTACCTGTTCGCGGGTGTTATTTTTGCTTCCACAATGTTGACAGGTGACTCTTCTTGGTGGCAATCTGCACTGGCGCTGGAGATTTCCGATTTTGTTGCAATTCCAGCATCGAGCAGGTCCTTCTCGCTGCCTTCTTTGGAATTCAGCTCTCTGGCAAGAACATTCCTCAACTTCCAGTTCTCTTACCCGATGAATTCCTAAAGAAGCCTGTTCCGATGCTTCCATAGTGAGCGCGAAGGCTAATGCTTCAGAAAGCGTGCGTTTTCCAGCAGTTCGAATTGCTCGCTGGAGATTGATATCGGAAACTGCACGGAAAAAGCCTCTGTTGCTAGCTGGTTGGTAATTTCATCTCCTGCAGTCGGGTAAGCTAAATGCGCCAACCGTTCAATGTCTGCTTGGAGTTGTTGTAGACTTTCTCCTCTTTTCTGGACTCTGGTATTTAGTTGGACGCGGAAGACTTCTTGCATATGGCCATCCCCAAATCGCTTGTCAACGGCCTGAACAAGAGCACTGAAGTTGCCGTTCTTGTCTGCTGGTAAGGTTTGCATTAATTCAGCAGCAGAACCTCTAAGGGCAAGCGTCAGGGCAATAAACTTGTCTTCGTCATCCCAGCCATTTGTTGTTGCGGCTTCCTCAAACTGCTTCTTGTAGATTGACCAAGAAGATTGTCCGTCAAAGGTTGGTGGATGCATTTCTTTCTTCTTAGGAAAATCGCAACTGTCCTCTCTTACATTCATTTTCCTAACCTTATCTTATTCATTGGCAAATTTCTGCATTTTGTCTTTAATTTTCTCGAACTGTTTTTCGACGTTTTCAACACCATGAATTTATTTTCAAAAATTTTCGTTGTTCTTCTAGAAGATTCTTTTGCTTCTTTCGTTGGTCTTCTAGAAGATTCTTTTGCTCCTTTCGTTGGTCTTCAAACTGGGCAAGCAGCTGAGCCATCATATTGGTCATGCCCAAGGTTGTACTAACATGCTCTTCCGGCATTTCTATTTCAAATAGAAACGTGTCTGGATTTTCACCGTGTTGCCTTAAATCTTTCTGCAGACGAATAATGAGGTCATTTTTCGTTCCAGCAGTAGGAAGACCTCGTCGGTTCAGTTCTGCCTTAAGTTCAACACAATTCAATGCATTCACAATTTTTCCCATTTTGTTTCTATTTTTGTTCTTATGTTTTTGTATGTCACTTTTACTGTTTATTTATTTACACACTTTATCACTTTTTACCATTAATTATCTGAATGCACAGATAAAATAAGTTTTATCCCACTTCTGACACCAATATAATATATTACTACGGGGTTCACCAATAAAACTTATTTCTTTTTATTCAAACTGAACTACAATTACTTTACAAAAATAAAACACCTTTATTTCACTTCAAATACTTTACTTCCAATACTTTTATTATAACAAGCACAATTAACTATTTTACACCGATGTTTATTCGTTCACTTTCAAAATCAAACTGAGGTCTTCGGACTGGTGGCCCTGTATTTATATCCGAGAAAAAGCTACTAGAATCTTCTAAAGTCCTGGAAAGTGCTGGAATTTGCTGGAATAAGCTTCCCCTCCACAAGTAGATCAAAAGCTCTCAAAAGCTTTCATTCAGTTAATTATATCAGTTTTCAGTGGTTTATGTATTGGATAACATTAGTGTGGTTTAGGTATTGGATAACATTAGTTAATCTTTTGTTCAAAGATGGCGCTACTAATTAATTCTGTTATAGAAGAATAAAAGATGTCGTTGCTTGCATAAATGGGCATATTCACCACAATATATTTGGTTTCTCGGATATGTCTTCTACGATTTGAATGAAATTTTCAGAGTTTATTTTTATAAATAATAAAAAAAATTAAAAATTAGTTATAATAGAATCATACCACACCCTATTTTCTTATTTCTGTGTTTAATGGAACGGACTCGTTTCTAGGGATCAAGCGTTTAAGGTTAAATTTTCAAGGTAAGTATGTTTTTATGTGCAAATTAAAAATTCAGAAATTGGTTTAAAAAGTCAGTGCGGAATTGGCTGCAACGACTTCTAGAAATTTTCAGAGTTCGTTTTAATAAGCAAAAAACAAATAGGTACGCCCACTTTACTTTATTTTTGGTTTCTCGGAAACGGGTTCTACGATTTGGATACAATTTTAAGAGTTCGTCATTTTAAACAAGGATAATATTTCTTTTCTTATTTCTTTTTTTTTTATGGAATTCACAGACTCATTTTCACGGAATCGACTTGGAGGATTTTCCCGTTTTTATCGTTTTTAAGAACAAGGAAAACAATCTAAAATTAGTTATATTTCCATTCGCCCACTAACATACCTACCAACTTTTCGTATTTGTTTGTTTTTTGGAAGTGCCTCTTACGATTTGGTTGAAATTTTCAGAGTTCGATTTATGACTTTTGATTAAGTTAGATTTAATGGTATCTTGCAAACGGCTCTAACGATTTTGAAAAAAGATTGATTTCAAATCAGGGTGGTTCAAAAAAATATTATCTTTGTTGTTCTCTGAAAAATTAAATTAAAAAATGATATGTAGTTATAACTACCTAGGTACCTTACCTACTATTTTTTCAAAATTTTACGTAGGTACCTAAATATTTAAGTAGTAATTTAGTTTTCATTATTCAATACTTTTAATGTTAAAAATACAATATATGGGGCAGGTATCAGGAAAAAAAGATATGGGTGATTCTACAAATGATGCAATTTCTTATGGCCACGCTGATATTTTGAACACAAATCAATCTGATTTTTTTTACAATAGTCAATCTAGTCGATTCCCACATTGGCAAACAAAATTATCAACATCTAATACATTTTAAATACTCTAAAAATTCTTCAAAGTGCTTAATTCTCAGTCCCCTGACTTGTCCCCCGCTTGTTTTACAAGCGAAAAAAATAACTGTTCTTCTACTGTTGGTTTCACACCAAAAGGAACACTAAGTTAATAACCTTGAGTAATAGATCTTTATTATGAAGTAAACAAATTGTTATGACACTTAATTTTTCAATGATGAACTACCTTACCCATAATCATCGAAAAAATTAAAAGTTACGTTATGGAGAAGATATGGGTCAAAATGAATTTTATTTGGAGTAGAAACAATTTTCTGCATTAAAATATTCAATGATTAAACTTTCCAAGAGTCTCAAAATAAACAGCTAACTTTTTCAATGATGGTTTCCAATGATAGCTATAACTGGGCCCTAACGTTCCTAAAAATAAATTATTGAACACAAAAATAATTTATTTACCACGGTTTTCGTTGGTCTTCAAACTGGGCAAGCAGCTGAGCCATCATATTGGTCATGTCTAAGGTTGTACTAACATGCTCTTCCGGCATTTCTATTTCAAATAGAAACGTGTCTGGATTTTCACCGTGTTGCCTTAAATCTTTCTGCAGACTTTACTTCCAATACTTTTATTATAACAAGCACAATTTACTATTTTACACCGATGTTTATTCGTTCACTTTCAAAATCAAACTGAGGTCTTCGGACTGGTGGCCCTGTATTTATATCCGAGAAAAAGCTACTAGAATCTTCTAAAGTCCTGGAAAGTGCTGGAATTTGCTGGAATAAGCTTCCCCTCCACAAGTAGATCAAAAGCTCTCAAAAGCTTTCGTTCAGTTATTTATATCAGTTTTCAGTGGTTTATGTATTGGATAACATTAGTGTGGTTTAGGTATTGGATAACATTAGTTAATCTTTTGTTCAAAGATGGCGCTACTAATTAATTCTGTTATAGAAGAATAAAAGATGTCGTTGCTTGCATAAATGGGCATATTCACCACAATATATTTGGTTTCTCGGATATGTCTTCTACGATTTGAATGAAATTTTCAGAGTTTATTTTTATAAATAATAAAAAAAATTAAAAATTAGTTATAATAGAATCATACCACACCCTATTTTCTTATTTCTGTGTTTAATGGAACGGACTCGTTTCTAGGGATCAAGCGTTTAAGGTTAAATTTTCAAGGTAGGTATGTTTTTATGTGCAAATTAAAAATTCAGAAATTAGTTTAAAAAGTCAGTGCGGAATTGGCTGCAACGACTTCTAGAAATTTTCAGAGTTCGTTTTAATAAGCAAAAAACAAATAGGTACGCCCACTTTACTTTATTTTTGGTTTCTCGGAAACGGGTTCTACGATTTGGATACAATTTTAAGAGTTCGTCATTTTAAACAAGGATAATATTTCTTTTCTTATTTCTTTTTTTTTATGGAATTCACAGACTCATTTTTACGGAATCGACTTGGAGGATTTTCCCGTTTTTATCGTTTTTAAGAACAAGGAAAACAATCTAAAATTAGTTATATTTCCATTCGCCCACTAACATACCTACCAACTTTTCGTATGTGTTTGTTTTTTGGAAGTGCCTCTTACGATTTGGGTGAAATTTTCAGAGTTCGATTTATGACTTTTGATTAAGTTAGATTTAATGGTATCTTGCAAACGGCTCTAACGATTTTGAAAAAAGATTGTTTTCAAATCAGGGTGGTTCAAAAAAATATTATCTTTGTTGTTCTCTGAAAAATTAAATTAAAAAATGATATGTAGTTATAACTACCTAGGTACCTTACCTACTATTTTTTTCAAAATTTTACGTAGGTACCTAAATATTTAAGTAGTAATTTAGTTTTCATTATTCAATACTTTTAATGTTAAAAATACAATATATGGGGCAGGTATCAGGAACAAAAGATATGGGTGACTCTACAAATGATGCAATTTCTTATGGCCACGCTGATATTTCGAACACAAATCAATCTGATTTTTTTTACAATAGTCAATCTAGTCGATACCCACATTGGCAAACAAAATTATCAACATCTAATACATTTTAAATACTCTAAAAATTCTTCAAAGTGCTTAATTCTCAGTCCCCTGACTTGTCCCCCGCTTGTTTTACAAGCGAAAAAAATAACTGTTCTTCTACTGTTGGTTTCACACCAAAAGGAACACTAAGTTAATAACCTTGAGTAATAGATCTTTATTATGAAGTAAACAAATTGTTATGACACTTAATTTTTCAATGATGAACTACCTTACCCATAATCATCGAAAAAATTAAAAGTTACGTTATGGAGAAGATATGGGTCAAAATGAATTTTATTTGGAGTAGAAACAATTTTCCGCATTAAAATATTCAATGATTAAACTTTCCAAGAGTCTCAAAATAAACAGCTAACTTTTTCAATGATGGTTTCCAATGATAGCTATAACTGGGCCCTAACGTTCCTAAAAATAAATTATTGAACACAAAAATAATTTATTTACCACGGTTTTCGTTGGTCTTCAAACTGGGCAAGCAGCTGAGCCATCATATTGGTCATGTCTAAGGTTGTACTAACATGCTCTTCCGGCATTTCTATTTCAAATAGAAACGTGTCTGGATTTTCACCGTGTTGCCTTAAATCTTTCTGCAGACGAATAATGAGGTCATTTTTCACTTCAAATACTTTACTTCCAATACTTTTATTATAACAAGCACAATTTACTATTTTACACCGATGTTTATTCGTTCACTTTCAAAATCAAACTGAGGTCTTCGGACTGGTGGCCCTGTATTTATATCCGAGAAAAAGCTACTAGAATCTTCTAAAGTCCTGGAAAGTGCTGGAATTTGCTGGAATAAGCTTCCCCTCCACAAGTAGATCAAAAGCTCTCAAAAGCTTTCATTCAGTTAGTTATATCAGTTTTCAGTGGTTTATGTATTGGATAACATTAGTGTGGTTTAGGTATTGGATAACATTAGTTAATCTTTTGTTCAAAGATGGCGCTACTAATTAATTCTGTTATAGAAGAATAAAAGATGTCGTTGCTTGCATAAATGGGCATATTCACCACAATATATTTGGTTTCTCGGATATGTCTTCTACGATTTGAATGAAATTTTCAGAGTTTATTTTTATAAATAAAAAAAAAAATTAAAAATTAGTTATAATAGAATCATACCACACCCTATTTTCTTATTTCTGTGTTTAATGGAACGGACTCGTTTCTAGGGATCAAGCGTTTAAGGTTAAATTTTCAAGGTAGGTATGTTTTTATGTGCAAATTAAAAATTCAGAAATTAGTTTAAAAAGTCAGTGCGGAATTGGCTGCAACGACTTCTAGAAATTTTCAGAGTTCGTTTTAATAAGCAAAAAACAAATAGGTACGCCCACTTTACTTTATTTTTAGTTTCTCGGAAACGGGTTCTACGATTTGGATACAATTTTAAGAGTTCGTCATTTTAAACAAGGATAATATTTCTTTTCTTATTTCTTTTTTTTATGGAATTCACAGACTCATTTTCACGGAATCGACTTGGAGGATTTTCCCGTTTGTATCGTTTTTAAGAACAAGGAAAACAATCTAAAATTAGTTATATTTCCATTCGCCCACTAACATACCTACCAACTTTTCGTATTTGTTTGTTTTTTGGAAGTGCCTCTTACGATTTGGGTGAAATTTTCAGAGTTCGATTTATGACTTTTGATTAAGTTAGATTTAATGGTATCTTGCAAACGGCTCTAACGATTTTGAAAAAAGATTGATTTCAAATCAGGGTGGTTCAAAAAAATATTATCTTTGTTGTTCTCTGAAAAATTAAATTAAAAAATGATATGTAGTTATAACTACCTAGGTACCTTACCTACTATTTTTTCAAAATTTTACGTAGGTACCTAAATATTTAAGTAGTAATTTAGTTTTCATTATTCAATACTTTTAATGTTAAAAATACAATATATGGGGCAGGTATCAGGAAAAAAAGATATGGGTGATTCTACAAATGATGCAATTTCTTATGGCCACGCTGATATTTTGAACACAAATCAATCTGATTTTTTTTACAATAGTCAATCTAGTCGATTCCCACATTGGCAAACAAAATTATCAACATCTAATACATTTTAAATACTCTAAAAATTCTTCAAAGTGCTTAATTCTCAGTCCCCTGACTTGTCCCCCGCTTGTTTTACAAGCGAAAAAAATAACTGTTCTTCTACTGTTGGTTTCACACCAAAAGGAACACTAAGTTAATAACCTTGAGTAATAGATCTTTATTATGAAGTAAACAAATTGTTATGACACTTAATTTTTCAATGATGAACTACCTTACCCATAATCATCGAAAAAATTAAAAGTTACGTTATGGAGAAGATATAGGTCAAAATGAATTTTATTTGGAGTAGAAACAATTTTCTGCATTAAAATATTCAATGATTAAACTTTCCAAGAGTCTCAAAATAAACAGCTAACTTTTTCAATGATGGTTTCCAATGATAGCTATAACTGGGCCCTAACGTTCCTAAAAATAAATTATTGAACACAAAAATAATTTATTTACCACGGTTTTTACTAACTCTTTATTAGAAACAATAGAGATAAAACTGAAGTCTAAAATATAATGTTAGGTACGTACATTACTCTGGATACTTTTATGTATTTTTTTCTTTAGGATTTATTATGTATTTTGTGTATACATACGGTTTTTACTAACTCTTTATTAGAAACAACAGAGATAAAACTGAAGTCTAAAATATAATGTTAGATACGTACATTACTCTGGATACTTTTATGTATATTTTTCTTTAGGATTTATTATGTATTTTGTGTATACATTATAAGAGTCACAATTTTAGTAAGAAAACAATTCATAAGATAATTTGTGTTTTATATTAGTTTTCGTAAAAAAAAACTTATTCCCCTGAAAACTTAATTTTTAAAAAATGCCGATAAAACTGATAATTTTAAATATTTTGGCTGGCCTGTTTGTTGTATGTGAAAGGACGTTCGAATGTTTCATTTAAGTTATCATCATTTTATTACATAGTTTGAAGAATCACCCATATTTAAAATAAAATACGAAAGTCCATATTCAAGATATGAATACAGTTTTTTTTTCTCAGAATTTACATACAAATATTCTAGGTACAAATTTCAGAAAGTAAAAAGTAAATTTTATATTTTGTATCCCCTTTTTTTGCATAAGTCAGACGAAGATACATGTAAATCCACCAATAGAAGAATTTTTGCAAAGATTATGTATTGAAAAACCTTTAAGAAATCTGTTTTTTTTTTAGATTTTAGGGCTTTTGGGAGATATTTGAAACAAAATATTCTGTGTATGCCAGAATTTAGTTTATTACCTATCTGTCAAGGCATGTACTGTCAAATTCCATTAAAGGATATCTACCATGATGCTGGAAACCTATAAAAACCCGATTTTTATAGGACCATATTTGTCTCGCAACACAACACACGAGACATGAATGGTTCCGAGTTAAAAGCTTCTCTACTGGCTTCAAACTGGTTTCTAAAAAGGTAAGCCAGTTGACGAGCAAAGTAAGCTAAGTTGGTAAGAAAATGTGAGTGTATTTTGCCACTGGCTCGTGTGGCCTCAGCACAAGAAAAAATTTTTCGATTTTCTAATCCACTTCACTCACGGAAGGATCGGACTTTCGACTGATTTATATTTCGATTTGGAGTTGTGCTAAAACAGTGTTGAGATTACAGAAGGATTTTGGTCAAGTCATCAAATAAAATTGAATAAACGCACATATTTTTAGTAAAATTTTTTTAAACAAACATGCAAGAAAACAGTTCATTATACATAAACATAACAAATTTTGACTCGACTCTACTCTTTATGTAGGATTGATTTCGTTGAGTGGTAATTAGATTCGTTCATTACCACTCAAAGAAAGTATACAAAGGTTTGTATCAGCTTCGAGGTCAAGCTAGCTTCAATACCACACAAAGTGATCGTATTAAATAACAAACTTAATACCTTATTAGTCTCCTCATATTAAATATTATACCTAAATATGTAATGTTTTTTCTTTAAAACATGAAACTTTTCCTAAATAGTCTTCTTATTTTCAAAGATTTTAGTTTATACCAAAAAGTGTTTACTTTTAATATTTTTTTTAATCAAAATCATTTCGGGAGGGGCTTCAGCCCCATAAGCCCCCCTGGCTACGTTTCTGCCTATCAAGATCAACCAATTGATAACCCTTTTGTATATGTAGGTATGTAACCTACACCTACCAACCAAAGATACACCAAAACATAGGTACCTGCATAGCTACTAATTTTTGTGCATACCTACCTACTTAGAAAAAATATGTCTTTTACTTAAACATACAAAGTTTTTTTTTTAAATTTAATTCAACTTGAAGGTAGGTATGTAGGTACATTACCTACCTACCTACAATTTTGTATTCTAAAAATTTACGTATCTAAAAAAAAACATCGAGTTTAAATGGCTAAAGTTCCCTTTTCTTAAATTAAAAAAAAAACTAAACAGAACTTGAAAATCCAAAATCAATCAAAATTAAATTTTCATCCCGAAATTTAAATATTTTATGAACAAAAGGCTTTATTCGTTATTGTCTGACCTACTTACTTTCGAAAAAAAAGAAGAAAAATATACGTGCACCCGCACATACATATTTCCATCATCCCAAAAGAAAACAAAAATAAAATTCTACCTTCCCTTTGCTCATGTATGTATGTAGGTACTCATGAGCTCACTCACTCTGCTTAATACGAGTGTATTATGTGATGAAATTATCATCATTTTATTCCATAGTTTGTAGAATCACCCATATTTAAAATAAAATACGAAAGGTCATATTCAAGATATGAATACAGTTTTTTTTTCTCAGAATTTACATACAAATATGCTAGGTACAAATTTCAGAAAGTAAAAAGTAAATTTTATATTTTGTATCCCCTTTTTTTGCATAAGTCAGACGAAGATACATGTAAATCCACCAATAGAAGAATTTTTGCAAAGATTATGTATTGAAAAACCTTTAAGAAATCTGTTTTTTTTTTTTAGATAAAATTGTTTGCTCGGGGAATTTTAGGGCTTTTGGGAGATATTTGAAACAAAATATTCTGTGTATGCCAAAATTTAGTTTATTACCTATCTGTCAAGGCATGTACTGTCAAATTCCATTAAAGGATATCTACCATGATGCTGGATTAAAAAAACCTATAAAAACCCGATTTTTATAGGACCATATTTGTCTCGCAACACAACACACAAGACATGAATGGTTCCGAGTTAAAAGCTTCTCTACTGGCTTTAAACTGGTTTCTAAAAAGGTAAGCCAGTTGACGAGCAAAGTAAGCTAAGTTGGTAAGAAAATGCGAGTGTATTTTGCCACTGGCTAGCCAGTACTGGCTCGTGTGGCCTCAGCACAAGAAAAAATTTTTCGATTTTCTAATCCACTTCACTCACGGAAGGATCGGATTTTCGACTGATTTTCATTACATGAGTTTAGATTTCGATTTGGAGTTGTGCTAAAACAGTGTTGAGATTACAGAAGGATTTTGGTCAAGTCATCAAATAAAATTGAATAAACGCACATATTTTTAGTAAAATTTTTTTAAACAAACATGCAAAAAAACAGTTCATTATACATAAACATAACAAATTTTGACTCGACTCTACTCTTTATGTAGGATTGATTTCGTTGAGTGGTAATGAGATTCGTTCATTACCACTCAAAGAAAGTATACAAAGGTTTGCATCAGCTTCGAGGTCAAGCTAGCTTCAATACCACACAAAGTGATCGTATTAAATAACAAACTTAATACCTTATTAGTCTCCTCATATTAATATTAGTAGTAGCCCGTAGCGTAATGGTTAGTGCGTTCGACTGTCACGCTGGAGGTCTGGGATCGCTTCCCAGCCTCGTCCACCTACAAACTAAAAAGTTTTTTTCAGGGCTACTGCCTCTTGCGAGGAATTGACAAATCCTCCAAGAGTATCACTTGTCACGAATAAGTGCTTCTCGTCTAGCCGTTCGGATTCGGTATAAAATTGTAGGTCCCTTTCATTCCTGTCGAAAGGCGCACACAGGAATGGTTGCGAGTTGTAAGTCACTAGGACCTGGTTCTTCATGAGCCGTTGTGCCACCCGATTTATTTTTTTTATATTAAATATTATACCTAAATATGTAATGTCTTGTCTTTAAAACATTAAACTTTTCCTAAATAGTCTTCTTATGTTCAAAGATTTTAGTTTATACCAAAAAGTGTTTACTTTTAATATTTTTTTTAAATCAAAATCATTTCGGGAGGGGCTTCAGCCCCATAAGCCCCCCTGGCTACGTTTCTGCCTATCAAGATCAACCAATTGATAACCCTTTTGTATATGTAGGTATGTAACTTACACCTACCAATCAAAGATACACCAAAAATTTTCGTATCTAAAAAAAAACATCGAGTTTAAATGGCTAAAGTTCCCTTTTCTTGAATTAAAAAAAAAAACTAAACAGAACTTGAAAATCCAAAATCAATCAAAATTAAATTTTCATCCCGAAATTTAAATATTTTATGAACAAAAGGATTTATTCGTTATTGTCTGACCTACTTTCGAAAAAAAAGAAAAAAAATATACGTGCACCCGCACATACATATTTCCATCATCCCAAAAGAAAACAAAAATAAAATTCTACCTTCCCTTTGCTCATGTATGTATGTAGGTACTCATGAGCTCACTCACTCTGCTTAATACATGAATAGCGCACAAAAAAGGTGTCTGAGTTCCACAAGCCACCACATTCAGTCCACAAGATTCCACAAATAGTCTAATTTTATGAGCAAAATGGTTCGTGTATTGATTATCTGTGGTTCTTGTTGCATCGCCACCTAGTGCGGATGTAACACTAAACTTTCGTTTAGCTGACGTGGTTCCTGTATGTGTATAAACTCAATGGCATTAGTAATTAAACTTTGTTAGCCCGTTTGAAACAAGGAGGATTAAAAAAAAAAAAAAAAAAAAAAAAAAAAAAAACTTTGTTAGCCCGTTTGAGACAAGGATGAACGTTTCAGTCCTTTCGTTCCTCACTCTTCACCTCCCTCTCCTAAAAAACTTTTATTTCCCCAGTTTAATTTGGAAGGTTTTTGCGACCTATAGTGCAGATGTGTTTCGCTCTGACAACAACAATTGAGCTCTTTAGTAAGAATTGTTGTTGCCATTCTTAGACACATGTTTTTAGTCGAAGGCTACCGACGTATTTATAAAATAAGCTGCACTGATGTGCTGCAAATTATATATATAAGTGCACTTAACAAAAAACAAAAACAATTTTTCTATTGTTATTGTTAAATTCTCCTTTCCCCAGTTTAGTCCAGTTCGAAATTGAGCTTGTGTGTCATGGCCCAAAGTCTTTTTCCGATCTCCCATATAAACGTCGAGTCTAGTACCTAAATAGTCATTTATTGTACGATTATGTAAGAAAATTCATGAAAAAAGCTTGGACTAAGCATAAAGCATTAATTTTAATTAGTACTTAATAATTAAAAACACGATTACGGGTAACAAATTCTAAAGAACCAATTACATGTACTTACAAATAAGTTTCTCTACAGTTTTCGAGTAATTACGAAGACTGGGTTGTGCCAGTTATAATTATTTATTAACATCTAACAATAAGTTAGCGTACTAATATTTTTGTATATTTCCATTTCAGAGATAAAACTCGTACGGCACCAATTAGTGGACGTCGTACTTATACCGAAGAAGAATTAAATAATGCATTGCAAGATATTATAAGTGGGAAGCTAGGAACACGGCGTGCTGCCGTACAATACAACATTCCTCGTTCAACCTTGCGAAACAAAGTGTATAAATTATCTTCGGGGTCAAAACCTACACCACTGCAATATATCACCAGTCTTGAAGATTTAGCTGATAGTGATAACGATAAACATTATTTGTCAGCCGATGAAGAAGACATAAGTTATGATAAGTCAGAGAATCGTTCTTTAATGCAGCAAACTAATGATGACCTTTCTAGTCGTATTGCCGACGATAGCGGTCAACAGACCTGTTTTAAACACAAATGTCTTACTCCAGAACATACTCTAGGTCAACCAAACGATACTGAAGCCCAGACCAATGCAAACACATCACTTAAGTCAGAGCCAAAGCAAAAAGCCTTATCGCCACAACTTCCATCACAACAATCATCTGCTATTGGACAAAATGCATGGCAGAATGTTTTACTGCATAGTTTGCTTGTTTCCGGTGGCCTTCCTATCTATCAAAATTTTGAGGAAGCTCTACAGATTTTGAATGCTTTACTTTTAAAGCAAGATTTAGGCCTACTTAACACTCAACTTTTAATGCAACTTCAACAACCACACCAAATTGCCCAGGAGCAGCAAAGCCAGCAACCAAAGTCAGCTGCAGTGCTCGCACAGTTGAAATCTTTTCAAAATTGTCCACCAAAGTCTGAAACACTTGAAACTTTATATTCGGTAGATGTTAATGAATCACTTGGTGACGATCCATCAGTTATTTTAAAAATTCCGTCCTATAAACCGGTAGCTGTGTCGTTAACGTCAACATCCTCAGCTACAGCGGCATCTCCGTTATCTAATATTAAAAATATTGAAAAATTGTCGCCAAGTTTTCCAAAAATTTTAACATTATCGACATCAGCACAACAGCTACATAACAGCCACCTCCGGCATTCACATCAGCATTCATCGGCATCATCGACCAACTACATTCCTGTCACATCTCCACCTTCGAAATGCCACGTGAGTGGGGAGTCCCAGTCACCCCCAACACTTTCGCTGCGTGATGTCATCGCCAACAGTATAAGCAGAACATTTAATCAGCAGGCAAAAGTTGAAGCTTTAAATTCAAGTCCTGCTCATTCCGCATCGTCAGCAATGGATTACAGTGACCAACATAAGCGACCGAGCATATCAGTTATTAAACAGATTGGTGGTACGGATACTTCACGTTTTGCCACTGCCCCTAATTTGTTGGGCAGTCATCTTAACTCCAATCACCACCATCAGCATCATAGTCAAAGCTTAGCGAGCAATAATTTGTCAGGTGGTAAAGGTACGCGTCCAAAACGGGGAAAGTATCGAAATTACGATCGTGATAGTCTTGTTGAAGCTGTCAAAGCAGTGCAACGTGGCGAAATGTCTGTTCATCGTGCTGGTAGCTACTATGGTGTACCGCATTCTACACTTGAGTATAAGGTCAAGGAACGGCATTTGATGAGACCTCGAAAAAGAGAACCAAAAATTCAGCCACCGTTAGATGACAGGGCAGGAGAAACTAGCTCAAGTGGGAACATATCTAGATCAACAGTAAACACTCTAAAAACCTCAAATATTCAAGAACTTTCTGTTGTCAGTAATAAAGAAAGCTACAGTAAAAACAGTTGTAATCCAAGCACTAGTATCAATCAAACACAGTCTGTCACTGGCAAGAGCAACCCACCATACCCAAAAACGTCACCAAATGGCATGACAATACCCCCGGTGTTGTTCGACCAAAGCTTAGCAGCCCAACTACAGTATCCACAGCACCTTTTTTGGCACGGAGGCTTTGGACATCTTCAAATGGATTTTAGTGCACGATCGCAAGCAGCAGCCACGACAGTTGCTGTTGCAACAATGACTGGCTCTGGAATTTCATCCTTTGGTTCTAACTCTGAAATAATTAAATCCCAAATGATGCAAAGATTTCATAAAGGTCATGAAGCTTCAAATGCAATTGAAAGTCCACCTTTGCAGGCAGTTATGAGTAATTTAAGCAGTAGTTCTAAAAGAAAGAGTGTTAGAGACATCGCAGATAGTCTATATGAAGCTGAAGGTAGTGCAAACGGTTCATTTTTAGATGGAATCATCCGCAAAACATTAGACCGCAAGAGTTCCGAATCAAAGGAAGGTACCTCACTAGATCATTTGGTTAAGAGCAAAAACACACCTTCGCGTATCAATCCAAACCATGATCAAATTACAGCAGATTTCCAAAATATGAAACGTTCCGGTAGCTACATGCAATATCATCATTCAAAAGAGATTAAGCGTGAGCGTGCCAGTCCATCAGACTTTTCAAATTCTGATTCAGAGAAAAATAATCGACGATACTCTGACTCCGCATCACAACCACCACCCCCAATACCAGAACTTCTTATAACTGGGCTGAAGCATAATTTAATAAACGAAAAATTAGATTCAAGTGTCACTAAACAGCGGATTTCTTTCATGTCCAGAAACCACACGCCGCCGGCGGAAAATGTATCAACCCCTTCAAATTTGGCTTTGAATATCAGTAATCAGCATTCCAAATTGCAAAACATTAAGTCAGAAACAGAGGATAGTTTATAGAGTAAACTTCAGATATGGAGAGAATCCATTGTTGTTGGCGGTTAAGGTAACAATGATCCACAAACATGATTCAATAAGTATGTAAAGTGTAATGTTTTGTATTCGGATTATATGTATATATATACAATAGATACATAAAAATATAGTATATATTTTCATATCCCTGAAATCTAATAATTACAAAAATGCCACCAAAATATCTCCCCTTTTATTTTCCGTATTTCAAGCGATATATAAAAACAAGATAGTATCTCAAAAAAGGAGAAATTTATCACTTCTTTGTGTTTTTTCAAAGTAAATATAAACAAATTATAGTTAAATATATTGTTTTCAAATAAGTTGCAACAAAGTTCACACATATTCATAAGGTTTTTTTTTAAATATATATTATTATACAAACATATATAACTAATAACACTTATTTAAAAGAAGACACAAATGACGTAAACGCAAACATAAGCTCATATATCTGTGTGTTAATGACAAATATTATATAGATATCTTAATATAATATTTGTGAACAAACATTGATTATTCATTTTTGTTTCGATTTTTTTTTTTGCCAATCGACAAATAGGAAATAGGAAATTGTTAATGTAGGACAAACCCATAAGCATAATCAACATTTAACAAACAAAAAATAGGTGATAAAGTTTATAAACTTGAATCTTCATATCCCAAAAGTAAACATCATCACCAAAGTTATTATCAGGATTTTACGCAATCTATATTATATACATATACAAAAAGTAGCAGAATGTTCTGATTTCGATTTTATGTTTTTTTTATATATAATATAATTTTATTTTCTCTAACTAAACAAACACCCAATATATACCAAAATCTAACTAAATCCCAGTAAATACAGTTAGAATTCAATAAACAAATTAAAAAATGCTAAGAAATAAAAAATAATTCATGGAATTTTCCAGCGAATTGTAAGTCTGGTTGAGTACATCATTAAATGTAAGGTACCTGCTGGAGTATTTTTCTATAATATACCCTCAAATATGCAGTTGACCCATTCACCGATTTAATTATGTTGTTTTACGGCTATTATGAGAATAGCTATTCACACAACTTAAGCAGTCGCAAGGAACTCTTTTCCACTTTCAATTTGACATGTATTAATACTCAAAGGGCATTTTATTTTTTCAATATCGGATTCGGTTTGAATTTACATTCGAAAATACATTTATTATAAAAATCCATTCTTATCACACACCCTTAGCTTCTAAAAATTAGTTTTTACTCCAACTAGCCATCTACTATTTGAAATGATGAATAAAGGGAGGAATAAATAAATCAGCCCAATTCTAAATAAAAATTCCCGGGGAAATGCTTTCCTTTTCCCTACTCTCTTATTCTGAACTATAAATTCCCGGGAATTTTGTTCCCTTTTCCTTATTCTGAGCAAACTTCGAATATGAGAAATAATACTACGAGACAAAAGTTGGCATTCTAAATGTCCACAAAATGGAAAATAATAATATATTTGATCTGACGAGCATTTTGATTTCGGGGGAATAAATCTCCCGGGGAGTTATTTTCCCGGGGAATATTTAGAATTGGGCTGAATAAAGCTACGAACAGATTGTCAACGAAAATGGTCAACGCATTGACTCTCTGACGTCAGAATGACGTAAAATTCTGTCCCAAGCCTGTCAAGTCGTGTGACTGTCATTGCAAAACGCTGTCAAAGCGCTGACATCAGGGATTCAATTACTATGTAATCACCCCATCAGAATTCTTCGGACACATTTAAAGATACACTCCGCTCCACTTGAATAGAAACAAACTTTTTTTTTACTATCAGAGCATGTGGCGCTTTGGTAAATTCATACATTCACCTTTTGGTTTCAGTTCCTAAAAGAGAAATCTATTGCGAATAAAACTGCAGGGACAGAATAATTCAGGAAAATACCATAAGTCTATTTTTTTACCACTTTTCTAATTACTTCATAAAATACAATGTTTTTTTTCGCGCCACTTGAATAGAAACAGTGTGCGTTTTGTCTCTATAGATTACGATAAGAAGAAAAAATATTGTTGTAATAATAGTAGTGTAGATTAAAAATAATAATTGTTTGATCAAAGAAAAGAAGGACCACGGAAAACCATAAAACCCTGCAGAAAAAGCCAAAATAGAAGTACAAGCGGAAAACAAGCTTCACCTACGCACAATTTCCAAAAAAAAAGTAGTAGTGTGAAAATTGTTTGGTCGATCCATAGAAATAAAGAAATCTATGAAAAAATATGTAAGGCAGGCAATCAAGAGCCACAACAGAAGCAGACCGAAGAAAGATAATTACTGGCTTCAAATTCAAGCGGCTCTGCTAAAATCAAGGCTTAGAGTGGTATTACACCGAGTCTAAACACTATTAGACGTGTTATTCGTGGGTCACAACATATAAAGCGCCTAAAATTGAAGAAAAAACCGCCGTTAAATCCAACCAATACGAAGACAGATTTTTGCAGGAAGAATATGACGGGGAAAGAAGAGTGGACAAAAGTGGGTAGTTTCTGACGAAAAAAAATTCAGTTATGATGGCCCGAACGGACATAATTACTATTTTCATGTTGAAAGGGAGGAACCCAGGTTCCTGGAGCGCCACGATATAGCCGAGAAGGCGGTGTAACGGCGGAGGGTACGATTTTCTGGTTTTGAACAATTGTTCTGGACTTTCCCACATTGAAAATGACGTCAAACTCTCCTATAAGGAAATACTGCAAGAAGTTTTCCCTAAGTTTACCGATGTCTTTGGAGCACAACCATGGACATTTCAACAAGAAAACGTGCCAATACTCAATGCAAGGATCATTAACAGTTGGATATCCGAGTAAACAAAAAATATTTGCAGTGCAAGAAAATGCACGATCATTCATAGAGAAATGCAAAGATGTAGTTTTTAGGAGTACAAAAACAAAAAAAAGGCAAGAAATTTTATTGACAAAAGATCATATTAACTCTATCTACAGGCTACACTACCTGTTTTCTTTTTCTTGTATGTTGAGGACAAGCAAATTTGTTTTCTGTGCGCTTTAGATTGTGTTAGGATCATGTTTTTAAGTGAAATAATCTCAACTGGAAATGGAAAAACTACATGCAGTTTGCATTTGTAGAAGTTTTTCGAAAATTTTACCGTGTATCGTTGATAAAAAAAGCAAGCAAGTCATATTTGACAAAAAAGACACTAACGGGTAAAAAAGGCAAAAAAAGCACCAACGGGTAATAAAGGCAAAATAAAATACATATATTTTGAATCAGGAGGACATGAACCGTGTTTGTATAAAGTCGATACTTTCTTACGACCACACTAAAAAAATAGGCAAAGTTAGCAAAATCCTTTCCCTGTTAATGACTAAACAAGAGTTTAGATAAACGCTACGTTAAACTTTAGAGACGAGTTAATTTGTGTGTTTACCATTAACCAGATTAAACACGTCTTTAACTAATCAGTGTAGTAGCCCGTAGCGTAATGGTTAGTGCGTTCGACTGTCACGCTGGAGGTCTGGGATCGCTTCCCAGCCTCGTCCACCTAAAAACTAAAAAGTTTTTTTTCAGGGCTACTGCCTCTTGCGAGGAATTGACAAATCCTCCAAGAGTATCACTTGTCACGAATAAGTGCTTCTCGTCTAGTAGGTCCCTTCTATTACTGTGGAAAGGCGCACACAGGAATGGTTGCGAGTTGTTAGTCACTAGGACCTGGTTCTTCATGAGCCGTTGTGCCACCCGATTTATTTATTTTTATTATTAACTAATCAGAGCTGTATTACATTATCTACTACATTTGTTGCCAAACAGACAGCTTCTGTGAATGGAAATGGCCGCGTTCAAGAATCGATGCGATTGCCTATCTAATATAGCTTCCTATCCATATAGGTTTCTTATCAAACAAAACCGGATAGGTTAATTAAAAGTGTTTTTAGCAAAATACAACTCGATGACGGCAAACAAATTTCGGCTTTGCATTTTGTAGTCGGATTTTTTAACAATTTCGCTTGGGATACAAACGTATACCAATATTTTTCGAATAGCATGGATAGCTGTCCAATAGCAAAAGCTGTTTTGTAATCAGCTGTTTTTTAGATGGATTTACAACAACAAAAACTTATCTGGATAACTCTACATAGGTTTTTGATCGCGGCCAATGACATCTTAGTCATAAAAAAGTCATCAAACAAATTTTAGAATGCGTGCGATTTTTAGTGTTACTTTTTCGCCATTCACTCTCAAATTGAAATTTACAAATAAACAAATAAGAACGAATAAATCTATTTGTTTATTTTGATTACCTTATTAGTTTTATAGCTTTGCAACAAAGTTCACGAACAAGCAATTTAATTCAATTGTAAGCGACAAACATAGAGGATAAGGGTAATTATTTGTCTCCTTTGCTTTTCAGAATGACAGCACAAACGTGGCGTTTACACCTAATCACGAGTTTAAACATTCGTTTCTTAACTCTTAAATTTAAAGTGGCGTTTAGCGTTAGGCTGACTATTAAATTGATTATTGGTATGGTTCATTATTTAGAGTCCACTTAAATATTTAACTGATCTCTAAATTTGATTAACTTTTTGAAGACAATTTGAAAACAAACTTTTTTTAAATAACATTGTTTCTTTTTTTAGTTTTTGAATGGAACTTTAAATAAGTATATTCTTTATTTTTTTTTTTAAATTTTAATGCAAAGGAACATTTGAATCAGCCTATTAAATTTAATTAAGATAAATAATATTAAAAAGGTATCAAACAAATTTAAAGTTCATACCATGAGCATATTTCATAAAAAAAATAAAGAAGAAACATCTCTAAATAAACTGCACATGTCGATTACCTAATTATATTTTTCAGTTAAGTGGATTTTCTGCAAAACTTCGCTCTTATTTTATGTATTCATAAAAAAAGAAGCAGGAATTATAGCTATTGAAAAATATTTTTAACAGAACAATAGATTATTTATACCGCTTGATATCTCATCTGGGTTTTCTCTTATTAATTCTTTTTAATAATTGGTACTTCATCTCCTCATTTTGAGATACAAATACTTAGGTACGAGCACAGAAAACGCTGGGCTGAATGAAAATTATCATCCTATAAGCAATTTTTACATATGCATGTGCATGACATGCAGACTTGCATTATTTTTGTATAATTTTAATTTTGCAGGACTTTGCGGGATAAATCTGTAAATGAGGGACATTTCGCGGTACAGTTTACGACGCGGGACAGGCATGTAAAATGCGGGACTGACCCGCCAAATGCGGGATGGATGGTCACCATAATCTTAAATCAAATCAGACTACCGAAAAATTCGGTTTTTTTGTTGAAACGAAAGCGAAATATGAAAAAGATCAAAAAATTGATTTTCTTTTGTTGAATCAAAATCGATATTATTTGTTTTTTTTTGCAGATAAAAATGTTAACAAACCGTTAAAAAGTTATCATGTGCGTAGAAGGAAGGGCTTGTAAGGAACTAGAGTTACCCATGGATTTAAAATAACAATTATTTTTACATATTGTAATATTTTACCAAGGGTTCGCAAATAAAACCTATTACCTTTATTCAAATTTTACTACAATTACTTTACAAAATAAAACGCCTTTATTTCACTTCAAAAATGCTTTTACTTTTAATACTTTTATTATAAACAAGCACAAGTATGCAACTCTTAAATTCACTATTTTATACCCACACGATTATCCATTCACTTTTAAAATCAAACTGCCACTTTTGGACTAGTGGTCGGGTATTTATATCCGAAAAAAAGGTTCTAGAATCCTCTAGGGTTCTGGAATCTGCTAGTAGGTTCTCTTTTCTTCTTCACAAGTCTCCACAAGTAACTCAAAAGCTGTTGACATGGTATATAAATATCTATAGTACTATCAAAAAACAAAAACGACGGTGGCGGTGCCACTGGCCTGGAAGGGCATTTGCTCTGTAGATTATGTAGAGTTTAAAATACATTGAAAATCTCATTAAATCTCTCTAGCGATAATACACCACCTATAGGCGTAGACTATCGTCCCGAAAATCGACTCATTAATAGTTCTATAGGCTTTATATACAATACTTTCGTGTTGCAGTGTTAAGAATAATTGGATAAAATTAGTTAATCTTTTTGTTCAAAGACAGCGCATACATATGAATAAAAGAAGTCGTTAGTTGCAGTTAAGGGCATATTTATCACATCTTAGCATTGATCGTCGCGATTGAATCCATTACTCCCATCACCACCGTTATAACGATGTAAACTTTCACAGTGAACTACTTTAATCTTGCCTCTTACCCCTCTCTGAATGCGGTAAACCCCATCATTGGTTCGCTCTTGGTGACAGTCCTTTTTGTCGATGGGGATTGTAAAGCCACACTAGGTCTCCTTCTTGGAATCCCATCGTTGTTGTACGGACGTAGTATTCTGTTTTCATACTATCACTGGCTGTTTGTATGGTTTTCCTTGTCTGATGATGAATGTCAATGAGTCTTTTTTTGTGGATATTCACATATTCCTCTGGCATATCTGGTTCTATGGTGCGGCATCCAAATTTTACTTCACAACGCAGCCGTATTGTTGTGCCGAACAGAATCTCTGATGGTGTATGTCCTGTTGAACTATGAACCGCACTTCGATAGGCCATTAAGAACAACGGAATATGGTGGTCCCAGTCTCGTTAGTAATCACCTACAATCTTGGACAGATGTTCCTTAAGCATTCTGTTGAATCGTTCAACCATTCCATCAAACTGTGCATGCAGCGGTATTGTCCTCGTCTTCTTGATGCCAAGGAGAGAGCAATCCTCCTGAAAGATGTTAGATTCGAAGTTCCTTCCTTGGTCAGAATGAATCCATTGCGTTCCCCAACAGAAGGAAAGGATAGTATGAGGAGGGGTGGGGAGTGGAATGAGGGAGTCTTAGGTATGAAAGGCATCCCTGAACCATCCTGAATTCTGATTGAATTTTAAGATATTTTTCATAGGCACGATTTAGATGCCGCCCAGTTCATCGAAAAAATATTCCTCGAGGGCACCTTTCCTGGTTCTGGCTAAGCTGGGACATTCACAAAAAAAGTGATAAGAGCCCTCTTCCGTCTCTTTATTCTGACACCCTCTACATAAGTCAGAAATGCTAATGCCGATTCTGCTCATGTGGGTACCCATCCAGTTGTGGCCCGTGATGATTCCAACAAGTAGGGATAAATGAGGCCAACCTTTCTTAAGTATGTATTCTGTTTTCTTACGCGAAATATTTTGCCATAGATTTCTTGAATCCCGACAAGTGTCGATTGTTAAACATCTGACCTCTGCGGCTACAAGAAAATTCTGGTGGATTCTATTATTTTCTTGCTCCAGTGGCATAAAACCCGAGTTGTCGGTTTGGCTCATGTCTAGAGATGAACCGATTTTGGTCAGCTCATATGCTATTTCGTTTCCTGGGACCCATCGAAGGGTAACTATGTTTGTTGCTCTGATATTTTAAGCTCATTACGGCAACGATCCACCAGTTTGGACTTTGTGATGATTGCGGAAATCGCTTTTATCGCCGCCTGGCTTTCTATGAAAATGTTAATATTCCTATAAGCTAATTCACAAGTGGCAAGATGTTTTGCTGCTTCGCAAGTACTTCTGTTTGGAAGACACTGCCGAACTTTGTAAGTTTCATTGATCTGTTAAGGGGTGGTGCAATGTTTGGTCGCCTTGAGATTTGTACTAGTAACCAGACTGGTCCGGCGAGTAGCCAGGTAAACCTTTACCCAAAAGCGAGTAGCTCTGTAGGGCGTCTGTGATACTAAAACCTAATGTTTAACCTCCAGCGAGTTGCTTGATAAAGGAAAAAAACAGAAAGTGCAGTTTCGTCGACTTCAGAATTAGAAGTGAATCAATATTATTTTATTTTCTTCTTTTATACAAAATATTATGCCTTCATCGATATTCAACCATACTTCGATACTCTATACAATTTCCCATTAAATGCAGTATCAGCATAATACTCATGCACTTCAAGTGTTTTGGGCTAGCTTGCTTATGATGCATATTTTATTGTCATAACTCAGCGACTCTTAATTATGTTTATTTTTCTTCATGCATTCAAAGTGTTGTTGTGTACTTGGTGTCATATTATTTAGCTCGTGCACTGAAGGTGCCAGTTAAACTATATGAGTATTGATAGCTATGTGCACTAAGTGTACCAACGGAAATATGGATATTGTATTGTTTGTGCTTCGGCTTTGCTATAGCTGATGATAAAATGTGATGCGATGGAAATTCGAGTATTAAATATCGAAGTAGGTTGAATGTTCTATTAATTGTTTTGTGGCAATCAATTAAGTGATCGCTGGTGCGATCCCTTCACACCACCCTTCCTGGGATAAAAAAGAGAAATCATAACATGGAATGATTTCTTCTTTTTTATGCGATACTTGTACATCAAGGGATCTTGCTTAGTTTGTTATTTAATATTTTTTTTACAATTTTCTGTCTTACAATATTTTTTTTTTTTTTTGAAAATATATAGATTTTAATTTATTAATCATTTGTATCTAGTTAACCCGGGTTAATAAAAATTATGTATAAAACTAAATGATAGTTAAGTACTTATATATTTAATTATTCTTATATAACTTTTTTTTTTTTTTTTTTTTTTTAAATCATGTACATATATGTAGTATTTAATCTCTTAATTCTAACGATCCTACAATAATAACATATATATATAAAAAGGTTTTAATCTATTTTTATGAACTGTCATTGTTTTGTTTTCATATTTAATATCGCAGTTCACCCCATTTTGAGATAGTATTTCGTATGGACCAATATAGATTGGGTCTAACTTTTTTCTATTTTCATTTCTTAACAAAACTAGACTTCCTACGTTAAAATCTGAAGCCTTTGCTTTTACATCTGTATCGTACCTCGTCTTTCTATTAATTTTCTTGCTTATCAAAGTATCCCTAGCGTCTTTATGAGCTATTTGTAGTTTGTGTTTTAAGTCTATCACGTAGTCTTCGTAGTTGTACACTGGATCTACTTTATTTGTGAGATTGGAAGGTAAATTACATTGTCTTCCAAATACTAATTCAAAAGGTGTGTACCCTGTTTCTGAATGTACTGAAGTGTTGTAACAGAAAACATAATAGGGTAGCCAGTTGCTCCAATCTGTATGTTTTTCCGATACATAACTCCTAAGATAAGCTCCTAAAACTTTATGGGAATTCTCTAACGCTCCAATGCTTTCATGATGGTAAGCAGTGGACTGTAGTTGTTCTATCTTTAACAAACTACACATATCTTTAAAAACTATATTTATAAACTCGGTACCTTGATCAGATGCTATTGTTCCAGGGACTCCATATCTAAGAATAAAAGATTCGACGAGCCCTTTAGCTACTATATTAGCTTCCTTATTTGGTAAAGCTATTGCTTCAGTGAATTTAGTTAATTCGTCTTGAAGAGTAAGAATATATTTTGACCCATTTTCTGACTCGTCAAGGGGTCCTACTAAATCAAGAAAAATTTTATCGAAGCCTGATTCTGCTGTTGACGTTATAGTCATAGGTTGCTTCTTTGGTTGTATATGTTTGTTACGTTGACATATTGGGCAGTGCTTAACGTATGTCGTCACATCGTTTTGCATGCCTGTCCAATAATATCTTTTTTTAATGTTTCGCAACATGCGATTTATACCAGCATGTCCACTCGTTGGTAACATATGATAATCATTTAGTATTAATTTAATTTTGCAAGGGTCTGTTATTTTAATTTTTTCATCTATTATGTGCACTTTTATTTTACTTTCTTTAAATATTCCTTCTATCATTTTCTTTAATATATTTATTTTTTCTTTATGACGGCCGTCTGAAAATTTTCTTAATTCTTCTTTAGTTATATAAATATTTTTAATTGATAAAGGTCCGCAAATTGTACGCACGTCCCTCAACAACATTTTGTCAAATGATGCTGATCGGTCAATAGTGCCATTCTTGGATTCCTTTTCATTATTCATTTGCGGTTCACAATTTTTCTGTACGTCCCTCAACAACATTTTGTCAAATGATGCCGATCGGGCATTAGTACTTATCTTACTTACTTACTTAGGTCCTCGGACCTATTACGTCCGTGATGTTTCCCTTACGGGACATAGGGCCTCCACTACACCTACGCGCCATCGTGTACGATTTCTTGAAATATATTTCAGCTCTCTCCAACTTTTCCCCAGTCGTGCCGATTCCTGTTCGACCGTTCTTCGCCATGTACTTCTAGGCCGGCCCACTTGTCTTCCCTCCTGTGTGAGCGGGTTCCACTGCATTGCTTGAGATGCAATGCACCGATCGCCTTTTCGAAGCGTATGGCCAATCCACTGCCACTTTCTTCTTCGTATAATGGAGTCTATGGGCTCCTGACCCGTTCTCGCATGAAGTTCGGCATTGGAGATACGGTTGGGCCAGAAAATCCTCAAGATGTTTCGTAGACATCTATTAACGAAGGTTTGCAGCTTTCTAGTGACAATTTCAGTGACTTTCCAAGTGCTGCAGCCGTAAAGCAGAACGGATTCAACATTGGAGCGGAACAGTCGTAGCTTGGTCTTTAAGCTAAAAGAGTTGTTTCTCCATATTTTGGACAGCATTCCGAACGCAGCCTTTGCTTTTCTGATTCGGCTGTTTACGTCCAGTTCAGTTCCGCCACCCGTAGAGATAATACTCCCAAGATATTGGAAATCCTCTACCATCTCTACCGGTTGTCCAGAAATATTTACTTGGATTGATGAGGAAGTTCCAAGGCTGATCCTTTTAGTTTTTGCCGAGTTGATCTTAAGCCCTACGATTTCTGCTTCTCTCTCCACCCTTGTTGTCATTTGATGGAGATCCATGATCCTATGAGAGAGTAAGCATACGTCGTCCGCGTAGTCCAGATGTTTGAGGTGAGATTGCAGAGTCCACTGAATTCCTCCATTTCCATTTGACAAAGCTGCGTGCAGTACGTCACTTATCACCAACAGGAACAGTATTGGTGACAGTATACAGCCTTGCCTAACTCCACTTTGGATTTCAAACTCCTCTGACAGCCTACCTTTGTGCAAAACGTGACACCTGGATCCATCATATGTAGCCTTGATAATAGCAATCAATTTATCTGGGATGCCCCTCCTGTGCAAAGCAAGCCAAATAAATTCTCTATTGACACTGTCGAACGCCTTTTCAAAATCGATGAACAGCAGGTGAAGTGGTGATCGATATTCAACGCACTGTTCGATGATGATCCTCAAGGTGTTGATGTGATCAACACAGGAAGATCCAGTGCGGAAACCTGCTTGTTCGGCGTCGAGTGTGTCTTCGAGGTGGTCTTTAATTCGGTCCAATATTATCCTTGCTATTATCTTGGCTACTGCAGGCAGAACGCATATTCCTCTCCAGTTTTCGCACTGTGTGAGATCTCCTTTCTTTGGGAGCTTGACAATCATTCCTTTTTTCCACTCTTCAGGAAAGCTCTCTGCTTCCCAAGCTCTCTTAATAAGTGGGTGCAGTAGCTCGCTCGATGTCGTTGGGGCTGCTCCTAAGAGCTCTGCAGGAATACCGTCAAGTCCAACCGCTTTGTTGTTCTTCAGTGCTTTGATGGCGGTGATAATTTCTTCTTTACTGGGGGGTACGGTGCGTATTCGGGAAATTGTTACTTCGGGTAGCTCAGTGGGAATAGGGTTCACTTCACTTGCGAAAACGCGGTTTAAAACCGCAGAAAAGTGTTCCCTCCACCTTATGAGCTGGTCCTCATCCGAAATTAGCAGGGATCCGTTTGTGTCTTGAACCAGGTGTTGTTTAGAGCTCTGGACACCAGTGAGCTCTTTGGTAATTCTGTAGACGGTCCTACTGTCACACCTACTAGCGGCTTCTTCTGCTTCTGTAGCCAGTGCGTTGATGTAGTTACGCTTATCACGTCGCACACTACGGTGAACTTCCCTCATCTTCATGCGGTACGTAGACTCAAGCTCGTTTCTCCCTGCTGCTGGGGTAGCTGCGATGCGAGCTTTAAGGTGTTTCCTTTCTTCGATCCTTGCCCAAGTTTCGTCGGAAAGCCAAGCACTATTTCTTCCTTGCGCCCGGCCGACTATACTTTCAGCACCGGATATGAACACATTTTTCACAGCACACCAATGATTTTCGATGGATGTGGTTTCCGTGCTGCTGATTGCGTTCAATCCTTGTGAAAGGTGGTCCCCTAGTTGTTGGCGCACTGCAGGATCCTTTAGTCTATCTGTATTAAACTTGGGCATTCGAGTGTTTCCTTGGGATCTCCGAACTGCAGCTGTACACAATCTTACGGTAGCAATTATCAGAGGGTGGTCCCGGGCCATTCCCATGTCAGCACCTCTTCTGTTACGGACGTCCTGGAGACTGCTTCTAAAACGCCGGCTGATCGCGAAGTGGTCAATTTGGTTGGAAGTTGCTTGTCTGTCAGTCGACACCCAACTGACTTTGTGGCACGTCTTATGCTCGAACATGGTCCCTCCAATAACAAGGCCGTTGGCGTTGCAGAAATCGACAAATCGTTCGCCATTGTCGTTTCGGTTACCAACACCATGTTTTCCCATGACATGCCTTAGCCCAGTGTTGTCATTGCCAACCTTGGCATTTAAGTCTCCCATCACCATAACTATATCACCTCGTGGAACGCTATCATAAGCAGCACTCAGCCGGTTATAAAAGGCCTCCTTCTCCTCGTCAGAAGAGAGCAAAGTTGGGGCGTAACACTGTATGATGGTGACGCGACGTACTCTAGTCCGGAACCTGGCTTTCAGGATCCTGTCACCTAAAGGCTCCCAGGAAATTAGGCTTTTGAGAGCTGTTTTGGAAAGCAGCAATCCAACGCCAGATTCCCGAGCGCTTACAGGTGTTTTCCCGGAATAGAATAGTACAGTGTTACGGGTTGGTGACTTGAACTTCCCCGAACCGAGCCATCTAACTTCACTTATCCCTAAGATGTCCATCCTATACCGCATGAATTCCTTCTCTAGTTGCAGGAATCTGGCATTCTGAGGACCTTCTTTTCCATTGTCAAGAAGCGTCTTCACATTCCAGAAACCAATCTTTGTCCGGGTACAATAGCCAAAAGTCGTCAACGAGTTATCATTAATTATCCGAGGCGTAGTGTTGGTTTCGGTAGCGGGTTGATTTCAGTTACGGAGAATGCTAACCTCCGTAACCTATCCTAGAAAGCTAGGCCTTTTCGCACTTGTAATTTTAGCCTATTTATGTATATTGGGATACATAAATAGTTGCCCGGGGACCACCACGAGGAGGTAAAACAAGCACTTCATCGTGACTGATTGTTGCGCTACTGGCCCAGACCAAGTTCTGAGCAATCAATAGTTTCCCGATCAGGCACGATGCAGGTCGCCCAGTACTTATCTTGGACCGGTTTAAAATTAAACAATTACTTCCTGGAATATATCCCAATATAAGATTTGGACTTAATACTCTAGTACCCTTTATTTTTGCAAAATCTTCATCTTCTTCTTTAAAACTGCTAATTATTTTTAACTCAACTACTTTCAAACCAGTTTCTGGAGCTTTTAAAAGTTCACTGATGATCTTTTCTTTTTCTACTTTTTCTGTTGGGGGATTTTCTTTGTTTATATTGGATTTCTTTGATTGTGCTCTTGTTGTGACACAAACGTAAAGTTTTTGTAAGTCTTTTGAATGAATTTGTATTCTACTTAGAGCATCTGCAGTGCAGTTGTTTTTCCCTGGTGTATACTCTACATAAAAAGTATATTCTTCTATTAATATTCTAAATTTGGTTAATCGACTGGAAGGTTCTTTAAGTGAAAATAGATATACTAAAGGCCTATGATCGGTTAATATTTTAAAACGTCTTCCGAAAGGATACGGTCTGAAATGCTTTACTGCCCAAACTATAGCAAGTAATTCTTTTTCTATAGTACTATAATTCTTTTCTGCTTTGTTAAGAGATTTACTTGCGTAAGCAATTGGTTTATCATCATAATTGGATAACACAGAACCTAAAGCAAATCCAGATGCGTCTGTTCGGAGTATGAATTCTTTTTCAAAATTTGGGAACTGTAAAACATTTGGACTTATTAGCACTTCTTTAAGTAAATTAAAAGATGTTTTGCAATCTTCAGAGAATTTAAGATCTACGTTCTTTCTTGATTACCGATTTAAAGGTATTGCCAGTGTAGCAAAGTTTGGTATGAATTTTCGGTAATAGTTAGCAAATGCTACGAATCTTCTTACTTCATCAGCGTTTTTGGGAGTTGGGTAATTTTTCATTACATTCGACTTAGATGGATCTGGTATAATACCATTACTGGATATTATGTGTCCTAAATATAAAACTTCTTTTCTAAGAAGAAAACATTTTCTAGGATGGATTTTAAGATTCACTTCCCTAAATCTTTCAAAAACTTCCATTAAATTTTTATTATGGTCTTCTAAATTTCTACCGAAGACTATTAAATCGTCAAGATATACAAAACAACGTGAGTAAGTTAGACCTGACATAGCTACAGACATCATTCTTGAAAAAGTGCTGGGTGATATTTTTAAACCCATGGGAAGTCGTTTCATTTGATAATGTCCGTTTTCTGTTGAAAAGGCCGTGCAAGGTCTGCTATTTTTCTCTAATTCCATTTGATAATAACCTTGGCTTAAATCTATGCATGAAAAATATGGTTCACCTCCAACCATATCAAATATGTCAGTTATATTGGGTAATGGAAATTTATCATCCTCAATAACATCGTTTACTTTTCTATAATCAATTACCAATCTGACTTTTTGTATTCCCGTTATGGTATCTTTTTTCTTGGGAACTATAAGAATAGGTGAGTTCCAGGCGGATATTGAAGGTTCTATTATATCATCTTTGAGCATCTTTTCTACTTCTTTTTGAATATCTTTTTTCTGAGAATGAGGTAATCTATATGGTTTGGTATATTTTGCAGTAGCTCCTTCCTTGAGAGATATGTGGGCCTGACCTATATGTGTGTATGTTAATTTGTCGCTTTCTAGGTGAAAAATATCTTGAAATTTAGAACATATAGCTTTGAGTTCATATTTTTCCTCCTCATTAAGAGTTTCGAAATTTATTTCTTTAAGTAATTGTTTTGTTCGTAAATTTGAAGGTTTTATAGTTTGTTCGTATGCTATAGCATGGTATTCTGATATTGGTGTAGACTTGGGTTCTATCCATTTGATTCTTACTTCGGATTCTCGGGTATTTAAAATTTTAATTGGAATCCTACCGTTTCTCGACTGAGAAATAGAATTGCCATAAAAACTCCTTCACAAAGTTCTTGTGAATCGAATACTCTTGTATCTTAATGTTTACTATTAAGCCAATAGGTGGCTTCGGATCTGGGTGCGATGGTAAGTGAAATAAGTTGTTCTGAGTTTAATATTGGAAGTGAAATTTGGAATGCTTCTGAAGATAATTTTAATACAGAGTGTTCTAGATCTATAACTGCCCCAAAATCTTTAAGAAAATCAGCACCAATGATTCCATCTACAGGTACTGGAAATGAGTCTTGTACTACATGAAAAGTATAGGATGTTTCGTGTTGTCCTATTGTAACGCTATTTATGCTAGTGCCTACTGTTCTTAAATTACCGGAAATACCTTGTATTATTATTTTATTATTTTCATTTATTTTTGTATTTTTATCCAGAACTCCTTGTTTAATTGTGCAAATTGATGCTCCTGTATCTAATAAAAATCGTATACCTGATTTATTGTTAATCTTAAATTTTACATATAGGCCGTTTGTTATGCCCCCTGCACATATACCTATGTGTTGTATAGGGCTTACAGATTTCCCCCCGATAGGTCGGCTTCCCCCTCGGTGGGTATTTCGTTTCCCTCATTTATAATATAAGTTGTTTCCCTTTCCCTATTATTATTTCGGTTATTCTTCACCGCGTTTCTTTCATTGCCTCTTATGTTGGAATTATTTTGATAAGTATTGTCCCTTCTAAAAAAATTAGATTGGTTATTATTTTGTCTTTTTATGTTATTTGGATTGGTTCTATTAGTGTTATTATATTGAATAGAATTATTATTCTGTGGCGAATTAAAACGTGGTTGGTAATATGATCGTTGGTAATATGATCGTTGGTAATTGTTATTATTGTTAAAATTATTTTGCCTTGGAAAATTTTGAAAGTAATTGCTTCGAAAATTTGTTTGTCGTGGAAAATTTCAATTCATGTTACTAGAATTATTAGCATTATTTCGGTAGTTATTGTGAAAACTCCGAGGTGGAAAACCCTGGTTTGTTTGGTTTTGGGCATTAGAATAACTAAAATTGTTGGCATATCTGATATTTTCTGTTACTTGGGCTGTACTTGGAGCTAACTTTAAAAGATGTGTTATAGCATCTTGCATTTTTGTATGCCTTGCACTATCCAAAATTATCTTGTATCTATCATTAACTCCTTGTTTTAAAAACGCTAAACCTCTACGTTCATTCGCTGCTGTTAATGTTTCTCTACACTGCTCCCCTTGTATGGTTATTTCTAATTCTGTCATTTTTGATACTAAGTGTTCTATTTCTGACACGAATTCTCGCATAGGTCGATTTTTTTGACGTGATCTATCTAGTTTAGCTTGAATACTCTCTATTGTGTCCCTATCTCCGCATTTCGCAATTAAATTTTGTTTTAATTGTTCAATTGTTATAATTTTTGCGGTTCCTAATTCAGTCAATGCCCTTCCTTGGATTTTACATTTCAATATAAATTTGATAAGCATAGGTTTTGAAACTTCATTTAATGTATCATGGTAAAACTCTATATTATTTATGAAATCCCTAATATTTTCTGCTCTTTTGTCATTTGCCTCGCAATTAAGTACAGGCAACTTTTGTGCCTTACTAAAATCAAATTCTGCCATTTTGTCTGTATTTTTTGTTGTTACTAAAATTGGTTCTTTTTCTATGTCTTCTTGTTTTATACTAGCTGTAATTCTTTCTAAGGCCTCTTTATGATATCTATAAAAATTATCGTAAAGTGGCTGAAGGTCGTTTTTCCCTTGTTCGGATAATGTTTGTTCTAAGAGTTTAGCCTGCATACGCGCTCTTTTAAAAATTTCTTCAACTTGTTCTTTTTTTTGTTTTCCTGACTCTTTTGATCTTTTTCTATTCGGTCCGTCTTTTCTCAGGTTTCTCAAGATGTGGTGAAGTTCTTCGATAATATTAGTCAGATTTTCCATAAGTTTTTTGATACATAATAATTTTAGAGAATACATATGTATAAAAAAAATTTTTTTTTTTTTTTTTTTTTTTTTTTTACACAGATATTCGTCTACCTATAATATTATTTTTTATGATTTCTTTTTTTACGATATTATTTAATTTTCTCTTAATTGTCCTGTGGACGTATTTTAAGAAGAATATTATTATTATAACTAATAAAATTGATAAAAAGTCTATTTCATAGTTAGATTTTTCATTAAGTTTATTCAATTGAGGTCCGTTGTTGTTCACAACTACCTCTTCTATTTTCGATTGTCCTTTACCCATTATTTAGAGACGCTTTTTGTTGTTCTCTACCATTTTCTCAAATAGGTTATGAAACTCCTTTTCGTCTTGTTGTCTTTGTCTTCTTTTCTTCTGCCTGGAGGAGCGGATAGCTCCCTTTAGATTTCTTATCTCTTTTAGATATTTTTGTCTTCCTTCTGTAGATAGGCTAATGTTTGCTAGTCTATACAGCTCGATGAGGTGTTGTTTAAGCTTCACCTGTTTTCCCCCTCTTCTGCTTACTGGTGGAATGTTTGCTTCAGGTGTCCGTTTTATGCTGTTTCTTCTTTTATAATCCTCTATACTGATAGGTTTTGGTCCTGCCTCCACTGTTTTCGGTTGGTTAATTAGAGCTTGTGCCTGCTCTATTAGATTGGCTGCCAAAGCCAGGCGAATTTTCTCTGACATCTAAGTGGATGTGTCCTATGCAACGTCTTGTTTCTTCTTGTTGGTTGTATATATCGTCGACGATGTCAATGGTGTAAATGCCTCTGACCGGTTGAAAGTTATCAAATCTGCAGCACAGGCTGTCTTGTCGGAGCTCGAGTAGATCTTCTTGTCAGAGTCGCTCAAAGTCTTCTTCTTAGTCCTTTAGTCTGGCAAGATCGCCATGCAATGTTTGGTCGCCTTGAGATTTGTACTAGTAACCAGACTGGTCCGGCGAGTAGCCAGGTAAACCTTTACCCAAAAGCGAGTAGCTCTGTAGGGCGTCTGTGATACTAAAACCTAATTTTTAACCTCCAGCGAGTTGCTTGATAAAGGAAAAAAACAGAAAGTGCAGTTTCGTCGACTTCAGAATTAGAAGTGAATCAATATTATTTTATTTTCTTCTTTTATACAAAATATTATGCCTTCATCGATATTCAACCATACTTCGATACTCTATAGAATTTCCCATTAAATGCAGTATCAGCATAATACTCATGCACTTCAAGTGTTTTGGGCTAGCTTGCTTATGATGCATATTTTATTGTCATAACTCAGCGACCCTTAATTATGTTTATTTTTCTTCATGCATTCAAAGTGTTGTTGTGTACTTGGTGTCATATTATTTAGCTCGTGCACTGAAGGTGCCAGTTAAACTATATGAGTATTGATAGCTATGTGCACTAAGTGTACCAACGGAAATATGGATATTGTATTGTTTGTGCTTCGGCTTTGCTATAGCTGATGATAAAATGTGATGCGATGGAAATTCGAGTATTAAATATCGAAGTAGGTTGAATGTTCTATTAATTGTTTTGTGGCAATCAATTAAGTGATCGCTGGTGCGATCCCTTCACGGTGGATTATCTGAATAGATGCCTGACCCAACGGCCTCGTTTGTTTCGGAATCGTCCGTAAAGACCGAAACATGATTTGTATTTAGAACCCAGTTTTCTCTCCGGAATGTTGGGATATCTGTTAGAGACACTGTGTTGAAATCTATGTGCGGTGTAAAAGACGGTTTGAATGTATATGTCAGTGAAGTTCGTTACAATTCTATGACCGTAGTGGCCCCTTTCCCACTGTTTTAAGTCTTATAGCACTTTTTGCCGCCAACTCTTTTGCAAATAAATCGAGGGACTAGTAAAAGGAACGTTTTTAGGGCTGCGGTTGGTGTAGTTCTTTTGGCACTGGTTGTGCCAATGGCAATGGTTGTGATGGTACATGAAAAAAAATAAATCCCTACGGTATCCACAAAAAATCCCTACTTTATAAACTTTATCCCTACACCTTAAAAATCCAAAAAAATAACACATTTAAGGAAAGAAAAATAAGATGTTGATTTAATGATTTTATTCAACTTATTTTTAAGGATTATTGCAGTTCATTATTGTAGTTAAAATAAATAAAGGGAAGCTTCAAAAAATTTCGAAAATTAAAATAAATGCAAAATAAAACAAACTTTTACACTTTTATGATCAAATTATAATAATATTTTTTTCAAACAGCAGCGTAGATTCTGCTTCTTTCTGGAAAATGTACATGTGATTATTATGAATCATTTTTCTGCTGCTTGCTTTGTTTTGATTTAATTTTTTTTTTTGTCACACAGTTTGGTTTATAAGCTCACGATAGTATATTATATTATAGATATTTATATTATTGAACTGATTGACATCGAATTTGACAGAAGAGACCAGGAACAAAAAGGTGGAATCACATTAGGTATACTTCATTAATGATGTGTGGGTAAGATGTTTAGCAAGAAAAATGTTTTGGGATATAAGTATAATAATTGCAGGGTGTGTGGTAAGATTGAAAAAGAAATACAAATTATTTATAATACAATTTTAAAAATCCCTACGCTTTCATAGAAAACTCTGATATAGCAAAAATCTGTCCTTTTTCCACTACGGTGTCTTTTTCAAGACAAAAATCCCTACGTGTAGGGATTTTTCCCTATGTGTACCATCACTCTGCCAATACACACTAGGTTTTGAATTTTGATCATGGTTTTTAGATTGGTTTCCTTTTTTAGGACTGGCTACCAGACCAAGCAGGCGTACGTTGGGATTGGCCTTACCATGGCTTTGTACATTCAGTGAATTGTTTTGGGTCTAGGTCCCCTATCTTTTACCAGGCAAAATTTCTGCTGCAAGTGTAGAAAGCTTCACATGCTTTTTTCTCCCTTTCCTTTATATTTTCTTTCGAGTTAAGTTTACGATCAAGTATCACGCCACGGGCTGTGCCCGAACAATGTAATGGACCACCGTTTATGGTGGGTGGGTATTATTGTGGAATATTACATTTCCTTGTAAACAAAACCATTTCTGTCTTTAGTGGGTTGATGTTGAGTCCACAGCTGTTGACCCAATTACTGAGCGAAGACTTTGACAGTGCCAAGACTTAATCTAATTAAAATTTGGTTAACGACGAGAAGCCAAAGTAGAGGAGACAAGAAGCGCCGGTCGTCTCAACAGATTTGCCCTTCATGTATGCATGTTGGGCCTGAGAGAGTATACGTCATCAATTAGTTTTAAGCGAATATTCATTTTAATTAGTTTTTCTAAGTTCTTGAGAATAAAGGAGGACAGATTTATTGGTCTAAGGCCTTTCGGTTCAGTATGTGTGGGCTTGCCAGTTTTCGGAATAAGATGACATTGACTTTTCTCCAACTAGAGGGAATATAGGTAATGATTAGACATCCCCTAAAAATATCCACTTGAAGTGGAACAATTATATCCTTAGACCCTGTTGTTTAGATTATGACTGCTCACTACGTAGTGAGCAGTCACTGCGTGTCTACATTATTGTAGTTTTCACTCATGTGTATCTCTGAACTCTCATAGAATATATGGGAATTATAAACTAATTGGAACAAAATGCAACATTTTAGAAATGAAACAGACTGCTCACTACAAGCTCTATGTTTTCTTCTTGACTGTCGCCTTCGTTTCCCCCAAATTTCTAAAAGGTAGAAACCGTAAAAAGTTTCGGCACTTAGACCCACGGGTGTTATTCTCAATGGGCAAAAGTATAACAATAGAAAATTAGAAATGTACAATTTGAAAACTCGCGCCACCATTAAGTATTTATTTTAAAATTCGCTTGAATTTTCAAATTTAACATTTCTATTTTTTCTATTGTTATACTTTTGACCACTGAGTATTTATTTTAAAATTTGCGCGAATTTTAAAATAAATACTCCATGGTCAAAAGTATAATAATAGAAAAATAAAAATGTAAAATTTGAAAATTCAAGCGAATTTTTATATTTTACATTTCTAATTTTCTATTTTTTTTTTTTTATATTCAACGCGCGCAAAAGGGGTTATGGCTACCCTTAAAATGTTTTTAACACAGCACGAGCGATTAGGTAAGTAGGAGAGGATTTAGAAGGAGATACCGATGCACATTGGTTTTGAACGTTTGCACATCGAAATGGGAGGGGAAAGTCGAGTCAGGTAAAGCATTTCACTTTCGTGTGGTGCGACTGAAGAAAGAATCTCTGTCCATTACAGTACGTCCGAAGTTGGGCTCGAGGGTGAACTGATGGGCATTCCTAGAAGAGCGAGTATTACGGTTGAATTTTTTAAGGGGAGGAATGCAACTGGCTATTTCACTAGAACACTGATTATAATAATAGCGTTCAAATAGAGAAAGACACCGAACATTACGGCGGTGTTCGAGAGATGTAATTGTTTCTGTTATAGATCTTTCGCCTATCATTTTTAAAGCTCTCTTTTGAATTCTGTCCAACAAACTCAAGTGAGTTTTTGGAGCTCCTGCCCAAACATGAGAATTGTACTCAATTTTGGACGAATAAAGGCTTTGTAGATCACAGCCAGATCAGAAGGGGAAAAAAACTTCTTGCATCTACGGAGAAAACCTAACACTTAGCAGCGTTTTCGGCGACATCAAATATGTGGTCATTCCACAAAAGGTGGTCTGTGACACACATACCGAGAACTGAGAGCTGTTCGGTTTCCTCGATGCAAGTGCCGCCCATGGATAGCGGCATTGGGGTGGGTTTCGCTTTAACGACATGAGACAACATTGAGTTTTAGAAGCACTAAATTCTACGCGGTTTTTGATTCCCCATTGGACAATGCTGTCGAGATCAGAATTTAATGAGCTTATTATACGCTGCCGTTCAAATTCCACATCCGAAGGACATGGATGAGAATCTGTAAACGAATATGAGAAGCTGAGGGTACTATCGTCAGCAAAACAGTTTAATGGATTAGAAGTTTCAGACAAAAAATCATTTATAAAAATAAGGAAGAGAGTCGGAGACAAAACGGAGCCCTGGGGCACACCAGCATTTATTTTGTGGATTTCAGACTTGAAACCGTCCAATACACTTGTATTGAACGGTCCGAAAGGTAGTTTCTAATCCAACGAAGAAGAGGTTCATCGAAACCAAATGCGCGCATTTTCGATAAGAGAGCTTTGTGCCAATCTCTATCAAACGCTTTTGAAATATCAAGTGCAATAATCTTACTTTCTCCAAAACGATGTAAAGATTTGTTCCACTGTTTGGTGAGATATATTGTTAGACTTTTGACCATTGAGTATTTATTTGGTTGGTGAAATAAACCAAATAAATACTCAATGATCAAAAGTCTAACAATAGAAAAATATAAATTTAAAAATTGAGTTTGTTTATTTTGTACACTTGTTGATATTTGTTGTTCAATGGGTTTTATTTGCATTTCAAATTGGAATGAAAACCCCTCTGAACAAGGAATTAACCCCTGCGGGTGTTAGTTAAAACTTAGAAAGAAATTAACCCAGCGGGAGTTAATTCCTTTTGATTGTTTCATAAATGCTTCTATCCAAATCACTGTTTTAAACAAACACTGTGAAAGCAGACTGACTGGCAACATAGGCGCCTGCCTGGCGACTGACTATACCCTAAACGGAGCGACGGAGCCGCGTGAGCGGGACACAGGACCCAAAAAGGGAGTTAAAAACCTTCAACCCGCGAAGCAGGCCACCCAAAATACTGTTTAGTACACAAACTTTGAAAGCAGACCGACAGTTAACATAGGACTCATTACAACACCAGCGGGAGTTAGTTCCTTTTTTTTTTGGGAACTTACACCCGCGGGCGATAGTTCCGTGGTCTTAAATGCACTGCATCCTAAATAATAAGAAAGGAACAGTTAAATATTTTTGTTGGCCTTGAAATGTTCCAAGATTTATCATTTGATGGTTAATATTTATTGGGACATAACCCCCAACATTTTTATTTGGACATTGGATCTCACTTGTGTAGGACTTAATCCCAAAATTTTTTTTTGGCCCTATGTCCCACTTAAGTGGGGCATAATCCCCAAAAATTAAAATTGGGCGTTATATCCCTGGGGCCTGCGCCGGATTGTATACCTTTGACATGACCTTTTTTAGACTAGCAGCGTCATTTGTAGACTCAATGTCTATGACAGGCTGCTCTTTTTGCATAGATTGTTCGATTTTTTTTTTTCTGATCATATGCCATTGGAAGTTACATTTTCTGTGACTGCAAGTGTAAACGAGGAGAACATAAAGCGATTAGGACTTTTACCGAAAATTGTTTGGAAGGAAGGAACTCGAGAAAGCTATCAGCATAACCTAAATGCAAATCTTAAAAATCTGATAATGCTAAATAGCCCAGTTGATACTGCAGCCTTAACGGAATCATAAGGAAAGCTGTCCCGCCTAGTAAATTACCAAGAGACAACACTTTATTTAAACAAAAGTGGTTTGATGCAGAATGCTTGAAAGCCAGAAATAAATCTTTTAAATTCTTAAAGCTATTGAGATCAAATAATTCTAATATTTTCAAAGTACTCTATAATGAAGCCAACAAGGACTTTAAACGGGTTTGTTATGATAAAAAGGCAGCATGTGAACAACAACATATAACTGTGATAAACAATACGAGATCTTCAGCTGAGTTTTGGAAAGCAGTTAAATATATAAATGGACGCACTAACACCATTGCGCTGTCGTTAAATGCTCCTTTGCTTAGAACCCACTTTAACAGCCTTCTTAATGCCCCTTTATTGTCTCCTTTATTTGAATATGCAGCCCCTATGTTTCTTGATGACAAATTGGATGCACTTTTTACTCTTCAAGATGTTCAGGAAGCCATAAACGATTCAAAGCTAAATTAAGCTCCGGGAACTGATCGAATTCCATTTGAATTCTATAAAAATTCTACAAGCGAGTTTTTGAAATCACTAACCGTGGAGTTCAACCGAATCTTTGAAACAGCTGAAGTTCCCGAAAGTTTTAAAAAATCCATTATTTTTCCGCTTCATAAAAAAGGTGACTTCAGCCAAATTGTTTGCCGCGTTATTATACAAAAGGCTTAGTCAATGGGTTCAAGAAAAGAATATTCTAACCGAATTCCAAGCTGGGTTTAGAAAGGGTTATTCCATAATTGACCAAATATTTGCACTTACCAATATAGCTGCTGCCTATAAAAATAAGAAACAAAAATTGTATGCATATTTCGTGGATTTTCGTGCAGCATTTGACACTATATCGCGAGAAGCACTCTTTTATAAACTTTTTATAATTGGTGTATCAACCAAATTTATTCGTATTTTAAGAGCACTGTATGAGAATAATGTGGCTTTTGTGTGGGATGGAGATCTTACATCTGAAGAATTTGAAACTTCAATGGGCGTTAAACAGGGGTGCATACTAAGTGCCCTACTTTTCATATTGTATCTTAACGATGTAACGGATTCTGTAAAAGGTGGTATAAACTTCAACGGAGTAACAATTCCAGCTTTAATGTATGCGGACGACATTGTTTTTCTGTCTGATTCTGTGAATGGGCTTCAGCGAATGATTAACAAACTAAACATATATTGTAAAAGTTGGAATTTAACAGTCAACCTGGAGAAATCAAAAATGATGGTGCTCAGAGACGGTGGCGGCCGCTATGCTTGCTTGGAAAAGTGGAAGTTCAATGGAGAAGATGTAGAGATAGTACGTAAATACAAATATCTTGGAATGTTGATATCGGCGAACTTAAATGTAAAAATACATCTTGAAGAAAAACTATCAGATGCGAAACGAGCTATTTCATCGATTTAGGGACGCTGCATTGGTAACAATTACGTATCGCACAGTGCAAAACAAACAGTATTTCGTTCAACCGCAGCTTCAGTCCTTCTCTACGGAGCACAGGTTTGGGGAAACAGAGCATATGAGTCTGTCGAAAAATTTTTCGCTATTTTTTAAAGAGGATGTTCCGTTTACCGAAAAACACTCCAAATTATATGTTGTATATTGAAACTGGTACTCCCCCTATGTTTTTGTATACCCTAGAACTGCATTTTAATTATGTTATCAAAGTTTTAGAGATGGAAGAAACAAGAATACCAAACATTGTACTGAGAAATATTATTCGAACGGGTGGAAGTATTTGCGATGTGTGGATAGAAATCGCATCAGAGTGTGGAATAGTTTTAAATATCCAGACAAATGAACAGCTTTCTTATCTAAGAGAGAAATTCAACTTGTTGTTAGAAAAATTTGGTAGAATCTTATATGATAGATACACAGAAGATGCTGGAGCTACACTGTATAGGAATTACTATAGCAAACTAAACCACTATTTTAGTGAAAACACATACTTCCTTGATTGCTACTCTGTTGACAAAATCAGTAATATCTTCAAAATAAAAGGTGAAATAATAAGTTTAAATTTTATACCCCACCGAACGGATCTACCAATTATTTGCGAACTTTGCAATATGAACACCAGGGAGGACGTTTTCCATTTTCTAGCAGTTTGTCCAATTTTAAAAGAACTTCGTATTATGGTGTTGCGCAAAAAAACCTTTGAAGAAGGTGAGGCATTAAGCATCTTAAACGGCGAAAAAGAATGAGATGTTTTATACAACTATACCGTAGCTGCACTTCGACACAGAAAACGAATTTTAGAGGGAGATTTTTAATTTTATTTTAAATTTTAGTTTGTAAATTAATTAAAATTATTTATTTATTGTCAACCTGGTAGATGGCTTTGAGCCACACCAATTAGACTTAGATAACTTAGTCATTGTAAATTATTTATTTGAAATAAAAAGTCATTACAAACTAACTAAACTCGTTCGATTTTTGTACTCATTATTGATGAACTTGAGTTTTTGCTTAGGATTGACAGATCTTTGAACAACCGTACGGGGTTGAGTTTGCCTTTTTCTTTGGAAATGGGACAAACACTATCGTAGGCATTATTAATGGCTGACGTTAGCTCACTTACATGTGTTTCAATATCTGAGCAGTTTACCAAAAGTTTATTTTTAAAATGGCCCAAAGATGATGCCAACTTAATATTAAAGGTGTCCCAGTTTGTATTCCTGGGTTTTCTGTAGGGTTCTGGATTTTCTAACTCGTGCTCTACCCGGAATGTTATCATCCTATGGTCTGAGAATCTTACACAGCTTGAGACCCTCCAGTCACTGATCGCAATGGAATCAGAGTTAGTGAAAAGCGTCACATCAAGCACCTCCTTTCTGTTTCTGGTAACGAAAGTTGGTTCATTTCCTCTATTTAAGATCAATATATTTTTCTTAATGATAAATTCAAAAAGTGACTAACCTCATCTGTTCGTTTCCGAACTGCCTCATTGTAGATGATGGGCGTTTGCGTCACAACCAACCAGGAGGTCCCAACCGTTCTTACCTGTTGTTGTTACCAGGTCATCTAGTTCAGCTGATGGCGGCGGCCCCGGTAAATCAGCTGGCATATAGATGAATGCTTAGATTAGGGGCCGGGCCACTTTTCTTTCGCATTTACCGTCATCATGTCTGCACCCCTAGGGGAGGATAAGAGGAAAATATTTATGAATTTTTCGCTATTATACATGTATGATAGTTACTTTCTGCAGGCCCTTTAATAAAATAGAGAATGTTATCCTTGGACCTAAGTCCGCAGATCCTGCCTCTGTTGATCCAGGGCTCTTGAATAAGGGCTATTGTCTCCTGATAAAAATGAGGTTAAGGTGGCAGAGTCCAACTAACTGTGCTGTATGTTTAGCTGTAACACTTTAATCATTTTTATTATTACTTTTATTTTGCGAGTTGGCTAGCGTTACTGGTCGCACTTTAACCTCATTTATGCCAACCATGAATTTGAAACCTCTGGAGGGAAGAATTGCCATCGTTTCTTTATTTGGCATCACTATGGCTTCTTGGCCCGTTTTTGTAGGCGCTTCCATCGCCAGAACCTGGCAATCACCACTAGGAAAGCTAGAGTTTAGACCTCTGAGAAGGTTTTAGCAATTCCTTGGTTATGTTTGGGGCCCGGAAAATTGATGCGGAATTTGGGTCTGGTGCGAAGGTCACATTTATAGGCATCTCTGAGTGTTACCCCTCCAAGTAGTTCCTTCATCTCGCCGATTTTAACCCGAAGAAATTTCAGAGTGGATTCGTCTCTGCAGGATAAAATCTTAAACCCTTTTATCGTTGGCAACGGCCCAAATTTTGGAACAAACCAAGTAGAGACAAGTATTTCGGTGTTAATACATTCAAGGATCTTCACCCCCACCTGAGCCCATTGCTCGGTTGTTAGACTGCTTTCACACAAGGAAATTGAGTTGCCGGCAACTGGCAGTTTGTAGGCGAGAAGGGCGAGAAAGGGCGAAAAAAAAATCTCCCCTCTCACCCTTCTCGCCTTCAAACTAGCTAGTTTCTGGTAACTCACTTTCCTTGTGTGAAAGGGGTCTTAGCAAACTTTCGGAGCTCCCCTCATTTATAACAGCCACTCGGAGGTTCTGTGTTACCACATCAGCCAACGTACCTGCGTTATGTGCCGTCTTATGCTTTTTGCTGACGGACATTGTAAGGGTTGTCCAGACATTATGTCTAGTCCTCTTTCTTTGACTACTTGTGCTGGCTTGTTCGACCCTCAAGTGATTAGGACCTTTTACTGGGTTCACTATAGGATTGTCGCTAATCACTACGGAGGGGGGGGGGGCACCTTGAATTATTGGTTTATCTTTATCTTGAGTCTTGTCTGACTTGACTGCGACTGTTGGCTTGCTCTTGGTTTCCGTTTTGGAAAGAAGCTTTTGAGCCCAGCTGAAACGCTTCGAGTACCTGAAACTGAGCTTTTTTGTGTGGCCCTGGCCATATATTCGTACGGCTGGCTCTATTGGCGTTTTCTATCCTTTAAAGATCTGGATCCAGATACCCAACCTTGTTCTGCTTTTTCAGATGTACCTTTTCCTGGATCGGTTTTGGACCATCGTTTGACGGTCATCGAGTTGGTAGCCATCACAGTCCGGAGGTGTTTAAACTTGGGATCTTTAAAATTACGAGAATTTTTATGTACTTTTCTATCGGAGTCTATTGTTTACCCTCTCCCCTACTTAGGTCCTGATCTTATATTCATTCTACGTTTCATATTCAGTGCGAGGGGGTTACTCAACATCTTGGTAAAGGTATTTAATCAATATTATGCTACGGCTTTTGAGTATTTTATTGGGAAGATCACGATGAACAATGTCTACTTGCATCTACACAAATATAGCCTAAAAGCTCTCACATACCAACGTGAAAAATTCGGCACGACAACGACTACAATAGACAAAAAACTGCACTGACAACAAACTTCTACCATCATATTGCTTCATCCTTACAGTAACCAAAGGACAAGAACTAAAAATCTAAGAAAAAAAAGCTATCTTTTTTCATCCTTCCCTTCCTCGTCAGTATGTTCCAACTTATGCTTGTGTACGTACAGTATATCGCCCACTGGTCGAAATTCTACCAAAAACTCACTCACTCATAAATTCATCTTGACACTTGAAAGAAACTTTTCTCTAGAGTCAAACAATAATTAGTCTGAAAATTAAATCACACACAATTTGTTTTTAGTTTTTAAATTTATTTTTTTTTATATACATAAATAGCTTTAAAAATTTTTTGTGGTACTATTTGCTCAAAAAGTATCCAACCGATTTCAATAAAGTTTATATGGTTTGAAAGCAAATTTTTCAAATAAATTTGTTCGACTCTAGAGAAAATTTTGTTTCAGGTGTCAATATGAGTTTTTGAGTGCGTTTTTGGTCGAATTTCGGCCAGTGGTCGATATACTAGTATGATGAGATTTCACTAAATACTATTCGATTCAAGTGTTTTAGTAAATCTGTTGCAAAAACCAATTTCTGCCTTCTTGCAAGCCTTCCACCTACCTCAACCGCTGCGGAACAACACATATATACATAGGACGTATTTACAAGTGCAAACATGGCTTAAAAACGATTTGGATGCCACATCATGGGGCTGGAAGAAAACTCTTCATGGGTTAGAGCCCATTACTACCACTGCCCATGTCGCTTCGAAATAATTGATCAAAACGATTTCCTGCAAATGCAAAACAGATTGTGGGAATATGTGTGGGAGCTATAAGGCGGGACTTAAGTGTTCTGTTTTATGTGCAAACTGCTCTAGCGAATCTTGCGAAAACGTTGTTCACATTCGGGAGCTGCTAGGTAATGAGGATGCAGTTGAATCAAGCAATCCCGGAGAATTACAAATACGAACTGACAATACGGAAGACGAAACAATTGCCATGGTTGAAAATGAAGTTGATGATTTTAATTTGGAACTACCATCATCGAAAAAGAAATTAAAATTGTAATTGTAAGTGTTGCCATTGTTTTTCAATATTTTTTTTATATGCCAAGTTTTTTTGTTGCTAATGATAAGAACTAGTACTTTAGTAAATCCAAGATGACGGCTTTAGCAGGAGAGCAATTTTCTCTACAAATACTCAAGGATGCTTAATGACCCCCTCTAACGAGTTCTGAAAGAAAAGTGTGCAGTAGTATTTTTTCCTTGGCAAATGCTCATTCCGACTGGGCTACTCATCCATCTTACTGGCACGGGTACCGTTGCTTTGACCTAGGCACGATTAACTGCCTTTGTGGCCACACTAGTTTTATCTATTGTGGTTGTGCAAACATTTAGCTCTCCAATTTTTAATTGTTTTATGTGATTTTTGTTCATAAATAATTGTTTTTATTTGTACTTTTAACTGTAGTGGTATGATTTAACTTAAAACTTTTTGTGATTATTTTATGCGACCAACTATTTTTATATATTATATTTATATATATATTTTTATATATTTAATATATATAATTTTTTTTTTTAATCCCGCTTTTTTTGTCAATTTATGGTTTTTAATGCAAATAAAACGACTTTATCTCATCTTTTACTCAACGTTTCGTCGCTATTCACGACTTCTTCGGGGGTTTTCGTTTTGGACATCTTTACTGTCTACAATTTTAATTTAGTTCTATTAATTTTATGCAAAAAAATTTACTTTTTTAAAATTTAGTTTTGTCTACATCGAAAATTTGTTTTAATAAATAAAATATTTTTTCTTTGCATATAAAACTAGCACTATATTAATAAGTTAACATTGAAACAATTATAATAAATAAATATGGAAACTAATAATCTCAAAAAACAAACAGAAAGTTATCACAGTGTAGGCAGGCAGGTACTTATTTAATGGCTAGAGCAGTGATGGAAATCAGCTTTATTTGACTTCATTGGACGCTGACACAATTGTACTGAAAAAGGCCAAAAAGTACTCGGTTCTTTTAAGTTGATTAAATTAAACAAACACATACAATTCAAAAACAAAATTTATTTATTACCAAGAACAAAAACAATTAATTCAATTGGGTTTTTTGTGTGATAACACACTTGCAGTTAGGCTGCATTGCTTTCGCTCCGTCATTTATATTATTTATGAATGTTTGAATATTCAACAACCACTTGAGTGGGCTACCACCATTGTACTTTGGCTGGAATTATTGCAATTTCATGGCTGAAATTGCCACACCAATAATCAGATTCCTTATTTAGTGGTGCTTAGTCTTTATGTTAAATTTTAATTTTATAAATTATTAGTGCCGTCAATTGGAATTGAACCTAGACCAGCTACCTCTGAAGCCTATGCACTACGCATTGCGCCAACAAGATCACCTGATCATGCACATCCAATGTAGGGTTTTTGTCTTTATAAATCGCATATTGAGACAACTAGCATTTTTACTAGCCGCACACAAGTTGGTTGTTGATCACTTGGGTTCTTTCTCTTTTGTCCGTACACGATTTACAAACCAACAATTCGTTGGACAATTGTAAGGTGGGAGATTGGGTAGGAGCCATGAAATTGCAATAATTCCAGCCAAAATACAATGGTGGTAGCCCACTCAAGTGGTTGTTGAACATTCAAACATTCATAAATAATATAAATGATGAAGCGAAAGCAATGCAGCCTAACTGCGAGTGTGTTATCACACAAAAAACCCAATTGAATGAAATTAATTCTTGACCAGTGTCAAATCTTTCATACAATCTCCCACCTTACAATTGTCCAACGAATTGTTGGTTTGTAAATCGTGTACGGTGAAAAGAGAAAGAACCCGAGGGATCAACAACCAACATGTGTGCGGGTAGTAAAAATGCTAGTTGTCTCAATATGCGATTTATAAAGACAAAAAACCTACAATGCATGTGCATGATCAGGTGACCTCGGAAGCGCAATGCGTAGTGCATAGGCTTCAGAGGTAGCTGGTCTAGGTTCGATTCCAATTGACGGCACTAATAATTTATAAAATTAGAATTGAACATAAAGACTAAGCACCACTTATAAGGAATCTGATGATTGGTGTGGCAGCCATGAAATTGCAATAATTCCAGCCAAAATACAATTGTGGTAGGCCACTTAAGTAGTTGTTGAACATTCAAACATTCATAAATAAAAACCATTCATTTGTTTATAAATAATAAGGTAACATAAATAAGAAAGGAACTTCATTATTAAAGCACCAAAAACACAAATGTTAAAAAAAGGAGCCAAGTTCTTCATTATAAAAAAAACCTGTTTGTAACAAGTCATCCATGAAAACTAGTGAGATTTTAAAGTACGCCAAGTTCTCAGTTTATAAATGTGAATCTCAAATGTGTTAGGTAAAGCAATATCGAAAAACCTCATTATTAAAACTGAATTTTGTTATTTTATGACTGACTAACATTTGGTAGGTTTACTTGGCAAGTTTTCTTTTCACTACTCCCATTCCTCAAGATTTGAATTGAATAAACTTGACTAGTGAACCTACCAAAGTCAGTAATCATTAAATCAGGGGCGTGTACAGCTTTACTTCTTGGTTAAGGTAAAAAATCTTAATTGACTATAATAATAATGTTGAGTGAAACTTGATGTGTTTTAAAAGTGCTAAGAAATATTCGATTATTACGAAGTTTCTGTGGCCCAATTACTTTATGGAAGTTTCAATTATTGCATCAGTGGATGATGAAACAATCAAAAAATAAAAACAATTGTACAAAAAGAATTAAAATACAAAAAGATTTAAATAAATTAAAATTGAATAATAGCGGTGATAAACAGTTATAGAGTGAACAATTGAAATGAGTGGCCGGTGCAAGGAGTGTGATGGATCCTTGAAAGGTCGGGACTTATATACCATGCAACAGAATCTGTAGCGCTTTTTTTTATTGTAAGTGTGTGAAATTATCTGAATATTATGGAAAGATGATTGGTGAGCAACCAGGGGTTCTTTTTATGTGCAGTGTTTGCAAAGAGTATATAAAAATAATGTTTGAGAAAGTTGGACAGTTGGCCATGCAAGAAAACAAACAACAGTTGGGTAACCAAAATTCTAACGTCGAGAAAATATTATATAATGTAAACAAGTTAAACGAAGAAAAAGAAATAGTATTGAGTGAAGTTAAAAAGTCTTGAAGTGGTGAAAATCCTAGTAATAGTATTGAAAAAAATTTACATAATGTAATGAAAAAGATATTGAGTGAAGTAAGAAAAGTATGTAACAGTGAAACGAAAGCAACTTGTGCTGATAAATATGTTGTTATTAAACCAAAACAAGCTCAAGAGAACAAAAAAAAAAAAACAAAAGAAGATCTTAAAGAAAAAATTGACCCATCATCACTGGCTGTAATAGTGAATAAAGTTGTTGATAAGGAGGATAGAGCTATCCTCATTGGATGTGATGATGACAGTTCGAGAAAAATAATAGAAAAGGAGGTTAAAGAGAAATTAGGAAGTGAATATGAAGTTTCGGTTCCAAATCTTCAAAACCAATGTGTGAAGCAGGGACGAAGCGTCCATATATTGAGTGGAATGAGTGCTTCCCCGTTAAGCAATTCAAAAAATTGTACGATTTTAGCAAAGAATTATTATTAATTCGAAACTGACCTAATCCAATTTCATTTAATCTTTTCTGTAAATTAAGAGCTCAAAATAAGGTATGCCATCTGATTGGTTTGATAAATATGAATTTACTTCTTAATAAAAACGTTTAGCGTATTTTCTAATTCTTAATGAAAAGCCATGATAGTTTTGCCACAAGACATTGTTCCGGCATTTTTCGACACCCTCCCTAGAGCCCTAGATACGCCACTGTATAAAGAAGGTCAAAAAACTATGCCTCTATAGGGTATTTAGCTTCTTCGGCATAAGTTCAATTAAAATGAAGATGATTACCTAACATTATTTAAAAACATTATTTGGTCTTATGAATAAAACAAAAAAGGTATAGGTAATATATGTATAGTATATAATTTACTTTTGTTTACACTTTTGGCAAGTTTATATTCGCCTGTAAATAATACATACTCATTATTCAAGAACAAAAAATTGTAAATTAAAAAATAATAAAATATAATACAATCAAAAATAATGAAAAAATTAAATAATTTTTCGGTGTTCAAATATCAAAATATGTTAGAAGTGTAAAGAACATTAAAAAAAAACATACATACAAAATGTATAGGCAACTATAGAAAACAAGCGAAATGCATTTTTGGATTAATTAAAGAATTTATATATTTATATATATATTATATATACATATTATATATTATATATAGGTATATATTTAAATAAAAAAAATCCTTTTATGGATATAAGGGCGAGAAAAAAAAAATTATACTAATACAAAATTTATTTTAACTTTTTATATGTGTGTGTCTTTAAGTCGAGTATACCTCAATAACCACATGAAACACAAAAAAAACTGTTACTTTGTACCGATGGAAAATGAAACTATAGATGTTTAAAACTTACAAAAATTACATACCTACTCCTTACTAAATCATATTGTACACAAGCACATACATTGAAGGAAAGCAAAATAAGTGCAAATAACTATTATTTTTTAATTCTTTTGTTGCGTCTATTGTTAGACACTCATTTTAAAGAAACTTGTTAGTTTCTAAAAAATATAGTTACAAATAATACATTCATCATTGTATAATCAATACAAATTACACAAAATAATTTATCTTAAAATTGATTGACCTATTTTATGTGTTTCCAAAAAAAATAGTCACCTATTAAATTATAATATTTTTGTTTCTTACACCATGATGACATTTATGATAATAAAAGCAAACATTTTTTAAAATATTTTTTGTTTTGTCAACATTCTAAAAAAATATATCAGCAAATGGTATAAGGGAAATAAGTAAAAACAATATTATATTATAAATATATTTATTATATATTAGATACTATCTGTGATTTATAATCCAAAATTTTGATGTATATTTTCTGATAATAAAATAAAAACATAAAACAAAACCAATAATATCTATACTGAAAGAAAATACTGATTGGATACTTATGAACTTTAGTAAAACAAATAATTACCGCATTACAAAAAAAATAAGGAAACTTTTTCATAATCTAGAGCCTGTTTGTGGCTTGATAGGATTAGTCAACTCATTTATATCATATATTGGGAAAATCAAAATGTTATTATGTATTACATAAACGTTCCAAACTTTCCCAAATAAAAATCTAAATCTGCAATAATAAAAGTAAAAGTGACACGGTACACGTTTCACATATTTTTATTATATAAAGACCAAATACAAAAAGAAAAATTCAAAACATAAAATGGAATTCTATTAAAAAATGTTTTCTAAAGCAAAATATAACAAAATAAAATCTTTCAATCATTCCTGCAGGTGTATATTTTTTCTCATAAATTTTGTTTACAGTTTGATATACTTTTACATTATAAATACCAAAAGCATATTAAAAGAAAATTCCAATAAGAATAATTTTCAAACATTTAAAAGAATCAAATATACTAACCTCAACAAAATGAAAAGTATGAGAAACTAAGTCCTTATTTTTTAATTATACAAAACTGAAACAAGAAATCTTTATATATTATATACATGTTTCTTAAAACAGAATTCAAATAAATCAAAATTAAAAGTGCAATTAGGAGGATATATAAATGGTAAAAAATGTTCGTTAAAATATAGGGAAAAAAAATAAAATATTCTATTTACATTAAAGACAAAATAAAACTGAATAGAATGAAAAGATAACTAAATTTAATCAATTGTTTTTATACATACATTATGTAGATATGCATAGGTATGTAAATTAAAAAAAAAGTTTATTTTGTACCCAAAATACTGAAGGTGCGTAGTGCGTTTGAAAAAAAAAAAAACATATTAGAAAAAAGATTGGCTAATTAAACAAAAACAAATAAGCTGCGTGTGTTGATATGCAAAAGTAATAAAATAATTGTTTTTATATAAATTATGAGGGAATATATGTATGTATATGGAGGAATCAATTTGTGTATTATTAAAACTGGATACAATGAACGTACATATTTAAAAACGAAGAATCATAAACCTGTAAATCCAAGCGAGTAATAAACATAAAATAGAAGTGGAAAGTAAACATAAATGTATAGTGTTAATCCCTCAGGTATGTGTTTCGTTTTCGGAGAGAAAAAAAGATTGACTATAATAGTAGATATAATAAGGAATGAGCATAATAAGTTAAAGCTTAAAACAAAAAACAAAATGTAAGTTCGAATTGGGAAAAGAGAATATTCTGGACATGTGTATAAGAAATGGAAAATGTTTATTATTGTGTGAATATAGTCCCAATTGAATTAAATGGTGCAATTGATTTTATTTTAGCTGATTTTTTTTACTAACTTCACTCTTAAAATAATCTTTTTTATGATACAAATTATTACATGATATACCTACATAATATAGTACATAATACATAAATAACAAAGAAAGATGTCTTTATATTGAATAAATTCTTGAATTTGAAATTACACACTTAATCATAATGTCGCAAAACTTGAGTCGTTTTAGAACGATGTTAAATCATTTTTACAGCCTTATTCTCGCAACCTCACTGTAAACTCATACCTAGTGGTGAACTCACCTCATAATAACCTAAGAATTAAGATCTGTTCCTTGACAGATCACAAACTCACGTTGTTCTTGTGAGGTTTCTTATGAGGGCTTCCACAGATTACGAAATTGTGACCGCCTTATAAGAAAACTCAGTCACAAAAAATTGTGACCTGTGAGCCTCACAACGGCAGAATAGGGCCATTAGCATGATACTAGGTTATTAAGTGCTTTTTGATAATTAAAAACAAGTTTAGCATCCTACTATCACCTAACATATTACTAAAGTTAAAATCACCAAATGGCTGTTTTATCTTTTTAGTATCCTATTAAATCTATATGATACTTTGACGTTTATAAATGTCAAAATGAGGTCATGTTTGTGAATTTTTTGCACGCGCTGTCACTTTTTTGTATGTGTTCGGCTGAAATTTATAAAGGAAATTGTTTTAGTATGATACTAGTTAAAAAGTATTTAAAATTTAAGTTGAGATACAAAGATACAAACACTTAATCATGAGATAAAAATAAAGTGATTAAATACTTGTTTGTTTCAATTTCTTCAATTCATACCTAATTAAGCCGGAAGCACATCTGTCTCGTGTGTTGGGTTGTGGAGTCGTGTGTAGCTGTCAGTCCATATATTTTATACACCACACAAAAACACATAGCAACATAATTACCACAGCACAATCCCTTAATGGCATTGGATTTCCAATCAGCGAAGAGTGGGTTGGTTCATTGCTGCTCGCAGGGCTGCCCGAAGAATATCGCCTGATGATAATGGCTTTGGAAAATTTTTGAACACAAATCAGTGGTGACGTCATAAAAGCCAAGCTGCTGCAGGACGTACCACATGGAATCGAAAATTCAGTTTTTCACAAAAAATCACACAAAATGCCATTCAAAATTCAAAGAAAAGGCCCTAAGCGTAGAAAGTGCAATAACTTTGGACAAATTCTCCAAAATTGTCGACCAAAGACAAAAAAACTGACAGTATTGGTACAAGGAATTAAAAGTCAAGATGATTGGTATTTTGATTCAAACAAGGAAACCAGCATGCAACAAGTCAAATGTTAAAATCAAAAATGTCCAGTACATGCCCGAGCTGTCAGCTAATTTGCTTTCCATAAGCCTAATTGTAAGAAAAGTTAATTCTGTTATATTGAAAAACAGTGTTGTAAAAGAGCTTAATCCAGACCAGAAAGTTATTTCAACAGGATCTCACGAAAATGGCCTTTTTTGACTGTGTTCCTAGAGTTAATGTACTCTGACATATGTGGTCCAATGGAAAACGAATGTCTTGGTGGAAGACGATACTTTCTAACGTTCATTGATGACAGCACAAGAAAGATTTTTGTCCATTTTTTAAAAACAAAAAGTTAATTCGAAGTTTCTGAAGCGTTTAAGGAATTTTACTGTTTTGCTGAAAATCAAAGCGGTCTGAAAACCATACGTACATATTATTACAAAGAGTTATTATTAAAAGCTTTATTTATCATTTCAAATTATGTACAATCAATGAAAATTAATATTGTTTTTATACCTACAATAGTTTTTTCTTTCAAAATTTAAATTAAGTTCTGGCATAAGCCTCCCCTATTGCTGCCCATATATCTGCAGTTCTGCACTTGACGTCGTTATACCAATTGTGATTGAATTGTCTAAGGTCATCAGCTCATCTTTTGTTTTGGTCGTCCATTCGGTCTTTTTTCGTTGAAAGGTAACCGTTTAGGCACTTGTTTTGTTATTACTAAAAAATAAAATTAATATTCAGTTTGTTTATTTAATAGTTTAAAATCAAAGTCTTCAAAAATCAAAACAATAATCTCATATTTTCATCTTGAAGTGCTTGTTTTTACAAATTACAAAATAAATGATATTATAAACTTTAACTTGGTGTTCTTAGTAAATCTATTTTTGGTTTATGTGAAGCCTCCTTCATAATTTTATTATGTCCACCACGCGTCTTCAAGCAGCGGAGTTCAAAGAGAAATCTTTAGTCTCTTCCCCAAACAATTCACCTGTATTGAACAAAAATCTGAAAGCCACCAAAGAATAAGAATAGATAAAAAAAACGTTTCTATCCGACCAATTTCGAAATCTTGAGGCTGGTTTAATTGACAAATTTAAATCTTTGCTTTCGGAATTAGAAAACAATTTCAACATTAAAATTAGTGATGCTATATCTTCTTTTGAAAGCAGAGTTAAACAATTTGAGACCGACATCTCTGAGCTGCGAAATGACAATCAGAAGCTTAAAGAGGAAATAGGGGATCTGCATCGAAGAGAACGTCTTCGTGATGTGATTGTGCGTGGTATACCACTTAGATCGAACGAACCACCAGCTGATATTGCCAAAGCTTTTGCCTCAAAAGTCAAAACTAAACCATCAAATCACTCCACACTTTGATGCCTTTCGACTGAGAACAAAATTCACCGATATTAACTGCCCGTTTCTTATCAGACTCTCTTCATACATGGAACAAAGTGCAATACTTGCTGCATTTAGAGAAAACGGAGGTCTCACAGTTAAACAGCTGGAGAGCGAACCTGAGGTTTCTGATTCCAACATAACCACTCACTACTACACGAATCTACATAAATGGGAGCTTAAGGGGCCAGTTATAGCTATCATTGAAATTCATCAAAAATTTACCTGTTGATTTTGAGACCCTTCGAAAGTTTAATCATTGAATATTTTAATGCAGAAATATAGCTTACGACTTCAACATTATTTATCTTCCAAAAAAATTCATATTGACCCATATCTTCCCCAGAATGTAACTTTTAATTTTTTCAATGATCATTGGTAAGGTAGTTCATCATTGAAAAATTAGAAGTCATTTTATGAGAAAAGTTGTGCAAAATTGAATTTCGTTTTACCTAGAAATAATTATTTAGTCAATAAGCTTGACTTTGGCATCACAATAATCATTTGTTTTAACTTCTAAATCTTTCAAATTGACAATTAATATTTTCAATGATCGTTTTCAATGATAGCTATAACTGGGCCCTAACTCCAGAGAATAGTTTCATACTACGGAATGTCCTCCAACTACGCAGAGAAGGTTTACTTTTTTCTGTAAGAACTCGCAATGGTCTGGTTTTCATCAGAAAGACTAAAGATGCTAAGCTGCTCAAGCTAATGCAATCAACAACACAACTAACTTCAGAACTTTGATGTCCCCCGTCTAACTCTACCCACCACCGATCTGGAGCATAGTCATAGTCGCGCGCGCGATTTTATTGCTTGATTCACTACTTGCACTGCTTATTTCGGGTCAAATTAAACAGGGTTTTTTACTGATGTTTCCTTTTTAAGAATTTTCTTTATCCATTAAATAATAGATAACCTTGGAATCAACGGCGTATACAGGGGGGGGTCACGGGGTCATGTCCCCCCACGAGAACTCAAGATTATTTTGTTGATCTGAAATAATTATTTAGTAACCACATAGAAAAAAAAAAGAGAAAGTTGGTTACTTAGAAAGCTAGTAGGATTTTCGATTGATAATTAAGAATTCAATAGAGAATTTGAATGTTGGTAACTTCAATTCAATAAGAAATTTAATTTTCATGGCAATGGAATACCTACGTTATTTTGTAGTCAATCGATGATACTTTGATTTTCTTCCTCGTACCTCAAATTTAACATAACAACAAACTTCTCATAAAATGATAATGCATTCAAATCTTAAAATATATGCATAGGCTAGTTTCCGTTTTGAGATGACAGCCAAAAACCTGTTAAACCAAACAGAAATCAAAGTGCGGAGTTGTTACCAAATTTTCACTCAGTAAAGTAAAAACTAATAGGATTTTCAAAAAAAATACATTTTTTTTTTCTGAAAATAAAATCTTTAAACACACATACAGAAATTGTTTTGTTTGTATGACAGATTTTTTTTAAAAGCAAACAAAGTGATAACTTTCGATTTATAGTTATTCTAACCAAAAAATATTAATGTTAACGATAAAAGACATAAATATATAAAACTATGATGAAAACCTATTATGAAAGGATTTTGTTTGCACTTATTCAACATTTACGATCGAGCAATACTGTTATTGATTTGGATGTGGATTACTTTTACAAAGTAACCTATGAATCCCATAATGCAAAAGCCAATAGCTATGGTAAAGGAGATTTTTTGGAACTCCTTGCGGTGAACCGTTTGACCAGTCGGATGGAATTATTGACGAAAAGCGGCTAGGCTCGTAGAATTTAACAACTTTGTCCATTATTTTTATCAGAAAGGCTTACTGGTAAGAAAGATAAAAAGATTAGGTATATTTGATGTACACATTTATTTTGTAAGGTGCCTTTCACTTTTCCATCGGTGGCAGTCTTAGAGACATACATTTTTTCAAATCAGAGGCATATCAAAATCACTCGTGAAATTTGTTCACGCTTTTCTTGAAACGCAACGAAAACGAATCTTTGTATTCAATTATAATACGAATATGTAATGTTTTTTTTTAGTTTTTCCACTATTGTAAAAAGAGCAATTTACACAAGTGGTCATTTTGGAAAATCAGAGCTATTGTTTTCATTTTCAGTAGTGAATATTTATATCTATTTACTTAAATTTCAGAAACAGAAAACAATGCGCAGTACCTATGATATTTTAATAATTTTTCCTGCAACTTCAATTCGCTGAAATAAATTGATAAGATTAAAATAAATTCTGAATAAAATTCAAAACAAATGATCTAGCGAATCCAAAAATGTTTTTCCTCAGTATTTTGACAGCTAGCAAAACTGATTTTTTTTTGGTCAGGCAACTGGAGATTGCTGTATGCTGTTGCTGAGGCCCTCCGAAATAAAATATGTAACAGTCAGGAATAAAAACGAAGAGCGCGGTCACTGGTCCAGCCAATAAAGGTTCGTTCGACTCAGTTGTTTATTTTAATTTTCTTTGGAACCAAAAATGAGTTAACTTTGCAAATACCATAAAAGTGTTTTCGTCTTAAATTTGTTAATTTTTTTGTATAGGTAAATGAAATGAAATGAGCATTTTGAATTGGCTTTGGCAGTTCGAAATATATATTTTCAACGAAATTGCCTAACTTTGCGTAGTGAAAATTTAGTATTACATTCGTAGTCTGCTATTTCACGCCGACTTTTGATTCTTAACTGTCTTGAAATTAAATGAGTTAAGGTGCGATATATTTTTCCAGGATATGAACGATTTTAAATTATTTTAACTTATTTTTAACAAAGGTAATGTATTATAGGGTTTTCCATTAAGGGCGGGTCGATTTTAAAATTGAATAAAACAAGATATCAATAAGGTTTTATCTTTATTTGAGAGCCCTATTATAGTAATATAACATCGTTCAAATGGCCGCCCCGTCTTCGCTGGGTGGCGCGGATTCGAAAGGTCTAGTTTTCGATGACTTTGGCGCATAAATCAGGCTGAATTTGACCGATGGCATTGATTATGTTGTCTTTGAGGGTCGAGGTGGCTTGCAACTTATTCGCAACGACCTGCGACTTAAGAAATCCCCACAAGAAAAAGTCCAAAGGGGTCAAATCACACGATCTTGGTGGCCAATTCACGTCGCCTCGGCGCGAGATAACCATGCCATGAAACCGCTCGTGCAGAATATCGATTGTGTCTTAAGCTGTGTGGCACGTAGCGCCATCCTGTTGAAACCATATATCTTCAGTGTCCATACCATCCAATTTAGGCCACAAGAAGTTGGTGATCATCGACCTATAGCGATCGCCGTTGATGGTGATGGCCTGGCCAGCATCATTTTCGAAGAAGTACGGACCGATGACGCCTCCAGGCATCCAGCTCAAAATCCACACACAACAGAAACTTTATTTGGATGCATTGGCACCTCGTGAATCTCCACAGAGAAAAAAACAACGTAAAATCAAAGCAAAAAACTTTGATTCTAATATTTTTCGGAACGATTTGGCGCCAACGCCGAAAATTCTTAAAGCAAAGTCGAGCGACTTTATTTCAAAGTGATTCCATACTTAATAACGAACTAGATTTTAATACGTTAACATGTTGATTTAAAGTGGAATCATATGTAAATCAAATTCATCCATCTTTTAAAACAAAATTGATCTACTTCGAATCAACGTAGATTGAACTTCGCTCAACAAGGTATTGATTCAAAATGGCTACCCACGCCACGCTTCTTTGTTTAAATTTATGTAAGACAAAGACAAATGTATATACATGATCGACGCGTTTCATTTTTGTGGTGAATCATTTATTTGTGACGACTTAAGTGTATTGTTTGATGCTATGAGTATTTCATAGTAATATAAATATAGGAAAAGTAATTAAATATTGTTTTTCGATAATATGAAAGTGAATTTCCAGTGCGCGTTTAATTTGTTCACAAATGTAAGGGAGCTACTTCGAAAAACAACAACACGCTCTCGAAATTCTTTATATTAAGCTCACAAATACAAACAAATTGAGGTTTACTTTACTATGCAACACTTTGAAATTACGTTGATGGCACTTTAAGTGCCATAAAAGTGGATCGCAAAGTAAAATGTGGATTTCAATGTAAAAATGAATACGTTTCACTTTGAACCAAGGTTGGGCGCACTTTAAATTTGGATCTCAATTTTAAAATGAAAACGTTTCACTTTAAAACAACGTTGAACGAAAAGTAAATGTACAAAAGTTGATTTCGATGTATAAATAAATACGTTTTACTTTAAAAATAGGTTGAATCTCTTAAAATTACGTCGCATATTCAAATAAACATTGTTTCAACGTAAAAATGAAAATGCTCCACTTCATTTAAAAAAACTTTAGATCAAATACGCTCTTATTTAACTTTAGAAAGTATTTTTTCCCTCAGTGCGCGTGGATTAGTGTCGTCCCGAATCCGGCAATTTTGCTTCACGTATCCATTCATCCACCATTAAAGGAATTCCACTAACATTCTCCGACAAAGCTAAATATCTGGGTCTTATTTTAGAAAATAAGTTAAGTTGGAAACCTAATATAGAAGAAAGAGTTCGGAAGGCCACAGTAGCACTCTTCTCTTGTAAGAAAGCCATTGGAAGTAAATGGGGACTCCAACCCCGTATTACTCACTGGCTATACATATCGGTAATAAGACCGATTCTAACATATGGGGTGGCAGTATGGTGGACAGCTCTAGATATAGCGGTTAACCGCGATAAACTTAGTAAAGTCCAAAGATCAGCTTGCATGTGTATAAGTGGAGCACTTCGTTCTACTCCCTCCGCGGCACTGGACACTCTTCTTCATCTGACACCCCTCGATATATTTAGTAAACAAACGGCAGCGAGTTCGGCAATCCGTCTTAAAGCCTCTTCACAGTGGACCAATAATGAAATAGGCCACTCAGATCACTTCCAAGTATAATTGACTACACCATCCCACAATTCCGTTTCGATAAAAATTTTCAAGTTGCCATACCCTCCCGATCCACATGGGAGGACGTGACATTCTTGGAAGACGACTCGATTCACTTTTATACGGACGGTTCAAAAACCGAGGATGGGGTTGGTGGAGGCGTGTACTCAGAAAGATTAAATTTAAGTCTCGCATTTCGTCTTCCAGAGCATTGTAGCGTGTTTCAGGCGGAACTTTTGGCGATAAAAGAAGTTTTATCTTGGCTTAAAGAAAACGTGATATTGACTTCTGCTATCCGCATCTTCTCAGACAGCCAAGATGCCATAAAATCTCTCGACTGTGTCTCTACAAACTCTAAAACAGCCCTTAACTGTCGATCATCTCTTATAGAGATGGCGCAGCAGTTCCAAATTCTCCTTTGTTGGGTGCCGGGCCATAGGGACATTCCGGGTAATTGTAGAGCTGATGAACTCGCCAAAGTTGGAACAAGACTACCTATTTTACCTGAAAAGGTAGACACCGGTATGCCTATAGCTACATGCAAATTTTTGCTGAAGCAAGATGCTTGAAGGAGAACAAACCTTAGGTGGAACAACTTAACCACTTGCCTGGCGACAAAACAGATCTGGCCTACGCTAGATGTGAGGCGCTCTAAGTGTTTGATATCTTTGAACAGATTGCATATCAGCTCCGTAATTGGTGTCATAACCGGGCACTGTCTTATAGGCAAGCACGCAAAGCGGCTTGGAGTTTTCGCAAACGATTTTTGTAGGAGCTGTATGGATGAAGAGGAGGAAGAATCTGTTTCTCATCTTCTCTGCACATGCCCTGCCCTATCTAAAAGACGTAGGCTCCATCTCGGAGAGTTCTTCTTCAATGATCCTAGTGATCTGACAAACATAGACATAAGTAGTCTCGCACGCTTCATTAGAAGCTCCAACTGGTTTTAACGAGCGGGGAGAAAATCTCTCTAGATTCACGTGGTATCACAACGGACCAACTTATGGTCTAAGTGTGTCAGTCCCTTGCTGGCAGCCACTTCAACCTAACCTAACCTATACATTCATCCAAAGATGGGCCTCATCGCTAAAGAAGATTTTTCGACCAAAATTGGGAAAAACTTCTAACTGCTCTAAAACATCATTTGCACGTGTTGCTCGACGCTGTAACTCACCATGATGATTTGTCTGTAGTAACTGATATTTTGACCGAAAATAAAAGAAACAATATGGCCGCCACAAGCTGTCAAAATCAACCCTATTGGAAAACCCTTTAGTATAGTTAATTAAGATTTTTTCCCTTTTCTTTTATATAGCTACGCACAGTAAAATATGAAAAAAAAATATAAGGCACTTGACTTTTAACAAATATTAGTGTGTGTTATTTTCTTTTGGCATGACCCCCCCCCCCCCAAGAACTAAAGCTGTATACGCCACTGCTTGGAAAGCCTCATAGTAGACTTTATGACCGTCCTGAAAACTAATAAAAAAAAGTCTATCCCAACCCCAAGAAAAGATATGTGCATTTTTTTGTTTATTGCATTATTTTTTGGGTTACTTTACGTTTTTGAATACACGACTACAAGTGAATGAATTCTACCATTTTTTTTCGTAGCAATATTTAACATTGTTGTGCCAAAATATAAGAAGACAAAAATTATAATAACTTTTGAAATTCTTAGAGAAAAAAATTATTGAACTTTGATTTTCGATGCAAAATGTGAAAGAAAAAATAATTTTTGAAAAAGTTAAATCATCTCTGGTATGAAAAAATACATGAATACCTAAGTGGATAACTTTTTTAAAAATATGCGCATTAAATGCAGATTTCAGAATGGTATAATTTATTATTGCATCTTGAACCAATAAGAAGTTATTGGTAAAAATCAGCAACAAAAGATTGAATTCAGCTAAAACAAATGTTTTAAAACTTATCAAATTAAACGTGAAAATAGTATCATGCGTCCAATATGGTAGATTTTTGATTGATTGCCTGTTTTTATGACATTATACTTGTGATAAATCCAAGCTTTTAACTTCTAAGGCCGATTGCAACATTACCAAAAATGTCAACAAAGTGCAAAAAACGGCTACATTTTAAAGCTTGTTTTAAATTATACCTGGTCTAAAAAAACCATAAAATATTTTCGCAGTTGCTTTACGTTTATTTGTTATTTTCTTCAAACAAATAGTCTTTTGAGTTTTGAGCCAACTTTAAATCACTTTATCACTTAGTTAGAAAACAAAAGTAGATATTTAATTTAAAGCAGATGCTCAAACTGTTTTCCACCCATTGTAATACAGGTTCTGCACCTCCGAATAAATGAATATCTTATAATAATCTTGTTAACTTTTGCTCTGATTCTTGTAATGCCACTGCCTCCCCAAGATTTCTCATCTCCTCTAAGAACCTGATGGGCTTGCTGTACACGATTTTCTTAATGCAGCTCCAATAATAAATCAAGTCGATTTAGGTCTGGTGAATGGGGTGGCCATAAAATTGGCCCCAAACCTCATGTCCATCTGCCTGTATCTCTGGCATATTTGTAATGCAGCGGCTTGCACAAGATTACATATTTCCTCTGAGAAGCTGATCGGTTATTGATTCGATTTATTTAATGCACCTTTTATAAGAAAATTAATTTGGTAATAACCACTACCAAATATTTGATGGTTTTTTAAAATGGCCAATTGAAGAGATATAATTCAAAGCAAGCTCGAAAATGTAGCCGTTTCTTTGCACTTTGTTAACATTGCATTCGGCCCTAGAAGTTAAAAGCTTGGATTTATTATTAGGACAACATTATAAAGACAGGCAATCAATCAAAAATCTACCATGTTCAACGCATAGTTATTATTTTCACGTTTACTGTGCTAATTTTGAAAACTTTTGTTTTTGCTTAATTGACTCTAGTATTGCAGATTTTGACAAATAACTTACTATTGGTTCTAGATACAATAATAAACTATACCATTTTGAAATCCGCATTCGACACGCATATTTAAAAAAAAATTGGCCACTTAGGGGCCAATTATAGCGATCAGTAAAAACCATCAGTAAAAATTTTCTATTGTATAATTTCATGTGTTATAAAAAGATTTGAAACATAAAAATGGTACGGATCGATGGCAAATCAATTAAAATATTTTTTTCTGGCAAAAAAAAATCCCAAGGAAGAATAATTTTTATAAAAAAAGCATTTATTTATTTTACTGATGGAAATTCGTTTTACTGAACAGCCAATTCACAAAAAATGGAACATTTCGTTTTAGTTTTCCGTGTTCTAATTTTTTACTGTTCCACTCCATCAGTAAAAAAATTACTTAAGCAATTTACATCATTAAAAATAATAAAAGGTTGTTGCTGGAGGTTTGAAATTTAATTACTGATAGAATTTAAATGATTGCTATAACCAGCCGTACGTACAAAATTCCAGTTTTCAACTGTTTCAACTTTTACTGATGGTTTTTACTGATCGCTATAACTGGCGTCTTAGGCATTCATGCATTTTTTCATACCAGAGATGATTTAACTTTTTCAAAAATTGTTTTCTTTCAAATTTTGCATCGAAAATCAAAGTTCAATAATTTTTTTCTCCAAAAGTTATTATAATTTTTGTCTTCTTATATTTTGGCACAAACAATGTTAAATATTGCTACGAAAAATAACGGTAGAATTCATTCACTCGTAGTCGTGGTATTCAAAAACGTAAAGTAACGCAAAAAATAATGCACTGAACAAACAAATTCACATATCTTTTCTTGTGGTTGGGATAGACTTTTTTTTATTAGTTTTCAGGACGGTCATACAGTCTACTATGAGGCATTCCAAGGTTATCCATTATTTACTAGATATTTTTTGTTTAAATAAAAATACAATGCTTTCTAATCCGTTTTTGCTCTAATTTTTCAATAACAATAATTTGTTATCAAATTAATAATTTTTATAAATTATGTAATTTATCGTTTATACTTCTCAAAGTGTAAGTTCAACTTTCATTATTATTTTTGTTGCTAACATTGTGATAAACTATTTGTATTTTTATGTAATAAAGTTCCCCCTGAAGAAGACAGCAACCCCTGTCGAAACGTCGGGAAAAGTTAATGCTACAATTTTTGTTTCATTACTAAAATTATTGTGACCAAAACAGCCGACGGAACAAAATATTTTCCACTCAACATCATAATTATCAAATTGGTCAATAAATTAATTTCTTAGTGAAAAAGTTTAGCAAGTACTTGATTGGTTTAAAATTTACTTTGCAAACAGATCATCAGCCCCTCAAAACTATTTTTCGTCCAGAAATGGCAACAAATGTTATAACAACAGGCAGATTACAAAGATGGAGTCTTATTTTGGCTTCTTATGATTACATCATTCGTTACAAAAAGGGTTCGGAGCTTTATGGAGCTGACACTATGTCAAGATTACCGCAAAAAGATGTTAGTACGCAGGAAATGACGAGTCATTGAATAAAAGCTTTTTCTTATGAATATGATTTTCCTATTTCCTTTAAGGATGTGGCGCACCATACAAAGAAAGATGTAATACTTTGTAAGGTCATTGAGTTAGTAAAACTAGGGTGGGGAAATTGTATTGATGACCCAATTTTAAAGCCGTTCTTCGAGATAAGAAAATCGTTGAGCTTGGAGCAGGAGTGCATTTTATGGGGAATACGTGTGGTAATACCAAAAGCGCTAAGACATCCAATTTTACAATTTTACATCGGGAGCACCCGGGTATTGTGAAAATGAAGTTGTTGTCTAGATCGATTTGTTGGTGGCCAAAGATGGATACTGATTTAGAGGGGGTTGTGAATTCTTATGAAGAGTATCAAAAACATAGAAAAAACATACCACCTTCTCCTTTTGCCGGATGGCCAAAAAGTAACTTGGCCTGGAAACGTGTTCATGTTGATTTTGTTCACTTTGTGGGACAAACTTTTTTTGTGTTATTTGATGACGCTTCAAAATGGATGGAGATCATTGTCATGAAAGACACAACGGCAGCTAGTGTGATTAATGAATTGGAACGAATTTTTCCTATTTTTGGACTTCCCAGCCAGCTTGTCTCCGACAATGGACCTCCTTTTAGTTCTTCTCATTTTATTAATTTTTTAAAAGCAAATGGTGTAGTAGTGTGTAAGAGTCCTCCATACTATCAGCAAGCTAATGGCAGTGCCGAAAGGGCTGCCCAAACTGCAAAGCATGTCTTTAAGAAATCATTTAAACATGGACAAATATATACTTATAAACAAATAAATTCTCATATTAATAATTTTTTATTTTCGTACAGGAACACACCCAGCCCGTCTACAGGTATGTGTCCTGCCGAATTAATGTTCAAATATCAACCTCGAACGATACTACATCAAATTAAACCTCCTCTTGGATCTTGCCAACGTGATGAAAAGATTGACGAGTTTAATCCAACAAGAATATTCTCTCCACATCAAGATGTTTGGTACCGCTATGAAAATAAATGGGCAAGAAGTCGTATAGAAGATCAGTTATCGGGGAGTCGCTATTCAATACATCACAATGGTTTAGTTAAGCAAGCTCATCAAAACCAACTTAGGCCAGTGAATGATTGCGTGGTGGTGGACAAAACGCAAATTTCAGTCACCAAAGATGTAAGGGCTAGTGATACACCATCATTAAGATGTAAAAAGCAAACGGTCGTTGTCACTCCTAACTTGTCTACAAATGATTCAAATAATCAAAATGCTCTAAAACAAGGAGGTGAATCATCTACAAGTTCCTCAAAGCAAACAGGCGAAACATCAGCTGTCGAAGATGACACGAGAGTATTAAGGCGTTCTAATCGCAATAGAAGACCTCCTAAGCGTTAACATTCATAGCTTAAAATCTAACTCTTATATGAAATAATGAATTACTACTTTTTTTTATGAAATCACTTATATTATTCCAATATGTTAAACGAAAAAAAAAAAAAAACAAAATATTGAATTTATCGCATATGAAATATTGATTCAATTGATAGTTATTTTGAACTCACTTTTATTATTATGTACCTAAAAAAAAAAGGAGAAAATGTTATGTACTAAACATTATATTTTGTAAAGAATAAATAAGCTGTTATGGTAGCTCTCAGTGTCGACCTCGGACAGTGAGTGCTCACCTCCCGAATAGTGCGTTTCATTAGTAAGAACTACTGCATATTATGTATGGCAAGTGTCCAGTAAAGTGTCCACCATCCCCTAAGACATATCAAAAATTCAGCTTTGATAAAATAACGAAATGTTGCAACATTTGTGTGAAACTTTAACATCCGCTACTAGCTTTGATAAAATTACGTATGTCTGGCGGGCCTGGGCTCTTACTCTATAAGGAAGAATAAGAATTGAATTAGATTTTGTATAACTCATAGATCATAAAAACAATTTTAAATTGGAAAAATGTATTTTGTATGTACATTACGTAGGTATGTGTTTACTTTTTATTTTTCTTGTATTTTTTTTTTGTTTTTATCAAGAACCTAGAGATTTAGATAGTTTCTAATTTTTATTAAACTAATAGACAATCATACATATTTACTTTTCCATTTTAAATAAGAAGCGAGACAGATATGACATATATGTAGAGCCGAAGCCGTTATATAGATAACTGTATTAAAATAATGTTTCACCACTTGGACTAACCTTGCGGCTTGGCCATTAAATTGTGGGTGGTAGGCCAGTGATTTTAAATCTTCAATGCAATGTAGTTCACAAAAATGTTTATAATCATAAGCGTTAAATGGCGGACCATTATCTGTAACGCATTTTAATAGGAGGCCATACATTGCATAATTTGTTCTTAACTTTTCAATTACTGAATTTGCGTCATGATATAAACATCAACAAACTTACTATAGCTATCTACGATTATAATGTATGTTTGTCCTTCAAAAAAAAAATATAAATGAATTCTTTCGTAAGGAAAACTAGATTTTGGCCATTCTTGTAGTTTCTGTATTGAAAAGTGATTCCCTGTTATTGCACAAGTTTCACAAGAATTTACATAATTTTCTATGTTTTCATCAACCTTAGGCCATCAAACCAAAGAGCTAGTTCTTTCATGCGATCTATTCCAACATGGCCATCATGCAATAATTTTACGATTTATTTTCTCTAAGAAAAAAGTACCACAATTCGCATGCCATAAAAAATTACCCCTTTTCCTTCCTCTAACACATTTCTTTTTAAATAGTAAGGCTTTAATTCTAAACATTTTCTATCAGGCTTTTTATTAACTTCCATGCACTCTTTAATATCACTTAAAACTGTATCCTTTTCGGTCTTTTCTTATTTCATGCAAGCTTAACGGAATTTCATCTAAAAAATTGAAAGTATTAATAAAGATTTCCTCATCTCCTGATTTATGAGGCAATGGCAATCTGGACAGACCATCTGCGTTCAAATTATTTGCACCTTTTTTTGTATAGTATGCAATAATCATACACTGAAAGCTCTACAGCCCATCTTTACAACCTTGACGCTGTAACAGGCGGTGTAGGTGTTTTCTCCCCAAAAATTTGTTTTAATGACTGGTGGTCTGTAAAGATAGTTATCTTTCTGCCAAAAATAAATTTTCTAAACACTATAATACTTAGGGCCTCTTTATGCAATTGAGAATAATGTTTTTCGGATGGACTCAAAGAACTACTAGCATACGTGGAAGGCTTTTCTTTACCATCATCAATAATTGATAAGACAAACCCTATACCATAGGACTTGCATCGCAAAATAAAACTATTTCTTTGAGTGGATTAGAATGAGCGATCACCTTGTCATTTGTCAGCAAAAGTTTGGTCCTTTCAAAAGCCTCATCACATTTCTTAATCCAAGAAAAATCAACATTTTTCCTTAGCTTTTAAATAGCATCAATTTTATCTGAGCAGGGATGACCTCCCTCTGCACTAATAATAAATCCCAAATACTTGACTTTACTTTCAAATAATTTAAATTTTGTTAATTTTGTCGTTATGCTTTTTTAACTTTTCCAAAACAACTTCTGTTTATGCTTTTGCTCCATAAACAAGTATAGTATATCTTAGAAGCCCTAAAGGCGTGTTCACAGAGAAGTACTCTCTACAAGAGTCTGTCCACTATAGTTTCTGAAAAGCACCCGTCAAATCAAGAATTGTGAAGTGAGGATAACCACTTAAATCCGAAAATATATCCTCGGGATGAGGAAGCGGATAGTGCTCGGTCTTCATATATTTATTTATGGAGATTATTTATGCAATCCATACACAACCTCACTTCACCATCCTTCTTCATGACGCCTATTAATGGACCTTCCCGTTCACTCTGCCTGACTTTTTCCAAAATGCCAAAACCTATGAGTCTCTCAAGCTCTGCAACAAATTTTTCCCTTAAGCCGAACGGAACTGAGTATGCCTTTTAATACCATTGGTCTAGCAATGGTATTATGCGCGCATAACCGAAATTAAAAAAATACCACTCCGCTTTCGTCCCACATTCGATTTTCAGCTTTGTGTTTTGTTCCGCATTTTTAAATACAAAAGAAAATGCGACAACGATACAACAAAAAACTACACATACTCTTGCACAACTCGTGAATTAGAACACAAAACAGCTGTGGCTTTGTGTTTTTTGCTTCATTTGTAAAATTTACTTATGCGCTGAGCGACGGGGATCGCTCTTGCTCATGCACGGTTAATTGAACGAAACTGAGAAAATTTTACAAAATGAACGAAACGCAGCTAGACTACATTATGTTCACTCGCATTTAGATTCTTTGTATTCGCACGTTTACTTATGCGCCCATATGCTAGCTTATGCCTATTTTAGTTGGCCACAGATAATAAATTATACAGATGTCTTATCCCCATAGAAAAAAATGTCCCACATTTTATTCACGACCGGTTGACGATCAGCAGGCAAGAAAGCTCTTTGCCTGTTTATAGTAAGGCACAGAAAGTTCTTTTACTTTATTATCTGTGCTCTTTGCCTTTTCATAGCAAATCACAGAAAGTTCTTTCCCCTCTTTAATTTATTATATTTTTTTGTGTGCTCATGTATTTTGCCTCTCTTTCGTGACATAGAAAACGACGGTAGTGGAAAAGAATTAGAATTTAAACAAAGTCAAGTGTATTTAGGTATCTATTGGGCGCGTGAGCATGCGCAAGTGCGTGGACCTTCGTTGTCTGCCTAATTCAGTGACAATCAGCCGACACAAAGGGACGTGCTAGCGGAAGAAAATAAAAGTCAGTGTATTTTAAACAACCCCTAATTAAAAAGAAAAATAAAAGGAACAAACACAGGTATACCTGACGGCTACCTGTGTTTATTACCCAAAGGATTTTCAAAAGGGTAAATCCCACACTAAAAACCCGGATTAATGTGCAGTGCAAGTTTTATTTTTAAATAAGTGTTTGTGCTATACCTAGTTAATCCGTAATAAAGTAATAAAAGTGACAAATAGAAAAGTAGCTAATCCAGCAATGGGTGAGCCAATAAATTCCGAATCAGCGTTTGCGGCCTCCCAAACCCAGCCTCAGATGACATCCGATCCTAAGAACATCCCTACTAACCAAGCTAAGGCTCCAGGAATACCACCAATTTTCTGCTTTTCCGGGAACATTGCTGAAATCAGCAAGTTCTGCAAAGGCAGAAAATTGAGTGTAACATTCAAAAATCGGAACACAAAAACAACTACTATCAGCGCAAGAAACCGGAATTCTTTCGATGAAGTAAAAAAATTCCTTAAGGAGGGAAAGATACAATATAACTCCTACACGCCACGAGAGGACAGAAAGAACCTACTGCTTCTAAAAGAGATTCACTTCTCACATGAAGTCATTGAAGTGGAAGACGAGCTCCGGATTGAAGGACTACCAGTGGTGAAGGTCACAGCATTTAAAGCCAAGAAGGGACCAGGCAAGGTATACAACAACTTTGTTGTAGAGCTGATAAAATCCTGTGACGCCAGCGAGGTCCACACGAAGACGGTAATCGTGAACCAGAGAGTGCACTGGGAATGATTAAAATCCACTGACCTAGTGCAATGCCGAAACTGCCAACGATTTGGACACGTTGCTTCCAACTGTGGACGACAATACGTATGCGTAAAGTGCAAGGAGGCCCATGATCGTGGAAAGTGCCAGCGCAAGGAAAAAACGGTATCGGTCGTATGGTATGCGAACTGTCAAAAGGAAGGTCATCCAGCAAGCTTTAAGGGTTGCCCAACTCTTAAAGCAAAACAAACCGAGAGAAACAAGGTCCTGGCCAAAAAAAAATCTCAAAAGGAGTTTGCTGCCAAATCCACCTACACCATCACCCGCCCCACAGTTAGCTTCGCAAATATAGTCAGAAGTGGCCCATCACCAAAACCAGCAGCTTCCAAGAACCAGCAGCAGCAACAGCAACATCTATCAAGGACCCCAGCCAAGACCAGTTCAGCAATTTCAGCACCAGCCAAGCCAACCATGAGATCAACAATAGCTTCCCCAACAATGAACCTCAACAAGGAAGTGCAACGTTTCTTCGGATCCAACCTCATGTCCGTGATGGAAAAAGCCAGGAGTGCCGTACCACATAACTATGGTCAGCTGAGCGAGGGAGAAAAGTCCGTGGCGTTAGCCATCTTCATCTTCCAGTTATGCAACTAAAGAAAATCTGAACACTGACGTATAACGCTAACTCGTTATACAGCCTGGAAGGAAGGACGTCATTCAACTTTTTTATGAAGAACAACAACCCGGACATCGCACTCATCAGTGAGGCCAACGTAACCAGACGCAACAACACTGACATCATCGGTTACAAAACTTCTCGGAAGGACAAGAAGGAGGACCGAAAAGGTACCGCTATCTATGTGAGGAAGAACCTTTCGGCCGACTCCAACGAAGTCAGCATCTCAGGTCTGCGGACAAGCGAAGCCACCGCCGTCACCATAAAAATAGGAAGAGGTGAGACCCTCACTGTTATCAGCGTATATTTCAAATGCCATTCCAACATGGGAAATATACAAAACGACCTGCACGTCTTCAACAGCGTTCTTCAAAGAAGCACTTACGGACTAATTTGCGGTGATTTCAATGCAAGGCATCACCTTTGGCTGGATACCACAGTTTCACCTGAGGGAAAAGCGATTGCAGACTGGGTGGATGCTAATCAGGATCAGCATTCATTGGTGGTTGTTTCTCAACCGAAACCAACTTTCCCCCGGACACCATCGACACTAGATTTTTGTATTGTAACTTCTAATTTTGTATATTTACTTCCAGAAATCTGCAACTACACCTGCACACTTGTGACCAGTGACTCGGACCATGAAGCTATTCAGCTTAGCACCAGGCTTCGCTAACCCATCTGCCTAGTAACAGAGCCAACAGAAAACTTCATTGACTATAGACGGCTGGATGTTGAACGTCTTCAAGGGGACATAGAAGAAAACATTACGCTTCCACCTTCAAACCGGAACTTGCTGGACAGTGAAATAGACTCAGCTATAGATGGTCTGGAACAAGCTGTATGTAATGCATTGGAACACCAAAAGCGGCCGAGGACGTCAAGGGATAGGTACAAACATCTTCCCGTGTACATACAGAACCTGTATGCACACATACAGTGTCTGAGAAATTGAGTCCAAAGGATCCATCAGAGAGAGCTGAACACCACCAACAGCAATTACCGAACGCTTTGCAGTGAGTTGCAATGTGTCAATGTCATGTTCCGGAACTCCGTCCAGCACCATAACAACATCCAGTTCCAGAAGAGGCTACAGGCGATCAAGCCAGGACATGAAGCTTCAAGAACATCAACAAGATTGTTGGGAAAAGACCTCCAATCCCGGAAATCATCAGTCACAACAATATTGAAGCAACATCAACACAAGACAAAGTGGAAGCGTTCGCCAACTACTTCGAGGGAAACTTCACACCAAACCCAACGGACGATCCAACGTTTCTGAACGAAGTTGGGGCATCCATCCAGCAAGTGACCCAACTGATCTCTGCTATCTGGAGGAGGTAGCAGATATCATCGGGAATTCGAAGCCGAAAAAGTCAGCCGGACCAGAGGGGTTTCAAATTACATCCTGAAAAGACTGCTACATGCAGTGATGACCCTTTTAAAAATCATCATGAACAACTGCATCAACAACTGCTACTTCCCTCAAAAGTGGAAAACAGCAAAGATCGTGGCCATCCCGAAGAAATGTGCTTGCAACTTGTTGTCTAATTACAGGAAAACGCTATCATCCCGGACATGCAGTTTGGCTTTAGGGAAAAGCACTCTACTTTGCATCCGCTCCTGAAGTTCCAGCATGACATCACCATAGCCCTTAACAATCATCGTGTCACCGTTGGATGCTTTCTGGATGTTGAGAAAGCTTCACGTATTTCATTTACCTCCCTCACTAACAAAAATCCTTTTTTCTTTTCTTTCTTCCAGAAAATTCTACGTTCAACTGGACAAGTGTAACTCACAAGAGAAGAACATCAAAGCCGGAGTTGCCCAAGGTTCGAAGCTAGGCCCCTTCCTTTACAGCCTGATGACAGCTGATCAGCCTATACCAACTGGTTGCCAAAATCTCCTGTATGCTGATGACTCCGTTACATACACCATATCGATGTCTCCGCTGGCAGCTGTACGCAAAGTTGAATACCACGTTAACAGGCTCTACGCCTACTGCAAGAAATGGGGCATCCGGATAAACACCTCCAAATCGGAGCTTGTGTGCTTCAGGAGACCCAGTAGAGGTATTCGCTGCGCAGCGATCTACAGAAGTCTGGTTCTGAATCTTTCGGATGGATCCATGATAGCAGCCACAAAGAACGTGAAGTACCTCGGCATTCACTTTAATGAGTTGCTTAAGTTCAACCCACACTCACGAAACATTCTCAAAAAAGCCAATTGGGCCTTCCACCGACTCCACCCATTGATGAGACGCAGAAACGGACTAAGCCAGAAGACGAAGATAATTATGTACAAGCAGCTCCTGCGGCCTGTCATCAGTTATTCCTTTCCAATCTGGTTCTCAAGCTCGAAGACGGCCATGAAGGAACTTCAAATATTCCAAAGAAAGTTACTCCGGATCTGTTACGGACTACATTTCGACCGCCAGCGAATGAGACATCATAGCAATGAGTGTCTGTACACCGAGACGAACATCATCCCCCTGGACCTGTACCTACTCCCCCAAGCAAAGAAGCTTGTAGGACACACCAACAATCACCCACATCAGCTAATAAGAAGGATGGCCACTGAGCAACGACAAACCGAGCCGAGATACCTCAGTACGATGGACATCCTGGACGACAAAAACATCACAGACAACGAGCAAACAGTTTCGTTCTACGCTGAAACTGGGCCAGCATATCACCGTCGCTAAACGCCAACCCAGCTCCCCACCAAAACCACAACTTGACAACCGGGACGGAACACCCCGAGACGATTAAGTCAACTGACTTTTAGATTTAATTTTTTGACATGTATTTTATATTTTATAATCTTTTAGACATAGTATAAAATTTGGCCGCCTATGTGCCAATAAATGTATAATATCATCGTATCTAACTAGTTATAACTCAAATTGTAAAAATCGTTGTTCAATAAATATGCTAATGCTAAAAATTCGTTGTCTGCCTGCGCATTTGTGCATATACGATTTTTGTATGAATGAAAAGTAGGTAGGTATATACTTTTGAATTGAATTGATTTATATTGAGGCCTTAAATGTGTTTTACATAGTTGACAATTCAAACTTCTATATACTTAAGAGTACAAAGGAAATACTGCGGCTATAATGTATTGCCAGCTTTGTCTTTTACAGTTTTGATCGCCTCATGGCTGTCTTTATAAAAATGTTATATTGCTCCTGCGAGTCCGTTTTGGATCCGAAACCAGTTCATAAACGGACCCAAAACCGGATCCAAAACGATTCCAAATCGGATCAAATTAGTATGGAAATTAGAATCACCACGGAGCCATTATGTGAATGTATTGTGAGAGAGAGAGAGTATTCCAATTCACCATACTCCGAGAAAACGGAGCCTAAATGGAATCCAAAACGGACCAACAAAAATGAATGAATCTTCCCCATCTAGTCGAGTTTCTACATTGCATACAAAAAAAAAACAAACAGAATTATGTCGATTTCAAGACTTTATTTTTATTTATCAATCATTATATATTTCCAAAACTTAAAATATATTTAGTTTAGTTAAGTTTATTTCGGGTAAATGCTAACACAGTAAGATAAATCTTATAAGCTAGTGATAGTTTATGAAATTACATTGTTCAATTTTATGTATCATATTAAATATAATATAATTATTCAAAAATTAAGATAGAAAAAAAAGGAGAAAATTGACGGAAAAACATGAAAGATAAAGTGAAAAAGAATGTTGAAAGTTGAAGTATTATAGAGATAGCAAAGAAAAATAAAATTTAAGAGAGGTTAAAAGAAGTTAGTTGCTTTGACTTTCCGCTTGATTCACGCAAATGTTGTGGAAGTGAATTCCAAAGACGGATTGCAGCAATGAAAAATTGTCTTTCAGATGTGAGACACGAAAACCGAGGGAGTATTAAATGATATGATCTCTTTGATGCTGGGAATCGGAGAATTTCGTATAGATATGCTGGCTGTCTTGTCTTAACAATAGTGGAAAGTAGGTTTAAAGTTCGAAACATAATAAAATTTTCAAAAGACATATTTAGGAGGTTCATAGATAGATGAGAGACATGATCGTATTTTTTAAGGCCAAAAATATAACGAATCGTACTATTAAACGCTATCTTCAACTTTTTCCTGCTCGCAGAATCACAATTATTATATATTTCGCATCCATACATAAGGAATGGGATGACAAGGGTCTTTCCAAGAACCAATCTGTTTTTCGGTGGGGTGAAATGCTGAACAGCCCACAAAGACCTTAGAACTCCATAAGTTTTACCAATACAAGAATTTACGTGATCGCTCCATGTAAATGTTCGGTTGAACACAATGCCTAGGTTTCTTGAGGTGGTTGTACATTCAAGGGGGATAGAATTTAGAAGTAATAACTTTTTTGATATTACAAGACATTTACATTTTTGTGGGTTAAGGGTCAAACTATTGTTTTGCGCCCATGTAGGAATATGTTCAAGCTCCTCGTTTATAATACATACGCAGTTTTCTATAAGACGTAAGGGACAACTTTTATAAATTTGTATATCATCGGCATAGAAATGCTTAGATACATTTGGTATGATGGAAGCTATTTCGTTAATATACAGCGAAAATAAGAGGGGAGCCAAAATCAATCCCTGAGGAACACCTCGTTTGATTGGTAGGAACTCGGAGAGTTGATTTTCAATACAAACGGCTTGATTTCTCTCAACAAGGTACGAGGAAATCAATTTAATGGCTTCTGGTGATAAGTTGAATTCAACATGTAACTTTCTCAAGAGAATGGAGTGGTTTACCATATCGAAAGCTTTAGAAAAGTCTAGGAGAACCAAAAATGTAACACAACCATCATCAAGTTTTTCTCTTATGTCTTCAATGACTTTCATAAGTGCTGTTGTGCAGCTGTGCTTAGGGCGGAACCCAGATTGTATGTTTACTAGGAAGTTATTACGCATAATATAATCGTTAAGTTGTTTTTGCATGATTCGTTCGCAGACTTTAGATAAAAAGGGTAAGCTTTAAATAGGCCGAAACTCAGTTCGAAGTGAGTTTTTGGGGATTGGGATAATCTTAGCGAGCTTCCATTGGTATGGAAAAATTCCCGTTGTGATTATAGTATTGAAAACGTGAGTAATGAACGGTAACAATATTGGTAATATGGCTTTAGGAAAGATGGGGTGGATATCATCTACTCCTGAAGCGTTAGATTTTATTGAAAGAAAACTTTCTAAAACATCCAAACTATTGACACACGAGAAACTAAAAGACGAATCTGAAAAAACTGTTGAGAACTCTAGATCGATCGAGGGAGCACTACTGGAATGAGATAAAAATTTACGATTCAATTCATCAACATCGAAGTTATTTTGTAATATAGGACGTTGCTTTCCGATTCCAAGCTCCCGCAGGTTGCTCCACAACTTACGACCGTCAAAGCACACATTTAGGCGGTTGGAGTAGAAAAGTGTTTTTGCAGCTCTAATTTCTTGCACAACCCTGTTTCTCAAAACTTTATAAGCTGTATGCAGCTCTTCCACCCGAAAATGTATCCAGCGTCGGTAGGTCTGATCGCGCTTATTCATAAAATCTTTTATTTCTTTCGTAAGCCAGGCTTTGGATGTGTGGAGTAGTTTTTTTTGTCTTAAGTGGGACGTGTGTATTGTAAAGATTTGATATATTTTCATTCAAAAAATTTACTTGATCGATGGATGATTCATTAGGTAAATATTTTCCCAGGGTATAAAGCGAATATTTTGTTCAAGAGCCGATCTATCAATATTTTTGAAGTCTCTGAATTGAATTGGAGGATTTTCTAAACGGTTCTCAATTATGAAATCGAAAGTCATAAAAATTAGATCATGACATGAAAAAACTGAAGCAGAAAGTTGATCATAACATAAGACCCGATCTTTTCTATTAACAAAAAATAGATCTAGAAGTGTACTTAACGTGCGGGTGAAATGAGTAGGTACGGGTGAGTTGACCAAATGTAAATCAAGTGATGTCATATATTCGGTAAGGCTATTGTCAATTAAATTATTGTAGTTAAAGTCACCACACAATAATATATTTGGTGAGCTGACCGTCAATTCATCCATAAGATCGTAAAAGGGCTCTAGATCCACATTTCTATTTGGTCTGTACACAGTTCCCAATAAAAGATTACTATCGCTACCAATAATATCAAGAAACAAGTATTCGATCGGCGAACCAGGTGATGAGCAGCATCTTATTTTACAAGACAAACTCTCTCTTAGGTAAATCGCAACACCACCACCGCCACGACCACTTCTATCTGACCGAAAAAGTCTGTATCCCTGAATTGAAAATAATGCATCCCCAATGTCAGTTGAAAACAACGTTTCTGAGACACAAATTGCATCCAATTTAGAATTTTCGAACAAAAATTAAAACTCATCGATTTTAGGCATCAAACTTTGAGAATTTATATGAGTTACTTTAAAGCCTTCCCTGCGATTGTAAAAAATTCTTTACATAGTTCTAAGTATAACATCGCTGTTGCCCCCTCTGGAATTCACATTGCTCTGACTCCACTCTGTATCGAGTAAGCAGAAACAGCAACACACTCAAAATTTTTAAAAACTCAAAGCAACTACTTTTACAATAATATGCATATAAAAATATATTAGAGAGAAATATTTAATGAGATGAGATGAGATAAAAGTTACAAGAGATATAGTAGGCGAACATTTGAGGGATAGATATAGATAAGAGAGAAAAAATAATAAAAATAATAGAAATACTTTAAAATTTGTTGATCGAGAGAATCGGCATCGTTATGCTGTTGGGGTCTTCTTCCGTCGTTTCCTTTGGTTTCATCTTCGTTAATCATTGCTGCGGCGGCAATTGCATTTATAATTGCATCATTATGGATAAGTTTGGTTTCCGAATTCGCTCTCTCTTTGACAAATACTGAACCAGAGTGTGTGTAGACGGCGTAGACAGATCCAATGTGTTTCAGGAGCGTTTCGTGTCGGAGTAAAGAGCGATTTTTTGCAGTCAAGCTTGCGTGCAAATAAATATTTTGCTTTTGCCTCCTTTGCACCTCTATTCCTATGTCATCTAAGTGTAGCAATCTTTTGTTTGTTTTATGGAAGAGAGCAATACACTTTAAAACCTGGTTTCGTTCTTTTGGTGAGTCGAACTTAAGAATAATGGGTGGGTCATGATCATGAGGAGAGTTTTTGTTGTTAGTTCTGAATGCAGCTTTTAATTCAACAGGAGCACATTGAACGGTGTGGCAGATTTTTCCAAAAATCGATGCAATGTTCTCATTAGGTAATTTTGGAATTCCAAGTAGAACAGCGTCTGCAGCAACCTATTTCCTTTCAAGCGTGTCACATCTTCTTTGCAAATCAGTTACCTCTTTGTTCATAGCATTAAGCATTTCAAAGTGGGTCTCTGCTTTTGTTACGCGCTCTTTAATGGACTCAATAGATTTCGTTGTTTCCTCTACATGAGCACATATGTTTTTTTTCGATCAGCTCAAAACGTAGCAAGACTTCGCCTCGGAAATCTTTGATTTCCTTTGTAATGCGGGAAACGATGTCATCGGTGATGATTCTAATAAGGTTCTCCATTTCAGAGCGTTGGACGGTGGATGTTGTTGCGGAGTTCTCATTCTCATAATCAGTGTTGGCGGTATGTTGGGCGGGAGAGGCTTCTGGTTGGCTCTTAAATGTTCTTATTTCAGCTATAGGTGGAGCAGCTGGTTTTTGTTTCCCTGATTTTTTGGGGGGTGTTGGGGTGACTGGGATCTCTTTTTCATCTTTACCAAATCTAGTCTTACGGTCCATGTTATTTAAAAAAGACAGCGATGACACTTTTTTGTTTAAGAGAGTGCACTTGTTACAATGAGACAAAGAAAGAAAAAAAAAAACAAAGAAATGATTTCTTGCCTTTTTATTTTTACTTTTTCAATACCAAGTTCAGATATATTTAAAAATTAAAATAAAAAAAAAAACATATAATAAACAGTAAACTTGTATTTTTGATTGGAAATTTCTTAAAGTTTTCATAAGAAAAAAAGATAAAAAAGCAATGGTCTTCGCCACGCTACCTACAAAAACGAACTAAAAAAAAGGTGGTGGAAATTAAAACAAATTGACTGTACTCTCTCTATTTCTCCGTGCATAAAAAAATTCTCTCGATTCTTGTTCTTCTTTTTACATGCGTACACAGAAAATTTGTTAATGTGTGTGAGACACTCAGTTTTTTTGGATTCCCAAATCATTCCAAAGTGAACCGAGAAATTCGGATCCGTGATTTTGCTTGAAGGGCTTATGGGGGCAACAAAGAATATATACATATTCCGAATTCGCTCTCTCTTTGACAAATACTGAACCAGAGTGTGTGTAGACGGCGTAGACAGATCCAATGTGTTTCAGGAGCGTTTCGTGTCGGAGTAAAGAGCGATTTTTTGCAGTCAAGCTTGCGTGCAAATAAATATTTTGCTTTTGCCTCCTTGCACCTCTATTCCTATGTCATCTAAGTGGAGCAATCTTTTGTTTGTTTTATGGAAGAGAGCAATACACTTTAAAACCTGGTTTCGTTCTTTTGGTGAGTCGAACTTAAGAATAATGGGTGGGTCATGATCATGAGGAGAGTTTTTGTTGTTAGTTCTGAATGCAGCTTTTAATTCAACAGGAGCACATTGAACGGTGTGGCAGATTTTTCCAAAAATCGATGCAATGTTCTCATTAGGTAATTTTGGAATTCCAAGTAGAACAGCGTCTGCAGCAACCTCTTTCCTTTCAAGCGTGTCACATCTTCTTTGCAAATCAGTTACCTCTTTGTTCATAGCATTAAGCATTTCAAAGTGGGTCTCTGCTTTTGTTACGCGCTCTTTAATGGACTCAATAGATTTCGTTGTTTCCTCTACATGAGCACATATGTTTTTTTTCGATCAGCTCAAAACGTAGCAAGACTTCGCCTCGGAAATCTTTGATTTCCTTTGTAATGCGGGAAACGATGTCATCGGTGATGATTCTAATAAGGTTCTCCATTTCAGAGCGTTGGACGGTGGATGTTGTTGCGGAGTTCTCATTCTCATAATCAGTGTTGGCGGTATGTTGGGCGGGAGAGGCTTCTGGTTGGCTCTTAAATGTTCTTATTTCAGCTATAGGTGGAGCAGTTTGTTTTTGTTTCCCTGATTTTTTGGGGGGTGTTGGGGTGACTGGGATCTCTTTTTCATCTTTACCAAATCTAGTCTTACGGTCCATGTTATTTAAAAAAGACAGCGATGACACTTTTTTGTTTAAGAGAGTGCACTTGTTACAATGAGACAAAGAAAGAAAAAAAAAAAACAAAGAAATGATTTCTTGCCTTTTTATTTTTACTTTTTCAATACCAAGTTCAGATATATTTAAAAATTAAAATAAAAAAAAAAAACATATAATAAACAGTAAACTTGTATTTTTGATTGGAAATTTCTTAAAGTTTTCACAAGAAAAAAAGATAAAAAAACAATGGTCTTCGCCACGCTACCTACAAAAACGAAATAAAAAAAAGGTGGTGGAAATTAAAACAAATCGACTGTACTCTCTCTATTTCTCCGTGCATAAAAAAATTCTCTCGATTCTTGTTCTTCTTTTTACATGCGTACACAGAAAATTTGTTAATGTATGTTAGACACTCAGTTTTTTTGGATTCCCAAATCATTCCAAAGTGAACCGAGAAATTCGGATCCGTGATTTTGCTTGAAGGGCTTATGGGTGCAACAAAGAATATATACATATAATAAAAATTCTAAATGATAACTTGAAAATAAACTAACTTCTTTAAATCACTGGCTTTATAATAAAAACTTTTTTTCCTTTAAAAACTGTTCAGCATCCCCTCGTCTGTGGTAATTAAGTTGTTGGTGCAGGTTGATTCCTGTGGTCAGATTGTAGACCGACAGGGTTCCACATTAGCAGGTGGTGCACGGTTTTCATCTATATCATCTCAGTAGAAGTTACGATGTACGGTGGAGATGGTCGGGTGTCTCGTCTGTGTTATGGACAAAGACAGTTATCAGTCCCGTTAGGCATCTGAAGCGGTTACTGTTCAAACTGCATTTCGCCTGGTCCGTTTTACGGAGAAACGGTGTCTAATAATTAGTTCTGCGAACTAGACAGTTGCTGGAGAATGATTGTGCTGAAAGCACAACCAGCCACCTTGCGATCCTCTACCAAACTCTGGTAGGTATATACAAATAAAAAATAAAAACGCAGAGACATGTGATTTCGTTTTGTTTTGAGCGATTCGTAAGTACATAGGTATATGAAATTTAAACTGGCCTTTGGATTTGAAAAAATCATTAGTTAGAATTTAAATAAAGGCAAGTGTATTTAGGTTAGTCCAGTCAAATGGTGTTTTGTTCAGGAAAAAATAAAGAAGTTTTTATCTCACTTGTCTTTTATGTTTTAGCGGTCGCTGAATCCGAATTTCAGCTTTGCTACTTCCTACGGATATGGCTGCACAGCGAAAATCTTTTTTCAGGTTTTTGCCAAAAATTCAACAAAATATACACTTTTTGGATAAAATTACTTTCTAAACTTTATAGAACTTAAAATTTTCTATAAAAATTGCTTATAACTTTTCGCAATAGTGTCTGGTCTGGACACATTTATAATGCCTTTGTACAGGTCCATTCCTCCAAGATTCAAAAGAGTAGATTTTTTGTTCTTATCATCGGTGATTTTATTTAAAATCATTAAATTTTCAAATCGCTCTAAAAACATATCAAATTGATCCTCGGAAGGATTGAAAAATTCAATCCCGCCAATAAAATTGACCACGTTTTGAGTCATGTGATTTTCGTTTTTTAATATAACTGAGATCACCGATTTACTGCTTTCCTAGTCGGATGATATATACGTATATATAATATATATATCTTTTTTATATATGTAATTCTACTGTACGTGTGTATGTCACTGAACTCCTCCTAAACGGCTGGACCGATTTGAATACTTTTCTTGTATGCATTTGGGTGGCGCCCTGGATGGTTTAGATTCACAAATTAGTCCGGAAGATGGCGCTGCAGTCGGTATCTACAAGACAACTACAAGAACGGCTGGACAGATTTTAATGATTTCTTATTTGTTGGATTCGTCTTCACCCCGAATAGCAGATAGGTTAATAATAATAATAGAAAAGCTGTTGGCGACAGCCAACGAGAGAGGTGGAAGGAGTGTTTCCACTATGCACTTCTCCTTTCATCGAGGCGGCAGCGGACGAATTCTCCAGATGGAATCAACGGTGGCGTCTACAGTTCCAGTTAGGTTGAACTACTTAGTGAACACCTTATATGGGCTACTACGACATATTTGTAGCTCAGGCCTATAAGGTGCGGTTTATCCGGCTCCCTACCCTTGGAGTTATACTAAGGGTCTGGTCCTCCGGGTCGGGGGTTGTGCGTCGGGGTAACTTCCCTACCACGTAAAAAAAGGTTGTTCCGAAACAACAACAAGCCTCGGATATGGATGATTTTAAAATTGACGACCCCAGCAAACGAAACAAGGACAAAGAATTTCGGATCTGCACGTGAACCGTCCTGTCCTTATACAGAACACGTGCAGCCGAACAAAATTCGGAAAAGAGGGCATCTTTGGTTCGATAGTCGGAGGACACAGCCTACACGACGAAACTTCCGGCAACGGACACAGGATGGCAGACTTTGCGGCGGGGCGAAATGTCATCATCTCAAGCACCTACTTCCCACACCTCAATATACCCAAGGGGACTTGGCGGTCGCGTGATCAACTAACCGTAACCAAGTCGACCACGTTGCGATAGACGCGAGACATGCTTCCAGTATCTTGGACGTCCGAACGTTCCGAGGGGCCAACATTGACTCGGATCACTACCTGGTGGTAGCTAGACTACGTATGCGGATATCCATGACGCGACAACGCAGAGCAGATGCTGTGAAAAGATTCGACGTTGAGAAGCTTAAATCGCAAGAGACCGCCAGAACTTTTGCATACCACGTAACTCTTAATCTCTCAGGAGGTCCGCCACCAGCATCAAGTGCAGAGGACAAGTGGAAACACTGTCAACAAGCCATCAGAAGTGCCGCTTCTGATGTGCTGGGTTTTACTAGGCGAATACAACGTAACCCTTGGTTCGATGAAGAGCGCCGGCTAGCGCATGCAGCTAAGGACGAGGCCTACCTGGCAATGCTGCAGACTCGAACAAGAGCTGCTGAGAGAGTAGCCCGGGAGCTCTACGGGCTGAAACGAAAAGAGGAACGCCGACTTCTCAGTAGGAAAAAGAGAGAGCACGAGAAGCGGGCGGTAGAGTCTATTGAGGGTTGTAGCGGTAGGGGAGATGTTCGAAAATTTTATCAGAGTATTCAAGGCTAGAACAGAAGCCTGCCGAGATGAGAGTGGGAATATGGTAGTAGACACACAGTCAGTGCTGAGGATCTGTAAAGAACACTTCTCTAGACTGCTTAATGGTGAAGACAGCCAAGATGCCGCTAATAGGCAGAACGCTCCATTCAACTTCGACGATGATGGCCAAGAGTTCCGTCCACCCGACCTAACCGAATTGCGGATGGCGATATCCAAACTTAAGTCGTACAAGGCTGCTTGTGCGGATGGCTTACAAGCCGAACTATTTAAATCAGCGGGAGATGAATTGGCTAGGAGCTCATATACCAGCTCATCTGCAAAATTTGGTCAGAGGAAAGTATGCCCGATGAATGGAACCTCGATATAGTGTGCCCCATCCATAAAAAGGGAGATGTTCTGAAATGTACCAACTACATAGGAATTAGTCTCCTAAATGTCGCTTATAAAATCTTGTCGGCCATCCTGTGTGACCGCTTAAAACCTTTTGTCAACGATCTGATCGGCCCCTATCAGTGCGGTTTTAAGCCAGGCAAGTCAACCATCGATCAAATGTTCACACTCCGACAGATTTTATAAAAATCCCGGGAATTCCAGATCGATACACACCACCTTTTTATCAATTTTAAAGTCGCGTATGATAGCGTGAAAAGGGACGAATTATACAGAGCCATGTTGGGTCTCGGCATCCCTGCCAAACTCGTCCGCCTGTGCAGGATGACGATGGAGAAATCTCGCTGCTCCGTCAAAATTGGTAAGAACACCACCGATTCCTTTGATGTTGAGAAAGGATTGAGGCAAGGCGACGCGTTATCATGCAACCTATTCAACATCGTTCTTGAAGCCATTGTACGCAACGCACATGTCAATACCTGCGGTACAATCTATCAAAAGTCCGTTCAATTGCTTGCATATGCGGATGACATAGACATTGTCCGCAGAACGAAGCGAGCTGTGGCAGGGGCATTTGCGAGCATTGAATCGGAGGCGGCTAGAATGGGATTGGCGGTTAATGAGGACAAGACGAAATATATACTGTCATCGAGAGAGGAATCTCAACATCGTCGACTCGGGCAAAATATCACGATAGACAGATGTAACTTCGAAGTTGTCAAGGACTTTGTCTACCTGGGCTCCACTATTACATCGCAGAATGACATCAGTGCAGAGATCAAGCGAAGAATTACTCTTGCCAGTCGCTGTTTCTTCGGTCTAAGAAGGCATTTAAGTAGTAAGGCCCTCTCTCAGAGAACCAAGGAGACTTTATACAAGACCCTAATCATCCCGGTCCTGCTTTATGAGTCAGAAGCATGGACACTGAAAGATTCGGATAAAAATCTGCTAGGGTGCTTTGAGACGAAGATTCTTCGTGTGATTTTCGGTCCGGTGTGTATCGAAGGAGTATGGAGGAGAAGATTCAACGACGAGCTATACGGGCTATACAGCGACGTTGACTTGGTCAAAAAGCTGAAAATACAGCGGCTGAGATGGCTGGGGCACATGGAGCGTATGGACAGCAACGCACCTGCCCGACGAGTCTTCGAATCCAACCCCGAAGGGGTACGCAGCAGAGGAAGAACCCGTAACAGGTGGCGCAATCAAGTGAATGACGACATCAAAGCACTCGGTGTGCGCAACTGGAAGGGGCTAGCTAGGGACAGAGCTGGCTGGAGGGGCTTGTTAGTTGAGGCCGAAGCCCATCCTGGGCTGTGAGCGCCATCAAAAGTAAAGTAAGTAAGTTATTGACCACAAAAGATTAAAAAAATAAAATAAAAACAAAAAAATAATTTAGGTTTTCATTTTATTTTATTACAATTGAATGCATTTCGAACCAGCTGTGGTTCATCATCAGCAATACAATAATTTGGCAATAGAAAGAAAGAAGAAGGAAAGTACAAATCAAAACAATAAAGAAAAGAAGGGAGCTTTACATTTAACAATTATTGTAGATGAAAAGACTTTCATAGGCATCAAGTCGTCGGTGGTTTGTGACTTGTTTAATTAGCTTTACATCTTCTAATTTTACTGATTGTTGGTGAGGACGTGTGCAGCGACGGAGGACTTTTCGGGTCTGTTAAACTTGATGTGGCTAAAGTATTCATTGAAATGGACACCAATGCTCCGCTTTGTCTGGCCGATGTAAACAGCGTTGCAGTCTCCACATTTGACTTCATAAATTCCAGATTTGTTAATTGTTGTTGATCTGTCTTTGGTTAAGCCTAGCATATTTTTTATTTTCCCATTACTGGAGTAAACGCAGTATATGTGTTGTAGTTTTAATTTTGTGTGCATTTTGTTTGTTATTGGTGGGAAGTACGTCATCGATGCTCTGTCTGTGTTGTTGTGGTTGTGAAGTTGTTTATTTTGTCTGTATAACGTAGTTAATTCTGTTTTTTTTTGGTGTGTTTATTTATAAGTTGGTCTTTAATAGCTGGGTTATATCCATTGATGGCAGCAATATCTTGTAACCGGTTGTACTCAGTGGCATAGTTGGCAATTGAAAGTGGTAGTTTACACAAACGATGCACCATGGAATGGAAAGCAGCGAGTTTGTGCTGAATTGGACTATAAGAGTCGTTCGTGATGTATCGGTTGGTTGTTGTTGGTTTCCTGTATATGGCAAAGTCAACTTGTCCGTTTTTTCTTGACAGGGTTAAGTCTAAGAAATTTAACTTCTGGTTTTCTTCTGATTCATGAATGAATTTTATGGTGTCGAACTCGGAATTTAGTGTTTTTAAAACCGAATCTATTTCTACCCTTTTAATCACCGCAAAAATATCATCTACATAACGAAACCATATTCATGGGAGTAATGCTCTTTCTTTTAAATTTGTTTCGAAAGCAGACATGAACACTTCCGCAATCAATGGAGACAAAGGGTGTTACGAAAAATGTAAATTTTTGAATTTTCCAACTGGCATCACTCCTAAAAGAAATGGCACTTTTCCCCTACAATTCGCTCAAGTAGGGGAAATCTTTAAATGTATAAGTGTGCCGATCGTCACCGTTGAAAATTGGTGGCACTTTTCCAATGAATAGGGGTTATTAGATGGTAAAGCAGAAAGTTCGCCTTCAAGTAAGAAGCAAAGAAAATTTATTCGAAGGCGCGAAAGTACTTACCTTAAAGTTTAAATTTTACCAGATTAAATAAAATCTATGTATAAAATTTTCTTTAAAATTTAATAGAATTTTAAATAGAGCAAAAATAAAGTGTAAACAAATTTTAAAAGTGAACGGATATATACAAAAATTTATAAATGGCTTGTGCGTATTTTCCTACTGATAAATCTAGTGTTAAACTCAAAGCGAAATTTTATTTTAGATATACAGGGTGTCCCATTAACAATGGTCCAAACTGAAATTGGTGATAGGCCAGGTGATGAACTATCTTAATTTGGTAACTTTTCCATACCGAATCATAGCGGTTCTCGAGTAACGGCTATTTTTTGAAGTTTGAAAAAAATCTAACTTTGAACCAGTTTTTTGCTCACCCTGTCCATAATTGATTTTTGTTTTTTACAAATTTTGCATTACAAAATTCACTTATAGTTTCATCAACTTTACTGAGTAAAATATTTTTGATTGGCATCACCATTTGCCTACAAATCATGAGATAATATTGAACTTTGCCAAAATTAAGTTTTGACCTCAATCTTTTGATGAGCCCCCTGAATAAAATTCGTATGGCTCAAAACAGGTTTTATATTTCAAAAATTGCCTATTTTTCTGTAGTTTCAAAAAAAGTATTTAACTTGCCAAAGCTATGTTTAAATAGACAGTTATAACCGTTTGAACCCAATCAAACAGGTTCAAAATCAAACAAAAATAAAACATTTTTGTTCAAATATTTCGATAAAATTAGAATTTCACTTCAAATATAACTTCGAAAGAGCTGAATTTTGGTGGAGATCTTCGTTTTGATGTCTTACGCATTTCTTAAACAAATACCTTAAATTTTGACAAGGGCTTTTAATTTTCTGTGGTGAAAGCGTAAAAATCCAGTATTTTTGAAAATTTTTCGAAAACCATCAGGTTTTTTAAGAAGTGTCTTTGGAAAACTTGTAGCTTATAGCATTCTAAAAAAACCATTAGGATACATTTTTCCGTTAGACCAATAAATTTTAAGACAAATGTGCGCAAATGCAACAGTGTGGAAAATACCACATCGAAGTATAAAAACACATTTTGTCCCCGTTTTCTCAAAATCTCTTGCTCCAACGAAAAACAGGATTTTGTCTTTTTTCTGTAGAATTTTATAAGCTACATGTTTTCCAAAGACACTTCTTAAAAAACCTGATGGTTTTCGAAAAATTTTCAAAAATACTGGATTTTTACGCTTTCACCACAGAAAATTAAAAGCCCTTGTCAAAATTTAAGGTATTTGTTTAAGAAATGCGTAAGACATCAAAACGAAGATCTCCACCAAAATTCAGCTCTTTCGAAGTTATATTTGAAGTGAAATTCTAATTTTATCGAAATATTTGAACAAAAATGTTTTATTTTTGTTTGATTTTGAACCTGTTTGATTGGGTTCAAACGGTTATAACTGTCTATTTAAACATAGCTTTGGCAAGTTTAATACTTTTTTTGAAACTACAGAAAAATAGGCAATTTTTGAAATATAAAACCTGTATTGAGCCATACGAATTTTATTCCGGGGGCTCATCAAAAGATTGAGGTCAAAACTTAATTTTGGCAAAGTTCAATATTATCTCATGATTTGTAGGCAAATGGTGATGCCAATCAAAAATATTTTACTCAGTAAAGTTGATGAAACTATAAGTGAATTTTTTAATGCAAAATTTGTAAAAAACAAAAATCAATTATGGACAGGGTGAGCAAAAAACTGGTTCAAAGTTAGATTTTTTTCAAATTTCAAAAAATAGCCGTTACTCGAGAACCGCTATGATTCGGTATGGAAAAGTTACCAAATTAAGATAGTTCATCACCTGGCCTATCACCAATTTCAGTTTGGACCATTGTTAATGGGACACCCTGTATATACCTACATATAGCTACCTCTACACAAATCATAAGGAAAAAACATCGATCTAGTAGTACATAACTAAGTGTTTATTTTTTTTTTAAGAAAAGAAAATTGTAGTAGTGAGGTAAAAACTTCAAGAAATTTAGGTTAAAAATTTAAGAAAAATGTTCAATTTAAAGTTTCATAACAATCTACCAAGGTGTTCTTACGGTCTCCACATTTAGTGGAGGATAAGTATATATTGGTAACAAAAATTATCCTATTAGGAAAAAACCACAGGCTGAAACCGTGATATTTGAATTAAGCCAACATAAGATACATGTACCAGTGGCTCAGTGGTCTAAGGCGCGGATTCAAAATATCTAGAAAGTGAAGGTTACCGAGTACGAGTCCTGCATACAAAAAACTTTTTTTTATAATTTGTTTGTCATTTTTTTTATTGCCCACATACTCCTTAATCAATTTAGTTAAATTTTAAATATTTTATGTTTTACTATTTGTTTCAAGTTAATTTAAAACAACTAAATTAATCATAAAGTCAAAGCTACTTGAAGAGCATTATATGTATGTATAATTATACATTTATATACTTTGCTACTTGTATGCACTGATTAATTAGCACTTAATTGTGGGTAATAAAATTGAATTCCTTTTGAAGTTGATCAAGTTTCCAGCAGGTACAACAATTCATCAGCCTGGATGCTGTGGCCACAACATCGCCAGCTGTTTGTAAAACACCACAAAGGGTGAGTCATTTTCTTTTGTTTTGTTGAAATTTGAATATATTAGCGATCAGAATAAAAGGTGTTCAAATGGGAGGGGACCAATGTAATACGTCATACATAATGCAGTGCATACAAACGATAATATTCGATTATATGTATGCATAGTTATAAATACGTGTAGCATCTTCAAGGAAAGTTATAGTCGTTATTTTGATTAGTTTAAAATAGTATTGTTATTATTTGTCATTGCATTGATATAGTGGAACTGTTGACGCTTTTGTGTGGCAAATTTTTCTTCTAATTAAATTTTCAAAATATTGTTTAATTTTGTTTAAATTTGTTTAATATTTTTAATAATTTTATAATTTGAATCAAAATGATCAAGTCAAATAAACAAAATGTTTTAACCGAGTCATATATATTTATAATGGATTTTTAATTTAAAGGACGAGGAAGGTAGGGATGGAGCAGGGGAGTGAAGGATGGCAAGTTAAGGGGTTACTTAAGCGAGATAAGTAACCAAGGCAGAGTGGGTAGAGGCGATGACTCGCAGCGTCATATCAACTAGACGCATAAGCCTGGCATGATTTGTATGCGCGGTTCTGACAGGGGTCAAGAACACACACCCTCTGACGAGCGTGAGGCCGGTCAAGCATGCCAGCATTGACCCCGACAGCAATAAAGGAGCCCGCAACAAGAGTTGCCCAATGCCCATGCTCTAAATTTACTTACTGTTTTTAAATATGTAAGTTTCTTGTCTTCATCGATCTCAAACTTTTCAAGACCATTTTGGAGAGCAATTACAGCTTCAGGAATGGGAACACTCGGGAAAAGGGCTTCGACATCAAAAGAAATCATGATTTCGACTTCTTCAATAAAGATGTTCTTAGATTTGTCCACAAAATCAAAAGTTATCTTTACTGAGCAGCTTTCTAATGGGTATTTTTTCAAATCACTTACCAGCCACTTACAGCAGGTAAAGTAACGTTTGAAACAATGTGTCGCATTTTGTTTCCTGGCGGTTTATGTACTTTTGGAAATGCATCAAGTTTCGGTACCTCTGGGTTAGATATATTCAATTGCCATTTGGGAATTTCAAAAACTGAATTTATTTGTTTTATTAACGATTTTGACTCACGAATCATTCCAGGTAATGGTGTTTTATTTAGAATTTTAAAACTACTTAATTTTATCGAATCACTGACTCTTTCATCATAATCGCTTTTGTTCATTATCACTAGTTTGTTACCCTTATCTGCCGTCATAAAATAAACTTCTTTTTGTTTTAGTTCTTTAGCAAATGAGCCCAGGACTAATAAGAACGGCCTCCATATCGTACATAGGTATTTGTTTATGCATTCATTATCCGTTACCGTTTGTCCAAATTCGCTGTGTGACAAAAATTATTTAATTTTTATTAAAATGAGTTTTAGGGTCACAAATCCACAGTTTTTCGCTCGATTTAGTTCGAATTAAGTTCTTTGAACCCATGATAGAAAACCTGAATTTTTTCAGATTTTTAAAGTTAAGTTTTAGGGGTCGCAGGCAACAAGCTGGTTTTGGAGTATTTAATTTGTAAAAAATACAAATATTAGTTTTTAAATAATATTTTTGGTGTCAAAATCATCTCTGGACAAAATCGAAAAAAATATCAATTTTTACCTCATTTATCAGAATAAAAATAGGTATTGTTTTTAATCTTTTGCAATTCGTAAAAGTAAGACAAAACAACTTACAAAACGACCCTCAAAACCAACATTATATATTACCAGAAGACCCGTGCGAAAATTTTTATTGATATGAACATATAAAAAGAATTTTATTTAAAAATTATAGATATGCATTCATATATCATAATATTTTTTCTAATAAAATTTGATGCAATCAAAAAATTTCCTTGATTATTTTCATTCTAAATATGTTTCTATTTTTTTTTTTTCAACCCCTTTCGATTGACATACCAACAATATTTTTAACATTGATCGTTCCTAGACGAAATGTTGCATAGTGTAACACTTTTAACAATAGGAGTATTCTTTCAACGTCGGAAAACCATCGTAAACGTAGTAAACGTCGGAAAGTTTACGACGTCGTAAACGAACTGTCACAATTTGCATGCAGTTTTTTTACGATAAATCGTAAACTTTCCCACACGAATTTGTATTGTAAAGGTCGTAAATTAAAGTATAGTAAACGTGGAAAACTTTTTATGAAAGTATTATGACATTTTATGTATCAAAATTTGACAACACCAAATATTTCAGTAACACAGAGCATTTTTAATTACATTTTTCCAAACGCTTAAACAAAATAAATTAAGTCCGTCGAATTTGTTCACCGCATTATAATGCAATAAGAGAAAGGGGCGTTCATGAAACGTGTGTCGGAAACTTAACGATTTTACGACGTCGGAAAGTTTCCGACGTTGCATGAAGACCCTTAATGACATTTTAAATTTTTTTTAACACAACAATAGTTAACAGTTTATAGAAAAAGAACGCACGTCCTTTTTGCCGGGCTAGAGAAAAGTGTTTAGAGATTTCAAAACGTTAAAATACTGAAAACATTAAATAAAAAATTAAAATAAAAGTTAACATAGTGAATATTTGCAATACTTTATTTAAAAAAATATGCGTTAAATCGTGTTAAACCACCTATAATATGGAGTCTACAATTTTTGCATCTCACTGGCTGATTGTGTCTCATATTCCACATGATGTTTAACGCAGCACCGCATATGTTATATATTATATTTATATTATATATATATTTTTTCAATGGAGTATTGCATGTATTCACTATATTTACATTTATTTCACTTTTGTATTTAGTTTAATAAGCTTTTTTTCTATTGAACCTAAATCTCAAAAGTACATCTCTCAAAAACAGAGCTAATAATTCTTTTGGGGGCCCCAGCATTTAGCCAGCTCACTGCATTCCGACCCTGTGTGAATGCATTTGTGTTTGTGTAACTCACACTATTTTGAAAAGAGCCTCACTTTATCCTCGATATGCCCGTTGCTCTATTTCTTCTTCTAAGATTTTAAATTAAAGAATAAGTAAATATATTTCTTTCATTCATGCAATCTAGTGATACCTAATAAATGCATTCGGCTTTTTATAATGAGATAAAAGATTACAAACAACAGAAGTAGGTAACAAATATGTTTCTCCACCACTCACTCAATGTGCAAGCGAAAAAAGAGGATTATACATTACAAAAGTAATAAATATGTTTTTTTTCATACATGCACGGTGTAACTTATGAATGTTTCTCCCCCTTTCACTCAAGGTGCGGCGAAAAAATAGAGAATGACCCCTTTCACACAAGGAAACTGAGTTGCGATTTTTAGTTTGTTGGCGAGAAGGGCGTAAGAGGAAGACAATGTCAGGAGTATGTGTAAATTCCTATTCAGTGATACCTATTTTAATGGATTTAACTATTTTATAAATGAGAAAAAAGGAGTTTGACGATAGAAATAATATATATGATTTTTTGTCTCTTATTGGCCGCGATCGGAAACCTATGCGACAGCCTATCTAAAGGTCAATTCACAGTGCAACGAGTAAAAGGGACGAGAGTGTGACTTGATTCGCTGTCATTTTTTTTAGTTATAAAATCAATTCACAATGCGACGAGTTTCTTAACGACGAGTTTTTTGGTAACGTTAAAATATTTATTGTTTTTCTTGCTGTGCAGTGTGCGTTCAAAATAATCTAACTGAAATTATTTTTATTATTTAAATATTATGTAATTATAATTTAAATATTATAAACTGTGTATATAGCTGGGCTAAGGAAATGATTTTCGGCTAAAAATGTAAAGATATTAAAACAATACAACATTATACTATTGTCAACACAAATAGATCTATAAATATAATTTCATAGTTAACAATTTTTTTTTTTTTTGTAAATTTCCCCTTATCTGTTGTTTTCTTTATTCTTTTCTACAATTTCACAAAATTCACCATCAGTCAAATATAAAAAACGTTGACTAGAGCGTCTTTTGTTCAATGTTCCCAACTTTGGCGTGACGTAACGACGAGAAACGTTTCATTGTGCATACCCTGGCGTTCCCTCATAAACTAACATGGTTTGAAATCGGTTTGACAACTACGAAGAGTTCTCGTCACGCTCACGTTGCGTTTTCCCGTCGCATTGTTAATCGATCTTAAGATAGTTTCGTATCCATATAGGTTTTCGAACGGATTGGTTATTTTTGACATTTAGCTTGGGATAGAAGCGTACATACTACCAACATTTTTCAGATAGCTATCCAACAGCAAAAGCTGTTTTGTCATCAGTTTTTTTTTTGCACGGGATTCCAACAACACGAACCTATCTGTATAGCTCTACATAGGTTTCCGATCGCGGCCATTACTGTACGAAATAACGCAATACTATGAAGTGAAGTTAGTTGCGTTTCACTCATTTTTTTGACATATTCACAAGTATTGCAAAAGATACGAAATGAATAATTTTAAACAGAGATGTAATCAAAACGAAATGTTCGATCAGCAAAAAGTTTCTTATGAGAGAAAGTGAAAAAGGAGTTCAGTGAATTTTTAAAAATTGATATAGAAAAAATTCCCTGAACGCTTTCCGAATTCCCTGACTTTCCCTGACCAAAATTTGTTCCCCGACTTTCCCTGACTTTCCAGTTTAGCGGACACCATGATAAATTTTGACATGCGAATTTTTCTTCGCCGCAACGAATGTTTCGCATTGGTTTGGGAGAGCCTTAACACTTTGTTCTGAGAGTAGCCATTGTTTTTAAATAATTTCTTTTTGATTCTAAGGGCCAGTTTGTTCACAGCCAATTATCTTTAATCCATGATAAGTGGAGCTGGGAAATCCTCAAATGTGTTTGTTGATCAAATTTTGTTTTAACAATTCAAAGTATGAGTTGCTAATTATGGATTTCACTAATCAGCCAGTTTTGGTTGATTACTTACTTTACTTTTGATGGCGCTCACAGCCCAGGATGGGCTTCGGCCTCAACTAACAAGCCCCTCCAGCCAGCTCTGTCCCTAGCTAGCCGCTTCCAGTTGCGCACACCGAGTGCTTTGATGTCGTCATTCACTTGATTGCGCCACCTGTTACGGGTTCTTCCTCTGCTGCGTACCCCATCGGGGTTGGATTCGAAGACCCGTCGGGCAGGTGCGTTGCTGTCCATACGCTCCACGTGCCCCAGCCATCTAAGCCGCTGTATTTTCAGCTTTTTGACCAGGTCAACGTCGCTGTATAGCCCGTATAGCTCGTCGTTGAATCTTCTCCTCCATACTCCTTCGATACACACCGGACCGAAAATCACACGAAGAATCTTCCTCTCAAAGCACCCTAGCAGATTTTTATCCGAATCTTTCAGTGTCCATGCTTCTGACCCATAAAGCAGGACCGGGATGATTAGGGTTTTGTATAAAGTCTCCTTGGTTCTCTGAGAGAGGGCCTTACTTAAATGCCTTCTTAGACCGAAGAAACAGCGGTTGGCAAGAGTAATTCTTCGCTTGATCTCTGCACTGATGTCATTCTGCGATGTAATAGTGGAGCCCAGGTAGACAAAGTCCTTGACAACTTCGAAGTTATATCTGTCCATCGTGATATTTTGCCCGAGTCGACGATGTTGAGATTCCTCTCTCGATGACAGCATATACTTCGTCTTGTCCTCATTAACCGCCAATCCCATTCTAGCCGCCTCCGATTCAATGCTCGCAAATGCCCCTGCCACAGCTCGCTTCGTTCTGCCGACAATGTCTATGTCATCCGCATATGCAAGCAATTGAACGGACTTTTGATAGATTGTACCGCTGGTGTTGACATGTGCGTTGCGTACAATGGCTTCAAGAACGATGTTGAATAGGTTGCATGATAACGCGTCGCCTTGCCTCAATCTTTTCTCAACATCAAAGGAATCGGTGGTGTTCTTACCAATTTTGACGGAGCAGCGAGATTTCTCCATCGTCATCCTGCACAAGCGGACGAGTTTGGCAGGGATGCCGAGACTCGACATGGCTGTGTATAATTCGTCCCCTTTCACGCTATCATACGCGACTTTAAAATCGATAAAAAGGTGGTGTGTATCGATCTGGAATTCCCGGGATTTTTCTAAAATCTGTCGGAGTGTGAACATTTGATCGACGGTTGACTTGCCTGGCCTAAAACCGCACTGATAAGGGCCGATCAGATCGTTGACAAAAGGTTTTAAGCGGTCACACAGGATGGCCGACAAGATTTTATAAGCGACGTTTAGGAGCCTAATTCCTCTGTAGTTGGTACATTTCAGAACATCTCCCTTTTTATGGATGGGGCACACTATACCGAGGTTCCATTCATCGGGCATACTTTCCTCCGACCAAATTTTGCAGATGAGCTGGTGTATGCTCCTAGCCAATTCATCTCCCGCTGATTTAAATAGTTCGGCTTGTAAGCCATCCGCACCTGCAGCCTTGTACGACTTAAGTTTGGATATCGCCAGCCGAACTTCGGTTAGGTCGGGTGGACGGAACTCTTGGCCATCATCGTCCAAGTTGAATGGAGCGTTCTGCCTATTAGCGGCATCTTGGCTGTCTTCGCCATTAAGCAGTCTAGAGAAGTGTTCTTTCCAGATCCTCAGCACTGACTGTGTGTCTACTACCATATTCCCACTCTCATCTCGGCAGGCTTCCGTTCTAGCCTTGAATCCTTGGGTGGATCGCTTCACCCTCTGATAAAATTTTCGAACATCTCCCCTACCGCTACAACCCTCAATAGACTCTAGCGCCCGCTTCTCGTGCTCTCTCTTTTTCCTCCTGAGAAGTCGGCGTTCCTCTTTTCGTTTCAGCCCGTAGAGCTCCCGGGCCACTCTCTCAGCAGCTCTTGTTCGAGTCTGCAGCATTGCCTGGTAGGCCTCGTCCTTAGCTGCATGCGCTAGCCGGCACTCCTCATCGAACCAGGGGTTTCGTTGTATTCGCCTAGTGAAACCCAGCACATCAGAGGCGGCACTTCTAATGGCTTGTTGACAGTGTTCCCACTGGTCCTCTGCACTTGATGCTGGTAGCGGACCTCCTGAGAGATTAAGAGTTACGTGGTCTGCAAAAGTTCTGGCAGTCTCTTGCGATTTAAGCTTCTCGACATCGAATCTTTTCACAGCATCTGCTCTGCGTTGTCGCGTCATGGATATCCGCATACGTAGTCTAGTTACCACCAGGTAGTGATCCGAGTCAATGTTGGCCCCTCGGAGCGTTCGGACGTCCAAGATACTGGAAGCATGTCTCGCGTCTATCGCAACGTGGTCGATTTGGTTGACGGTTACTTGATCACGCGACCGCCAAGTCCCCTTGTGTATATTGAGGTGTGGGAAGTAGGTGCTTGAGATGATGACATTTCGCCCCGCCGCAAAGTCTGCCAGCCTGTGTCCGTTGCCGGAAGTTTCGTCGTGTAGGCTGTGTCCTCCGACTATCGAACCAAAGATGCCCTCCTTTCCGAATCTTGCGTTGAAGTCACCAAGAATGATCTTCACGTCGTACTTCGGGCACATATCATACGTTGTCTCCAAGAGATCGTAGAATGCTTCTTTGGTTGAGTCTTCTCTCCTTTCATGGGGGGCGTGAACACAAATCAGCGAAATGTTCTTAAATTTGCCTTTGATGCGGGTTGTGACCAGGCGCTCGCTTACACTTCGGAAGCCCAAGACTTCTTGCCTAAGTCTTCCCCTTATCACAAAACCACAACCCAAGAGCCGCTGACCCGGTTCCTTCAAGCACCCGCCGTAGTAGATGTCACACGTTTTCAGTCTCCGTACGCCCTCTCCATCCCATCGCACTTCCTGGATGGCTGTTACGTCAGCCTTTAGCCTGTCCAGGTTCTCCACTAATTGTTCGGCTGCACGTGTTCTGTATAAGGACAGGACGTTCCACGTGCAGATCCGAAATTCATTGTCCTTGTTTCGTTTGCTGGGGTCGTCAACTTTAAAATCATCCATATCCGAGGCTTGTTGTTGTTTCGGAACAACTTTTTTTTACGTGGTAGGGAAGTTACCCCGACGCACAACCCCCGACCCGGAGGACCAGACCCTTCGTATAACTCCAAGGGTAGGGAGCCGGATAAACCGCTCCTTATAGGCCTGAGCTACAAATATGTCGTAGTAGCCCATATAAGGTGTTCACTAAGTAGTTCAACCTAACTGGAACTGTAGACGCCACCGTTGATTCCATCTAGAGAATTCGTCCGCTGCCGCCTCGATGAAAGGAGAAGTGCCTTAGTGGGAACACTCCTCCCCCCCCTCTCTCGTTGGCTGTCCCCAACAGCTTTCCACGGGGATTTAAACCCCGTCTCCAGCTGAGGTACTAGACACCCGATGTTCACCACGTGGAGGTGAGAGTAGGAGTTGGTAGACAGAGGTGGATTTTGAGAAAAACCTGTGGACGCTTGTGTCCTCTTGAATGCACATAACTACCCTTTTGAACATCGTTTTGGTTGATTAGCGTTAGTTAATTAAAGCATATGAAAGTCACATACTAAATTTAACCCACTGTGAACAAACTGGCCCTAAGTCATTATAAAAATGCCCCTCCCACCTAAAAGGGGAGACAGATACAAACAAAATTTTGTCCGAAGTCCTCCGACAAGTTCTTGTTGCGGAAAGTGGTTTCTTTATTGAAAAAAATATAATAGATTATTAAAAACTTAGTAATAAACAAATAAACTTTATTTATGTACGTTAACTTGTGTTATTTATAAGGGACGGATGGTAAATCTGCTGACCGAATATCCCGACATTGCATAATAAATTAGACAAAAAGGTGACCAGAAATTCTGGCTGTGTTTTGAAGATTTGGCCAATCAGCTGAATTCATTGGGACCAAGACAGGGATGTTGGTGGATAGAAAAAATTATGCTCGTGAGCTTTCTTTTTTTTTGTGGATTCATCCATTTGCATTGTGATTAAAGTATGCATATTTCATATACAGTGGATTCTCGATTATCGCAATTAATTAAAACAAGGGTTAATTTGCACATCTCTGCTTGAAATGTGTATCCATCGCAATGCGTCGTCCCATTTCTGTAAAATTTCTTCCGAAGACAGCTACTACAAATTAAATAAATAAATTGGGTGGCGCAACGGCTCGTGAAGAACCACGGCCTAGTGACTAACAACTCGCAACCATTTCTCTGGAATGGAAGGGACCTACAATTTTATCCCGAATCCAAACGGCTATACGAGAAGCACTTATTCATGACAAGTGATACTCTTGGAGGATTTGTCAATTCCTCGCAAGAGGCAGTAGCCCCTGAAAAAAACTTTATAGTTTTCTAGGTGGACGAGGCTGGGAAGTGAACCCAGACCTCCAGCGTGACAGTCCATCGGACTAACCATTACGCTACAGCTACTTCGAACCGAAGTCAATCTCCGACGAAGGATGCGTTGCAGAGAAAGTTCCGCTACGACGGTTACCTCGATAGGGCCAATTATATCATTAAAAAAATTAAATAAATTAGTACTATAAATTACTATAAATTTGTTAATTTAATGGCCGTTTCCTTAAAAAATAATTTTGTATGCATAACTTTTTTGCACATTTTCAAAAATAATATCTGGTATGCCAACGTTTAGTATTTAATGAAATACAATTTTACACAAAACAAAAAAAATATTCATTAGCCCGTTTCCAAAATATTGAATTTTCAAAAACAAAATTCAATATTTTTTTAAAAAATCTAAAAACTATTTTTTCGTAAATTTGCATATGAATTGTGAAGTAGCTGTTGCATAAAAAGTTTAATAACCGTTATTGGTACATTTTTTTACCAAAATATTGACCATACATTTAAAAATAAACGCACATTTTTTTATCAAAATTATTGGAGTTATTTTCGAGAAAAATAAGTTTTTTCTTAACGGTTTTTAAAAAATTGTATGGAAGGTACCGTTATTTTTGAATTAAGAAATATGATTTTTATCAAGTGTTCTACAAAATAATAAAAAAAAAAAACATTTTACACTTTATTTTAAAAAATTTGACCAAGTCGTTTTAAAAATATTTAGTATTCAAAAAAAAAAATTTAATTTGCAATTTTTTTTTTAATTTTGAGAATAAAAAAATTATTGAAAGGGAGCATTCCTCATTTTTATAATTTGAATTTTTTCAACCGTTTTAGAGAAAAATATTATTTTTCTTTTTGGCGAAAAAAATTGTATGGCAGGTACCGTTATTTTTGGTCGTAAAAAAAATTAAACAACGTGTGGGTCTTTTAGTCAAAAAACACTATGTACCAAGTTTTTTAGGTGAACGAGGCTTGGAAGTGAACCCAGACCTCCAGCGTGACAGTCCATTAGGCTACGGGCTTAAGGAAACTTAATCACACTTATCACAGGCCCCGACGTAGTAGATTTGTACTACGAATCCCGAAGAAAGGTATCATAGCTCCGTTCGTATCGAATAATTCTGCTACGAAATTCGGAGTTCTGAAAAGTGGTATCACTAGCCCCGAATGAAAAGTAAGTTTGACAGATTTTTCTACGAACAGATTTTTTCGTAGGAGCTATTCAAAACTAGACATAAAAGTTTTGTCTACCTAGGTGAATGGAAACAAATTGCAAAAATGTAAGTTCAAATACAAAATTATTTGTGAAAAATATATATATATTTTTCTTAAAGGTCCAAAAAAGTAATTACAAACAAAACACAGTACCAAAGGCTATTGTATGAAAAACCTGAAATTGCTCAAGGGTACACCAAAGCAACAAAAGAGGAAGTCACGGTCTTTTGGGAGAAAGTAAAAGAACTAAACAGCCTTGGTCCACCTGTAAAGGATGCCAGCAGCTGGAGGAAGGTACATTTAATTTACATAATGCTGCGAATAGGACGAATAGTCTAATATCTCTCTTTATTTTAGGTATGGTTAGACTGGAAGGCGTATATTAAAAGAAAACTAGTAGAAAATTAAAAAAGAAATCAAGGCTACAGGTGGTGGAATGAACAGAACGCATTATTTTTCAGACCTTGAAGAAAGTGTTAATAAGTTAACTGGTCTTGAAACGTCAACTAGTGGAACAGAATACTCTCGTTCGTTTGGCATCAACAGTTCTTTGGAAGATCCCAATCAACAACTTAACGAAGTTGTTGAAGAGAATCAAAATCCAGATGTGTCGATGTCCTCAGACGTTGCTGATTCGGGAAGTGTTCGCCAACGCCGGCGTTCTTCCAACCACTTTGCAACAAAGCCACTCAAACGATACCGCCTGCCTTTTGCGGGAACAAATGAAACTACAAAAGGAGTTTTATCGCCAATCATCCAATCATCCATACTTGTTTTGTTTATCGTAGTCCTAGTTTGGATGGTAATTCGACTTCCAATGAACTCGATGCACTATCTGACTCCATCCAGAGAATTATTTCCTATTTTCCGCACAGTGAAATCGTTGTTTCGGGCGATTTCAATGTACATAATTCTTCGTGGCTACGCTATTCGGGTCAGACAACACCCGAAGGAAGGTACGCCGAGATTTTTGCTGAGTCAAACAACTTAACTCAGCTTGTTGACGAGCCTACTCGGATTCCTGACATTGCAGGTCAATCCGCTAACACTCTAGACTTGTTCCTTACCTCTGACCCTGATAAATACACTATTAGTATATTATCGCTTCTAGGCACATCAGACCATTGTGTCATATCTGCAAATTTCTCATGCCAACAAAATCCAGTTAGAGAAAAAACTCCCAAGAGAACCGTTTGGCAATATGAGAAAGCCAACTGGGACGGTCTCAATGATTTTTTCAGGAGCTTTAACTGGTCACTATGCTTCCTCGATAGTGAAGTAGATGCCAGCACAGATATGATCACAAATTTATTTCATTGTGGAATGAGAAATTTTATCCCGAATAGGGTAAAATCTATCAAACCCAAAGAAAACTCATGGTTTGATTCGAGCTGTAAAGAGATTATCAGGATCAGCGAAGTAAGCTTCCGTTGTTATAAAGCCAACCCTTCTGAGAAAAACCGGAAAAAGTTTCAACAAGCTAGAAAGACCTGTAACGTTCATATTCGACGAACCAAATTTTTACATGATCAAAAGTTACGGCAAAAAATACTACAATGTCCCAAAGGTAGTAAAGAAGTAAGCTTCCGTTGTTATAAAGCCAACCCTACTGAGAAAAACCGGAAAAAGTTTCAACAAGCTAGAAAGACCTGTAACGTTCATATTCGACGAACCAAATTTTTACATGATCAAAAGTTACGGCAAAAAATACTACAATGTCCCAAAGGTAGTAAAAATTTTTGGTCATTTGTAAAAACATACGAAACACCACCTCGTCCTCGGTTCCAACGCTCGTCTTCAATGATACTCCTTTTGTCAGCTCACTAGATAAAGTCAATTTGCTTGCAGCACAGTTTGCTGTTAATTCAACGCTGCCAGAAAGTGTTATGACTCCTCCTGCACTCGAGAGCGTAAATGGTTTTATGGGACAAATCTTCTTTCGCACTCGTGCAGTTGCTAGAGTTCTAAAAGATCTCGACGTTCACAAATCTGCTGGCCCGGAAAGTATCCCTCTCATTGTTCTGAAGAGGTGTTCTTCAACGCTGGCAAAACCACTGCGTAAGCTTTTCCATCTGTCCTACTCTACTGGTCTCTTTCCGAGTGGATGGAAAACAGCATTTGTCTAGCCTGTCCCTTAAAAAGGCGTGTCTTCTTCCCCCTTCAACTATCGACCAATTGCCCTTTCGTCCCTTCTTTCCAAGGTCATATAAACGCTGATTAATTTTAAGCTTAGGAAATATCTCGAAGAACGAAAGCTTCTTAATGACCGGCAGTACGGCTTTCGTCGCAATAGGTCCACTGGTGATCTGATGGTAGATCTCACCGAACAGTGGCACAAATCTTAACATCGTTTTGGAGAATGTAAGATTATTGCCCTTGATATTTCAAAAGCATTTGACAGAGTTTGGCATCAAGCTCTCTTATCGAAAATGCGTGCATTTGGTATCGATGAATATCTTCTTCGTTGGATTAGAAATTACCTTTCGGACCGCTCAATACAAGTTGTATTGGACGGTTTCAAATCTGAAATCCACAAAATAAATGCTGGTGTGCCCCAGGGCTCCGTTTTGTCTCCGACCCTCTTCCTAATATTCATAAACGACCTCTTATCTGAAACTTCTAATCCATTAAACTGTTTTGCTGACGACAGTACCCTCAGCTTTTCATATTCGTTTCTTGATTCACATCCATGTCCTTCGGATGTGGAACGATTTTTTATTACTCCAATAACTCTCTCCACCATATTTCGCGTTTTACTGTGCATTAAGTTAAAATTGCTTTGAAGACTTCCGGGCTCGGGACATCGATATGGAGTTATAAGGCATGGCTCGAGAGGATATCCGGCTGCTTCTTTCGCCTTCTCGAAATTTCGTAAGGAAATGTGCTCTCGCCGAACTAAGATTTCACACATGAGAATCGTGGTTGGAGACTGGATACCTTGCATCAATAAATCTAATGCGCATCTTGTTATCGCATATCTTAAACAAAATAAATATGTACATATATAACTACGCATTATTCCAACATTGTATACATACCACCATAGCATTAAGACTGTAGAATCCTTTTCTATTGTCGTATAAAAATTTTTCTTCCACTGGTGCAATCATTTTTATGTGTGTGCCATTGACGCACATGATGGTTCCTGGGAATCTAGCTTTGGAGTAGAAGTCACGTTTAGCTTCAAGTTTTTCAGCGCCAGTCATTTCAAGTTTAATCCATACTGGACACAGTTTTTTTTCCAAGATATTTAACACAGTTTTCAGGTTTGCAGAAAACGTAGACTGTGCCATTCCGATTTCGAAATCCTTTCCTACGCCGTATTGGTACCCTCCTTCTGCCAGGAATCTGAGTACAGCTGCCAGTCTGCTGATAGGTGAGATTGAAAATGAGAACACACACGTGTCCAGTTCTTGATCCAGCTCCTCCAATAAGTATTTAAATGCTGCTTTGTTAACTCGATAGTTTTTTCTGAATCTGGATATGGACCATGTACACATTTTGAGAAGATAGATTTAAATTTTACCTTCACTTTTGTCATCATTGTCAAATGGATTAAATGCATCCTTTAAAATTTTTCTTTGTATTTTTAATCCGCGTTTTCGTTGCAAATTTTCCTCATTTATGGTGAAAATTGCGATTGCAAATGAACCCATTTTAAAAAATATACAAACCAGCAAGATCCAAGATTGAATTTCAATTTTGATTTCCACATTTTGACGTTTACCAGCTGATTCCGAAAGTCCGAATAAATGGTTTCTGTGTGGCAATGCTTTTTCACATTTCGTTCGGGGCCTATGATATGAAATTGTTTGTATTCGTAGCGGAACGAAACGTTCGGAACTTCGCTATGAGGGAGCTTGTGATAAGGGTGAATATTTCGAGTTCGATTTTTTTACGAATTCATAACTTACCATAAGTACCTATCGCAAGTAAAAATACTTGTATTTTGTCCCTCTAAGCAAGAAGTAGTGTGCAAATTGTTTGGTCGGACCTTACAAATAAAGAAAATTATGGAAAAATGTGTTAGGTAGGCAATCAAGAGCCACAACAGAAGCAGACCGAAGAAAGATAGTTAGACTGGCTTCAAATTCAAGCTACTCTGCTGCTAAAATCAAGGCGAAGAGTGGTTTTAAAGCTAGTCTAAATACTATTAGTCGTGTTTTTTGTAAGTCACAACATTTAAAACACCTTAAATTGAAGAAAAATCCACCGTTTAACCCAATACGAAGACACAATCACCCTTATTCCGTAAGGCGTTTTTCTAAAACGCCAGTTGGCGTTTTTGGTGTCGTGTCGTTTTAGAGGCGTTTGATTTATTCCGTAACTCAAACGCCACCATTTCTCTCGCTCTTACATTCCACAATAGAATCCACAAATACAGCTGACATTTTTGACATATCAAAGTTATTCAAATTGAAAAAAAATTAAAATAGCTTGGACGAAGAGGAAGTAAATAGAAAGAAAAAATTATTAGTGCAGAGCAGATTGATTCGATCAAAAGCAAATCCATTAGATTTAACAGATTTCTTTGTTTTTTTTTTTTTGCTTTTCCAACATCGTTTGAAAAACAGTTTCCTTTTTGTTTTTTTTTTTTTTTTTCTGTCTCACATTATATTCATCCTCAAATAGGAGTCGGAGTTGCAATTTTAACCGCTGCTGAGTCTTTTTAGACTTTGCCAGTGTGGATGATAGTAACTGCAATGGGTTTGCCAGAAGCACTGTAAAAACCATCTGCGGCGTATCCTGATGTACTGACAAGTGAGCCTGACTATTCGTCAAAGTCATTCAAATACTTTTGTTTGAATTCTCCTCCTCCTATGGCCTCCACTTCTTTTTTTGTTGTATACAAGTTAGTTAGTTAAAAAGCCTTTTCATTTGTACTTGACTTGTTACTTTAACCCTAAATAAAGACTCTTAAAAATATAAACAAAAAGAAGTGGAAAAATCCTACATTTTGTTGTATTTTAGTTACTGTCGTTTACAAATTTCCAACTGTTATAAACGACAGTAACAAAAATAAAGCAAAATGTAAGATTTTTCCATTTGTTTTTGTATATATAATTCTAAGAACCTTTATTTAGGGTAAATTATAAACAAATTAGCAAGTGCAAAGTAAGTTTTAAGTGAAGTAAAGTTTTTGAATTTTTTTTTTTGTAAAAAAGTGAAATAAATATTGCTCGTACAAAGCTTACCGCCCGAAAATCGGTAGTTCGTTCTTCGAGTTTCCTGCAAGCCCATTGCAGTTACTTCATCCACGGCAGCGGTTAAAACTGCAACTCCGACTCCTTCAAATCCATCATCAACCACAACCACTGGCACGCCTTTTCGTGAGATCTACCTACGAGAAGTGTGTTGAAGATTCGACATTGGATGACCAGGAAGAGCCAACAATAGAAGAAGTTATATTTGAGGATGTAAATGTGAGACAAAAAAAAAAACAAAAAGAGAAATGTATTTCAAAAGATGTTTGTAAAGCGGACGCAAGTCCAAGAAAAATTATTCACTAGCATTGACGAATCTTTAAGGGATATAAAAAACCTTAAAGAAATCTATAGGATTTGCTTTGGATCGAATCAATCGCCTCATAGCCCAGTCAAAATAGGCATTTCTCTGAACAAAATTCCGATAACGCTTAAACTTGGTGGGGCCTTCCAGTGACTATAACGCTTCATTGACTAAAAGTCCCCGACGATCCGACAAGAGCATAACTTTTTAAGCATGGTTAAAGTGTCGAAAAAATCAGTTTTTAGGAAATAACTTTTTAATGGCAAATGCTATCGAAAAGAAGTTCAAGCACGTATAGAAGGTATAGCTATTTAAAAATAACATAAAATGACGAAAATATTGTTTTTTTTTTTTAAATAAATATAACTATTAAACCGTCATTGCTTTCGAAAAAATGCAAAATGTTTTATAAAAAAGATTAATACACTTTTTTCATACGACCTATAATTTAGAAAATATAGCTGTTTAAAACAAAAAAAAAACACAAAAAAATGACGAAAATATTGTTGAATGCTGAACTGAACCTAGACTACTTTCGATATCATTGACGGTTTAAAAGTTATTCTCAAAGAAACAATAATTTCGTCAATTTTTTGTTTTCTTAGAATGTCTATTTTGTAAATTATAGGTCGTAGGTAAAAATGTGTGTTAATCTTTTTTATAAAACATTTTGCTGTCTACAGTGTTCCTAGACTTTTTATCGAAGGCATTGACGGTTTAACAGTTCTATTAAAAAAAAACAATATTTTCGACATTTTATGTTATTTTTGAATAGCTATACCTTCTTAATTATTGGTCGTAGGAAAAAAAAAAGTTAGAGAATTTAATGAACTACAAACTGTTCTCGCACTTCTTTTCGATAGCATTCGCCATTCAAAAGTTATTTCCTAAAAACAGATTTTTTCGACACTTAACCATGATTAAACACTTATGCTTCTGTCGGATCGTCGGGGACTTTTAGTCAATGATGCGTTATAGTCACTGGAAGGTCCCCACCAAGTTTAAGAGTTATCGGAATTTTGTTCAGGATTTGAGATTTGTATGTCTATTTTGATTGGGCTATTACGGAATAAGGGTGATTATTGAAAATGTATGTTAAAAAACGATTGCAAATAGAAAATTACCCACTTTTACTGCACTTTTTCAATTTGTTTCCTAATTTAAGAGAATGTTTCTATTCAAGTAGCGCAAAAAAAAACAGTGTTTTATATGAAGTAATAAGAAAATTGGTAACAAATAACCGTCCCTGCAGTGTTATTAGCATTAGATCCCCCTTATAGAAACTTTAACCAAAACGTGAATTTATAAATTTACCAAAGCGTTACACGCCCAGATAGTAAACAAAAAGTTTGTTTCTATTCAAGTGGAGCGGAGTGTATGAACACAAAACTAAACAACTTTTTTTAACTACGGAAACTCACTAAATATTTTAAGCAGTTTGTTTGGGTATGACAGTATGACAGTGAAGCTAATTTCATAAAATATGTTTTGTGTTCATAATATATGATACATGGGACAGGGAAACCGAAGGGTAAACAAAACTCTGTGTATTCCTTTATTTCCTAACGCTCGCACTGTGATTGTCATATTAAGGGTAGTAAAAACCCCTTTAGTGCGCGACATGTTAAAAAAAAAATATGGGGAGTAGGATGGACATTTTTTTTTTCCTGAACAAATATAATGGATGTGGAGATGTGATTATAGCATATTTTATGGGGACAGTGAAGTTTTAAATATAATTGAAGTTGTTAATATAAGAATATTGGACAGAATTTTTTTGTTAACTTTTAAAGATCCTAAAGAGTGAGTTTTTTGTTTTCAATTAGAATTTTTAGATCTTAAAAAACATACGATTTTATTTTATTTTGTAGACAGGTATACAAAGCATGTTACATTATAATTTCAGCTGAAAACATACATTACATTCCCTCATAAGAATAGCAAAGGATTATTTTCTTGGCTTTGGAAATATTCATGTTGTTTTGCTTGCTAAAGAAAGTTAATTGCTTTCCTACATTGGATCGATCAGTTAACGACGCTTGACACTAGTCCATTCGTCTTCGTCGCGTTTTTCTGAAACTTACAAAATTAGACAAGTTAAATAGAGTTATTTGTATACTTACCTTTTTCTTCTCCACGTTGTGGAGCACGTTACTTACGTTCATCATCACCTGGTCGTCTCCAACTGGAAGACGACTCTTTATTTTGAGTTAGGCAGACCGGGCGATCTCCACGGTCAGTTGTGCGTTCGCCAGCCCTTTCAGAACGATCCTATGGGTCTACGAGCATCATCACGACGATCATCATTAGAACGGGGATAAGTACGCCAGTTAGAGCCTAATTCTCGATTATCCAGATCACGTGGTCCGTCACGACGGCGGCGTGGAGCAAATCGATCGTCACGACGATCTTCACCCATACGACGGTCATCGCCACCTCGACGATCATCTCCACCTCGACGATCATCACCACAACGATCTTCACCACTCCGACGGATGTCACGGTCTTCACCACGACGGTCTTCCCCGCCGGTGCGACGCCATTTATCACCTCCAGTAACAACAGCTGGTGATGGTCTGCTAGAAACTTCGACATCACGTCCTCTGCGCCAGTCGGAACCTCCAACTACTGCGTTCGTTTCTGTGGATACTACAGAAGTAGCAACACCACCAGGTCCTCTACACCGTTCTTTATTTTCACCACGTTCAGTCTTGTCACTTCGTTCGAAACAATCGCTTCGCTCGCCGCGGTCAAAACCTCGAGGACGCCAAACTTCGCGATCACGTTCCTTTTCCGAATCTTTTGAAGCTTCACGCGCCAAACGTTCCAGGTCTTCCTGAATTTTCTTTTCAACTTCTTCTTCTTTTTGGCGTTGTTTTTCGTATTGAATTCTTCTTTTTTCTTCTTCGAATTCAGGGTCCTTCCGACGGCACTCCATCTCGATGCGTTCTTCATCCTCTTTTGCACGGCGAATAATTTCTTCTTGACGCAAACGCTCATCTTCTTTCTCCAGCAGCCAATTCTTACGACGCTGTTCGCAACGTTGTATAATTCTTTGTGCAAGACGATTTTTGCGCTCTTCTTCGAGAGATATGTTAAAATTCTTCAATTTCTCTAGGAACAATGAAGCACGCTCTTTCTTTAAGTTCTCCAAAAAAGCATCACGATCTGGATACATACGTTTCAAACGTCCTTGTTGTTCAACTGCAATCTTCCGCTCTGCAATGGCATTTTCAATACGCTGTTGTTCTTGTAATTCCCAAAACTGTTTATCCTTAACCTGCTTTTCGGCTAGGTATTTTTCAAACAGTGGAATTTCCTCTATACGCTTAGCGCGTTCAAAATAATCAACCTTTTTCTCCAATGATTTGAGTTTTGTCTGGAGTTCCTTACGTTCGCGGTTTAATTCTTCAGACTCTCTTGCAGCAATCTGCTCAGCATCCAATTTTGTAATGCCTTCTTCATCCAATTTTGATAGCATTTTTTTTTTCCATGAGGCGTCTGAGAAATTTGCTGCATTTTCTCTTTCAAGCTCTTCTCTTTTATAGCAGCAATTTCATTCAAGGCACGTTTCTTTTCACGTTCCTCATTTTCTTGTTGCAAACGCTTGTCTTCTGCCATCTTCATTTGTCGAGATCCTTCTTCAATGCGTCGTTGTTCTTCTTCTTCCCTTGTATTATTTTGCTTTTCAATGTATTCTTTGCGATCTTCTATTATCTTTTGACGCTGAAGTATACGTTGGTGTTCCTTTCCTTAATTTCATGGTAATGCCAAACCATTTGGGCGCGCATTTTTTGGCGTTCTTCTTTTTTACGGTTTGGATTCACTATAGCTACAGCTCGGTGCAGAACATTAGACATGTTAACCAATTGTGAACGAATTTCTTCAGAAGGCATTGACTGCAAGGATGGCCCATCAGTATGGTCTTCGCGTTGACTTTCAGTCAGATCCGTTCCGAAGTAAATGCAACCTTTCTGATGATCAATACGTATCTGCATATCGTTGTGACGCACACAATCGACTAATATTTTTTCCAAATAGAAAATGTTTAAGAAAGTTGCCAATTCAATCAAACGAGTAAACTCAATACTTTGGTAGACTTGCGATATTTGCCTAATCAATCGCATAATTGTTACGTCTTTCAATGATTGTATGTACTGGGTGAGCAAATTGTTCTCATCCTTCTCTATAACTTCAATAACAGTTTGAACACGCTTGCACAGACTTAAAGGATTAAAGTCGATTTCCAACCAATTGTAGAGGTTCTTAAACTCTTCAGAAGCGTAAAGGTGCACGTTAAGGTGAACCTATACAAAAAAAGACACAATTTGATTACTTATTTTAACAAACTTAGTTTATTATTTTAACAAACTTAGTTTTACTTATATAGAAAATGAAGACTTAACAAGCAAACAAAAATAATAACACGAGTAGGTTAAGTTTTTCATTGATTGATTGATTAAAATCTAAACAAAAAAGTTTTTTCAGAAAAAAGTAGCTTTATGTTATTTTTGATTTTCTCAAAAGTTAATTACCGATTTTATGAAGGGCTTTTAAATAATTAAAATGTCATGACCATGTTCTGCAATTTAATCGAAAGTGAATTAAAACCACTTTTCAATTTCACGTGAAATTAAATTGCATGTCCTACATTTCGATCGATTTCGAAATTGCTTTAAATAGTCAAAACTGTAGGATCTTCCATTTTTATTTCTAAAGTGAAATTACTGCTGCTCTGAACATGGATGCAATATTATTGTATATTTAAGGGAAAAAAGATGTAGAATTACAAAGAAAAAATTAAAATACACATTTTGCGAGAAATAATTGTATTAAATGGAAAATCCAACAAAAATCTCAAAGAAATTGAACTTATATTTTGTAGTCGCGTTAAATTCTAAGCTAAATAAGAAACACCTTATTGACCACAATAAGGTGATGTGCTGGGTTTCACTAGGCGAATACAACGAAACCCCTGGTTCGATGAAGAGTGCCGGCTAGCGCATGCAGCTAAGGACGAGGCCTACTGCAATGCTGCAGACTCGAACAAGAGCTGCTGAGAGAGTGGCCCGGGACCTCTACGGGCTGAAACGAAAAGAGGAACGCCGACTTCTCAGGAGGAAAAAGAGAGAGTACGAGAAGCGGGCGGTAGAGTCTATTGAGGGTTGTAGCGGTAGGGGAGATGTTCGAAAATTTTATCAGAGGGTGAAGCGATCCACCCAAGGATTCAAGGCTAGATCGGAAACCTGCCGAGATGAGAGTGGGAATATGGTAGTAGACACACAGTCAGTGCTGAGGATCTGGAAAGAACACTTCTCTAGACTGCTTAACGGCGAAGACAGCCAAGATGCCGCTAATTGGCAGAACGCTCCATTCAACTTGGACGATGATGGCCAAGAGTTCCGTCCACCCGACCTAACCGAAGTGCGGCTGGCGATATCCAAACTTAAGTCGTACAAGGCTGCTGGTGCGGATGGCTTACAAGCCGAACTATTTAAATCAGCGGGAGATGAATTGGCTAGGAGCATACACCAGCTCATCTGCAAAATTTGGTCAGAGGAAAGTATGCCCGATGAATGGAACCTCGATATAGTGTGCCCCATACATAAAAAGGGAGATTTCCTCAAATGTACCAACTACAGAGGAATTAGTCTCCTAAACGTCGCTTATAAAATCTTGTCGGCCATCCTGTGTGACCGCTTAAAACCAGGCAAGTCAACCATCGATCAAATGTTCACACTCCGACAGATTTTATAAAAATCCCGGGAATTCCAGATCGATACACACCACCTTTTTATCAATTTTAAAGTCGCGTATGATAGCGTGAAAAGGGACGAATTATACAGAGCCATGTCGAGTCTCGGCGTCCCTGCCAAACTCGTCCGCCTGTGCAGGATTACGATGGAGAAATCTCACTGCTCCGTCAAAATTGGTAAGAACACCACCGATTCCTTTGATGTTGAGAAAGGATTGAGGCAAGGCGACGCGTTATCATGCAACCTATTCAACATCGTTCTTGAAGCCATTGTACGCAACGCACATGTCAACACCAGCGGTACAATCTATCAAAAGTCCGTTCAATTGCTTGCATATGCGGATGACATTGACATTGTCCGCAGAACGAAGCGAGCTGTGGCAGGGGCATTTGCGAGCATTGAATCGGAGGCGGCTAGAATTGGATTGGAGGTTAATGAGGACAAGACGAAGTATATACTGTCATCGAGAGAGGAATCTCAACATCGTCGACTCGGGCAAAATATCACGATGGACAGATATAACTTCGAAGTTGTCAAGGACTTTGTCTACCTGGGCTCCACTATTACATCGCAGAATGACATCAGTGCAGAGATCAAGCGAAGAATTACTCTTGCCAACCGCTGTTTCTTCGGTCTAAGAAGGCATTTAAGTAGTAAGGCCCTCTCTCAGAGAACCAAGGAGACTTTATACAAGACCCTAATCATCCCGGTCCTGCTTTATGAGTCAGAAGCATGGACACTGAAAGATTCGGATAAAAATCTGCTAGGGTGCTTTGAGACGAAGATTCTTCGTGTGATTTTCGGTCCGGTGTGTATCGAAGGAGTATGGAGGAGAAGATTCAACGACGAGCTATACGGGCTATACAGCGACGTGGACCTGGTCAAAAAGCTGAAAATACAGCGGCTGAGATGGCTGGGCCTTGAGGCCGAAGCCCATCCTGGGCTGTGAGCGCCATCAAAAGTAAAGTAAGTAAGTTATTGACCACAAAAGAAGAGAAATAAAATAAAAACAAAAAACAAATTTAGGTTTTCATTTTATTTTATTACAATTGAATGCATTTCGAACCAACTGTGGTTCATCATCAGCAATACACTAATTTGGCAATAGAAAGAAAGAAGAAGGAAAGTACAAAACAAAACAATAAAGAAAAGAATGAAGCTTTACATTTAACAATTATTGTAGATGAAAAGACTTTCATAGGCATCAAGTCATCGGTGGTTTGTGACTTGTTTAATTAGCTTTACATCTTCTAATTTTACATTGAAGTCATTGAAGTGTGCAGCGACGGAGGACTTTTCGGGTCTGTTAAACTTGATGTGGCTAGAGTGTTCATTGAAATGGACACCAATGCTCCGCTTTGTCTGGCCGATATCAGCGTTGCAGTCTCCACATTTGACTTCATAAATTCCAGATTTGTTAATTGTTGTTGATCTGTCTTTGGTTGAGCCTAGCATATTTTTTATTTTCCCATTACTGGAGTAAACGCAGTCTATGTGTTGTGGTTTTAATTTTGTGTGCATTTTGTTTGTTATTGGTGGGAAGTACGTCATCAATGCTCTGTCTGTGTTGTTGTTGTTGTGAAGTTGTTTATTTTGTCTGTATAACGTAGTTAATTCTGTTTTTTTTTTTAGTTTTTTGGTGTGTTTATTTATAAGTTGGTCTTTAATAGCTGGGTTATATCCATTGATGGCAGCAATATCTTATAACCGGTTGTACTCAGTGGCATCGTTGGCAATTGAAAGTGGTAGTTTACACAAACGATGAACCATGGAATGGAAAGCAGCGAGTTTGTGCTGAATTGGACTATAAGAGTCGTTCGTGATGTATCGGTTGGTTGTTGTTGGTTTCATGCATATGGCAAAATTTATTTGTCCGCTTTTTCTTGACAGGGTTAAGTCTAAGAAATTTAACTTCTGGTTTTCTTCTGATTCATGTGTGAATTTTATGGTATCGAACTCGGAATTTAGTGTTTTTAAAACCGAATCTATTTCTACCCTTTTTATCACCGCAAAAATATCATCTACATAACGAAACCATATTCTTGGGAGTAATACTCTTTCTTTTAAATTTGTTTCGAAAGAAGACATGAACACTTCCGCAATCAATGGAGACAAAGGGTGTTACGAAAAATGTAAATTTTTGAATTTTCGAACTGGCATCACTCCTAAAAGAAATGCCACTATTCCCCTACAATGCGCTCAAGTGTCAAGTAGGGGAAATCTTTAAATGTATAAGTGTGCCGATCGTCACCGTTGAAAATTGGTGGCACTTTTAAAATTAATAGGGGTAATTAGATGGTAAAGCAAAAAGTTCGCCTTCAAGTAAGAGGCAAAGAAAATTTATTCGAAGGCGCGAAAGTACTTACCTTAAAGTTTAAATTTTACCAGGTTAAATAAAATCTATGTATAAAATTTTCTTTAAAATTTAATAAAATTTAAAATAGAGCAAAAATAAAGTGTAAACAAATTTTAAAAGTGAACGGATATATACAAAAATTTATAAATGGCTTGTGCGTATTTTCCTACTGATAAATCTAGTGTTAAACTCAAAGCGAAATTTTATTTTAGATATATATACCTACATATAGCTACCTCTACATAAATCATAGGAAAAAAAATCGATCTAATAGTACATAACTAAGTGTTTAATTTTTTTTTAAGAAAAGAAAATTGTAGTAGTGAGGTAAAAACTTCAAGAAATTTAGGTTAAAAATTTAAGAAAAATGTTCAATTTAAAGTTTCAGAACAATCTACCAAGGTGTTCTTACGGTCTCCACATCTAGTGGAGGCCGTCGATTTTACCCGAGCAACAAAGAGGTTGTGAAAGTGATAATAAGTATATTGGCAACAAAAATTATCCTATTAGGAAAAAACCACAGGCTGAAACCGTGATATTTGAATTAAGCCAACATAAGATACACGTGCCAGTGACTCAGTGGTCTAAGGCGCGGATTCAAAATATATAGAAAGTGAAGGGTACCGAGTCCTGCAAACAAAAAACTTTTTTTTATAATTTGTTTGTCATTTTTTTATTGCCCACATACTCCTAAATCAATTTAGTTAAATTTTAAATATTTTATATTTTACTTTTTGTTTCAAGTTAATTTAAAACAACTAAATTAATCATAAAGTCAAAACTGTTTGTAAAACAACACAAAGGGTGAGTCATTTTCTTTTGTTTTGTTGAAATTTGAATATATTAGCGATCAGAATAAAAGGTGTTCAAATGGGAGGGGACCAATGTAATACGTCATACATAATGCAGTGCATACAAACGATAATATTCGATTATATGTATGCATAGTTATAAATACGTGTAGCATCTTCAAGGAAAGTTATAGTCGTTATTTTGATTAGTTTAAAATAGTATTGTTATGATTTGTCATTGCATTGATATAGTGGAACTGTTGACGCTTTTGTGTAGCAAAATTTTCTTCTAATTCAATTTTCAAAATATTGTTTAATTTTGTTTAAATTTGTTTAATGTTTTTAATAATTTTATAATTTGAATCAAAATGATCAAGTCAAATAAATATAATGTTTGAACCGAGCCATATATATTTATAATGGATTTTTAATTTAAAGGATAAAGGATGAGAATTGACGAGGATGGTAGGGATGGAGCAGGGGAGTGAAGGATGGCAAGTTAAGGGGTTATTTAAGCGAGATAAGTAACCAAGGCAGAGTGGGTAGAGGCGATGACTCGCAGCGTCATATCAACTAGACGCATAAGTCTGGCATGATTTGTATGCGCGGTTCTGACAGGGGTCAAGAACACACATCCTCTGACGAGCGTGAGGCCGGTCAAGCATGCCAGCATTGACCCCGACGGCAATAAAGGAGCCCGCAACAAGAGTTGCCCAATGCCCATGCTCTAAATTGAAAAAAGTTTTGGGACATACATACTTTAGCTGTTTTTAAATATGTAAGTTTCTTGTCATCGATCTCAAACTTTTCAAGACCATTTTGGAGAGCAATTACAGCTTCAGGAATGGGAACACTCGGGAAAAGGGCTTCGACATCAAAAGAAATCATGATTTCGTCTTCTTCAATAAAGATGTTCTTAGATTTGTCCACGAAATCAAAAGTTATCTTTACTGAGCAGCTTTCTAATGGGTATTTTTTCAAATCACTTACCAGCCACTTGGATATTTTTACAGCAGTTAAAGTAACGTTTGAAACAATAGGCGTGTTTTATTGCAAAAGCCATCCATAGTACAGTACGATTTTACATGCATTACAAAAAAAATCGCTAGTAGCTCTACAGCCGATAAGAAGTTAAAGTAGAATCCTACCGTGGATAGATTTTTGACATTTATTCGAGTCTCGAATTGTATATTGTTTGTTTTGTTTAAGATGTTGGTACGACTGATACTTGAATTGAGTCTCGATGGATGTGGAGTAGTTATTCTGTAAATTACCATTGGACAGACAAATCGATCTTTTTGAATGTTTTTGTTTTTAATTGAACAGTTTTTATTTCTAAAACATCAAGGAACTCCCTTTTTTTAAATATTAAAGCTGCTTCTCTCAAAATGTTCTCAGTTTTGCTCTTAAAACAGTTATTAATTATCAAAACAGGTTTTTATTCTAAGAAAAATAAACGCCAATGACGTCATTCGGAAATAATGAAATTTTATTTTGACTATAGTCTACGAACTTCTCTAGTGTTTGTTTAATATTCTTTTATGTATGAAGTTTTTCGGCTGCAAATATTTTCGCTGGAATAAAATATGTCCAGAGAAAGAAAAAGGTAAACTTAAAAGTTATTTAAACTTATAAATTTTATAAAGGTATTATAACATCGAAAAAATTAATAGGAAAGGAAGAAAAACTTGGTCCAAAGAGGAAACGGAGGCACTTTTGGATTTTTATGCGGCTCGTGAAACAGAGTTCGACCATAGCCGAAAGAAAAAACATGGATACGAACATCTTTTAGAAGATATGCTGTCTGCTGGCTTTGCCGTAAGTTTGATCAATTTTTTTAAACGTGAGCCACGAAAAATAAATACCATTGTTTTCAGGATTCGCAAACAACTGTCTCACATTTGGAAGCGAAAATGCAAACTTTACTTCGAGCCTACAAAGCTGCAAAGGACAACAATAATAGAACTGGCGCAGCTCCTTGTTTGGCTCCATTTCTGGAACGAATGCACGAGCTTTTTGGTAAAAAGCCAACAATTACAAATGTGCACAATGTAACCGTTGGAGTCGACGCAATAGAAGTTAGTTTTTGTTTTTGTTAATTTTTGCAATTTTAAAATATATATCTTTTAAAATATATTCCAACAGAAATGGAAGCCCTACCAGAGCCAGAGATGTACAACAACGTTTCTCTGCCTGCTGAATACTCTGACTCTGAGCTTGAAATCTTTCTCTCTCCCATAGAGAAAATACTACCTAGAGAACCGACTTAAGGTGTCCATGCTCTTTCACCCTACAAGCTGAATTGAGAGGATTTATGCCCTATTCAGTAAGGATGTGTGCAGTTGCAATGCATTTTAAATGGGACAAAACGAGCTTTGTATGTATGCATTAGGGCATTTGCTCAAACGTGGTCATGTGCTCAATTGGTGAATCAGATATTCAAAAAAGGGAACCCGTTAAATTCAAAAACTGAAAAATAAAATATTTTGTCAATAAAATTGATGCTTCTAAATGTTTATGAACAAAAACTTTATTTGATATAGCCTTTTATTGCTTTTGGCATATAAATCCAGTAATATTTATTACTATTTCTATTGAAAACAAAGAAAATGTAATCAAAAAGTAGAATCACACCCTTGAAATTCCATGCGTATGTGCCCTAACTTCCACCACAAGAAATAGACCCAGTTTTGCTCAATCATGTCGAGAATTTTGACAAGAGCTGACAGCTCGTAGTGTTTTCAAATTTTTCTTCAAAAAATGAGTCCACTCTGCTAAAATTAAACTTTTGCTCTTATAAATAAAACTAAACAATGGACGATCCCGTTTTTAAACACAAATATCAAAAATATAAACTTCGAGTTAAAGTGTGGGAAAAAGATTTCAAAAAGAAATACAATAGAATTCCTTCAAAGGTAAGTTTAAAAATCTTGGCTTGTAACTTTGTAACTTATTTTTTTTTTTTGATTCTTACAAAATGTACTACAAACTTAAAACCTCATTTCTCGAAGACACACTCAATGATGTTCTCGCCGAGGATGGTTTCGATATTCTTGAAACCTCTCAAGGAGACATCGATGAAAGCATGCAAGACAATTCATGTGGACCACAACTTCCACTGGATATATGAACTATATCAAATATGGACTCGTCGCTAAATTTTTCGAATTTAAACGAACTCAAGTCTTTAACTCAGATTACAAACGCTGTTAATCTTAATGAAGATCATGTCATCAAAGAATTTGAACCCGTTAAAGAGAGCGAACACAATACAAAAGCTTGGGGCAAAGATGTAAGTAAGAAACCCCTTATACAAAAATCCACCAGTCCAGTCCGTCAAGCCTTCAAATCCAATTTAACGGCAAAACTGTTTAAAAGTTCGTCCTTTTCGGAAAGAAATCCTCGCAAATCTTTAGCAAAAACAAATAAAGATCTATCGCAGTCTTCGGTTACCTCCACTCAATCGGAAACTCAGGAACTTTTTCCCGATCTCGAGACAATTCTAACTCAGCGAGCTAAAGAATTGGCAAATAAAGAACCAAATTATGATTTTATGTCTGCTGTGGGTATCAAAAAGCCTAAACACACTTCAATGCAGCTGGACGCGGGTTGGCTTAATAGAAATGCCACAGATGATGGAAATTCTTTCATGTTAAGTGATCAAATAGGAGAATCTGTTCCAATGGGGCTGAACAATATAAATGTCTCCCAATTAATTGCTCAGGAAAAAAACGGGAATCGCTTATTATTTATACTCCAACCATACCTGAGCAATATGGAGACAATACAAAGACTGTGCAGGCAAATATGACTCCGACTCTATCGTGTCCAATAGCGAAGATGAAAAAGAAGTTCAAGAACCTCGTCGCATAGTCAAACGCCGACGGGTTCTGACTGCAATAGACAAGAATCAACAGACACCAATTGCTGCTCCTCAAGAACAAATAAGAGTTCCACCAATTCCATGTGAAGAATATCCAAAAGCACCATGCGAGGATGCATCCATATCTGTGGAAGACATTCCAATTGTTGCAAAGAAGCGGAGGAGAAAGGAAATGGATACATCCGAAGAAGACGAAGATAAAAAACCTAAGCGAATTCGCAAAAAAGCTGTAGCTACGAAGAAAAAACTACAAAATTAGGAAGTAAACAAACCAAATGCAAGTAGTAAAGCCAAGAAGGCGGCTCCAAAAGCTGTAACTGCAATAAAATCCACTACAAGAGTTTCGAAGAAGCAGCAAAAACAAGAGGCCCCTGAAGAAAATGAAGAAGGAAAAGCCCCAGATCCGGAAGAGATTAAGTATACCCTCGCTCTAGAAACTGGAAACTTAAGGTGCTTGCCTAGAGCAAATGTGGACGATCTCGAAATGGCTAATTTAATGGCAGATGAGTATATTTACAATGTAAGCAAAAAAATAGGAGGAATAAAGAAAACTGATGAAAGCCAGACATGTTTTAAAGTGAATTAAAAACGCGAAGCACTAAAAAACAAGTTAGCTGACAAAGTGGCTTCTGGAAAATTGAATGAGAATTTTGTCCGGATCAATATCCAAAAGCAGTTTTTCGTTCGTGGCAAGAAAACAGTAAACTTCTCTAAATACAAGAAGAACCAATGGAAACAGAAGAAAGCAGCCGCTTTGATTGGACCCGAAATGAACATGGGTGGATGTGATGGCGGAATCTTGACTTGTTTTCAGTGCGGTCAGCCGGGTCATTTTGCCCAGCTGTGCAAACTTAAAGGTGATTCTCTTCTGCCAGCTACTGTGGATATGGATGATGATAGTCCTTACTTAACTCTAGAAGAGGCAGAGAAGATGGCCAGTCAGAGTGCATTGGTTGTGCATAGCCGGAATTTGTATAAACTTTCAGAAGCAACGAACACGCTTCTGTGTAAGAAAGATGGCGAAGAAGAAGATCAAGGAGATGACGAGGAAGAAACTTTTGATGGCAAAGAAAATGAAGCAGAAGAAGACATAGTCGCTCAAATTTATAAAGAAATCCAAGCAGCAACAGAAAAACCAGCTGAAATCCCACCATCTCCACCAAAAGTATATATAGGGCATACAATCCCCCAGGATTTTCTTGAAAAAGCTGGTCTACTCAATGCTCCCAATGTAGTTTCCAAAGGCGGCGCTATCTATGAACTTAATCCTGACGGATCTATCCCAGCAGCAACAGAAGAAGTCTATGAAGTGCTTAGGATGTTTGGCCGCACTGACTTCCGCAAGGGCAAGGATCGGGCCATAATGAGAATTCTCACCGGCCAATCGACATTGGTAACTCTCAGTACTGGCAGTGGAAAATCTCTTTGCTATCAACTGCCTGCTTATTTATATAGCAAAAAAATGGGTTCCATAACTTTGGTAATTTCGCCCTTGGTATCTTTGATGGAGGATCAAGTTCATGGTGTTCCACATTTTCTACGAGCTCACTGCCTGCATACCAAACAAACTCCGCAACAACGAATAAAAATTCTAGAAATGATCAATAATGGAGAAATTGATATTTTGTTGGTATCGCCCGAGGCAGTGGTGGCCGGCGAACGTTCAACCGGATTTGGTTCGATTTTGAGAAAACTACCGCCCATTGCATTTGCATGTATCGATGAGGCGCATTGTGTTTCACAATGGAGTCATAATTTCCGACCTAGCTATTTGATGATTTGTAAGGTTTTACAAAAGAATTTGGGTGTAAAAACTGTCTTGGGTTTGACAGCAACGGAAAAATTACCCACTAGAACGAGTATAATCAGACACATTATAATTTTGCGTTTTCTACGCTTTTGGCCATTTACATAGTACATTATAGGCAAATCAAGGTAAACAATGGTGATTTTGTATGATATTGAACAAAATAGAATTTTCGTTTTAACACAACCAAATTAAAATGTTTTTGATCAATAAGGTACAAATTGTAACGAAAATAATTTGGATATTGAACAAGAAAGATATAAGATGGTATGATTTTAAAGATATACCATGAATTGTGCAATATGATACAAAAATAATGATAAGTGGTTTATTGAACGAAAGTAACACTCAAATGGGTATTGTGGTCTATTGAACCAAACAGTTCTCCATAGAACAAAATGGTTTGCGCCAATTGAAAGAGCACCCTCGAATTATAAAAACTGCATTTCTAACTCAATTTCGTGAAAAATGGTCTATTGAACAAGATAGAACTCAGGTGACGAATTGCTTAGGACTCTGAATCAGAGTGAATCGGAATTAATTCAAACAGCCAAGTTGACTTGCAACAAGTTCAGCATCAACAATCTGCCAACAGTGAATCCTATCTCAAACTATTTTATAAATTGCTGTTCTGGTACTCTGAAAATCTGGTGGTACAAAAACATACTATGGCAGGAATTTTTTTGTTTGTTGTCCTATGTTAAGTATGTAAATAGAAATATCTCAATTTTTTGTTACATCCAATTTTCATTGGCTGCTCCGTTAAAAAAATACTATTTTGTTTTTATACTTTTATTAATTTGTATTTATTTTTGTAACTATGTATAATTATTGTAAATAACTTATTTTTATTAATGCATAAACATAATATATATGATTCGCAAAAGGAACAAATTTAAATAAAAAGACAAAAAGAAACAAGTTTCTTTTAAATATGTTCTATAAAGTATTACAATTTTATGAGGAAGATTAATGATGCTTTAACAAAATAAAATGTTATTGATTTTGACAATGATTCAAGTGTATGTATGTATGTTTTTATTTAGTAAAATTTTACTGTTACATTTCAATAATTATATAACTATTGACAAATTTGTTATACAAATATTTATGCATACAATTGGAAAACTAATCACCCCTATTATGATAGTCGTTTCACTAAAACGACAGTAAAACGACAAGGCTCTAGAGGCGACAGTTTCTGTCCAATCTCCACGCATCTCATTCTTATGACGAAATTCGCTTGAATTAAACATCAATTGACGCCTCCATGGACGTGTCGTTTTAGTGAAACGGCAACCGTAATAAGGGTGAATATCTTTATACATTGAATTCTCTGATATGATATAAGTAAATCTTAAAAAAAAGAAAGATCAATCCGAAGGCATGAATATTCTCTTCAAAAGGATAGAACTGATCTTGCAATTACTAAATCAGTTCAACTCTTGTTTTCATCACTCCTGAATGTCTCCACAATGTTAAATAGATTCTTCATTCGAATCTTTGTTGTTAAAGTTGTTTGCGGCGAAATTTTTTTGATTGTAGCTTGTCTGCATATAATTCTCGGCATTGACCACTACTTCGATGTAAGCTGGAATATAAATACAAAAATATGTTTCAATATAATTGAAAGGGGATTGTGTCACAAAACAACAACTGTGGCTTAAAAAGCTAATTTCAATAATTATAAATATATTCTGTTCCACAAAAACATAAGGTAGGATTGCGAATCAAAATAAATGTATTTTTATGATCATACAAATAAAAATCATCGTTACAAACGTTTTCTTATACATTTTATAAATCCATCAAATCAGTCAAAGTAAAGCCTAGTACTCACTTCGAGTGAAAACAAAATGTCCATATAAAAGTGACACATATTTCACAGCGATGAAATTCAACACGAGAGCTAAGTAACCAAATGTAAAGCCTAGTACTCAGTTCGAGTGAAAATGAAATTCCTATATAAAAAAAAAAAATAAATAAATCGGGTGGCACAACGGCTCATGAAGAACCAGGGCCTAGTGACTAACAACTCGCAACCATTCCTGTGTGCGCCTTTCGACAGGAATGGAAGGGACCTACAATTTTATGCCGAATCCGAACGGCTAGACGAGAAGCACTTATTCGTGACAAGTGATACTCTTGGAGGATTTGTCAATTCCTCGCAAGAGGCAGTAGCCCTGAAAAAAAACTTTTTAGTTTTTTTTAGGTGGACGAGGCTGGGAAGCGATCCCAGACCTCCAGCGTGACAGTCGAACGCACTAACCATTACGCTACGGGCTACTACTTCCTATATAAAAGTGACACTTATTTCCCACCGATGAAATTAAAAACGAGAGGTGAGTACCCAAATGTGAAAGTGAAATATGAACCGGTTCAAAATGAATTTCATTTTATAATTTTCATTTCGCAACGTGCAGCCAGCCACTAGGAAAAGAATACAAAATTTGTGGAAAAGTGTGACATTTGTCAATTAATTTATCAAGCTCAAAATAAAAGTTGAAAAATAATTTAATTAAATAACATAAGCAAAGACAAGAAACCATGGTATTGAAAATAGTCTTCGTTAGCATTTTGTCAAGATTCTGTCAGAAAAACTTTCATACAAATCAATATTTGTTTCATTCAAAGTGAGTATCAAATATTAGAAAACTGAGGACTGAATATTCACGTGGAGAATCAATAATGGGTTCATAATGAATATTCACGTGAATTTGTACCGTATTTATTTTTCATTTCACAAAGAGGTGAGTACTATAGGCTAAAGAGTGAAATATGAACCGGTTCAACATTAATTTCGTTTCATAATTTTCATTTCCTATCGTACGACCACTAGGAACAAATAAAATAGTTGTGGAAAAGTGTAACATTTGTCAATAAATTAAAATGAAAGTTTTTATCTATGTATATATAGTATATAAATGAATTGTTGTTCGTTTGTGTTCTTATATCTCAAGTTTGGTAGCTACGAATTCGATGAATTTTCTTTTGTTGGAAAGGTATTGTTCTGTAGCAGGTTTGTGTATAAAAAAAATGACCTGTGACCGCTTACCATTTTTATGACAAAAAAAATTAAAAGTTAAAAAAAATATGTCAACAAAACGAAGAAAAATCAAAAATTGTTTATAGAATCAAACCGGAAATTCAGATTTTATTATTGTCATTTATGGTAAAAAAAATCAAACAAAACAACATTTCCTTACAGAATCTAAACGAGAATTCAGTGTTTATAAATCATGAAAGCTGTTTATGATGAAAAAGGTGGATTTTATTTTTTGGATGCACCTCGAGGTACCGGAAATACATTTTTAATTTCATTGATTTTAGAATGTATTCGGTCAAAAAAAAAGCATTGGCGCTCGCTTTATTGGGAATTGCTGCTACCTTATTGGAAGGTGCTCGAACTGCACATTCTGCACTGCAGGCGGATTCTGGAAAGCGCGGCGGATCGCTTTCATTGACGGATTTTTATTTTCTTATTCTCAAAAGCTCTTTTGCTTTCCATTTTTTGTTTGAAATCGATCATAAACATTTCGATCACCAAGAAACCTATCATTTTAAAACAAAAAATAGAAAGCGGAAGCCTTTTTAAGACTAAGAAAATTTAAATCCGCCATTATAAGCGATACGCTGCGCTTTTCAACAATGTAAGATTATTGTGTGGGATGAATGCACGATGGCTCTTAAGAAGTCATTGGAAGCTTTGAATATCTTCAAAACAATCAAAATTTATTTGGCGGTTTCTTTATATTATTGGCCGGTGATTTTCGACAAACATTGCGCGTAGTTCCACAATCAACTCCAGCGGATGAAATGAATGCATGTTTGAAATCACCTAATTTGTGGAGATATGTCAAAACAATCAGATTGAAAATAAATATGAGTGTCCAATTGCGAAACGATTCATCGGCCGTTGTTTTCAAAGCAGTTGTTGAATATTGGTAATGGCAAAATGCCCATTGATGATGGATTAATAACATTGCCGGAACATTTTTCTGTGATTACCCAAACTCAAGAAGAATTAAATTAAAGATTAAAAAAGTTTTTCCAAATATTGGACAGCGACAGAAAGATCATGCTTGGTTGAGCGAACGAGCAATATTAGCAGGAAAAAATAAAGATGTTAACGTTGTTAATTGGGATATTCAAAATGGAATAATTGGTAAACTTGTATCATATAAGTCAATCGATTATATTATAGACGAAGATAACGTAGTGAACTATCCAACAGAATTTCTTAATTAACTAGATTTACTTCCTGCCATAGATTTAGCCACCCCATAATTTACGAATAAAAGTCAAGGTACCAATCATCATGCATCGGAATAAAAATCAAAAAGAACTTTGAAACGGAACTAGACTTGCTGTTAAGCGCTTAATGAATAATGTAATCAAAGCCACAATTTTAAAAGGAAAGTATAAGGTCCCCCGAAAGCAACTACTCATTGAGGAACGACAGAAAGATTTTTGTTTATAGTTTTCAAAGCCTGCATTTAATTTTGTTGCTTTCTACTACTTGCTACTAATAAAAACTCTTAACAAATATTTTTCAACTCAAATATTTTAAGAAAAAACAACGATATCGATTTTAGATTCTTACCAAAAATATAAACCATTACCTTCTATGTACATAATTATGTATGTGCTGTGTAATTTTTAAACCAATTCTTTAAAAAGATTAAAATCAATATGTTTCCAAAAAAGACTTTCCAAAAATGTATTAACTCAAAAAGTTCTAATACTCAAAATCGTTCCAAAATCAAAATTTGGCATATTATATGTACTTAGTTTGACTTTTTATATTCTTTGCAAGGTACAGTCCCTGTCTGATTTATGCAATTTTTTGTAGCCAATAGTCTGTTTTGAAATAATTGGCTTAAGTAAATAATCAGCCTTATCGGGAATAAAGATTTTTTCCCCGTATGAGACTGTCCAATCATAAATAATGTTCGAAAAATAGGAAAAAACTACAATGAAAAAACTAGATATCGTAAATCTGTTTCCCGGGGGAAACCTCAATTTAGTTGAAGAATTTTAAAATTAGAAGGATATTACTACCTATTTTTGAAGGTTTTATAATTTTTTACTTGCTCTAATACCCCGATTCCACAGGCCATGAATGATGGCCGGACTATGGGACATGTCTAAAATAAAATCCCATGCAGTCGCAAAAATCCATGTCCAAGCAGTGACATATCCATACAAATCAGATTGTAGATTGGATTATGGACATCGTTCATGGCCTGTGGAGTCGGGGTGTAAAGGATAAGTTTTGGTTTCGGTTTAAAAATATAGGCATTTTAATAAAATCCAACATTACGTTTACCGAGAAGTCCATCGGTATTAGTATGTGTGGCTGTATGTCCACTCTACAACAAGCTAAAGACTTAAAGGGGAAACGGCTTGGAGGAGAAATTGGTTTTGTTTTAAGTGATCTATATTACGTTATTGTTTCTTTATATTTTTTACACATTTTGGAAATATTTTTAACACTTTCGGGTTTTTTCCCCTCAAAGTAACACAGTTTTGCACAGAGGGAAAGAACAAAAATATTACAACAACAAAATAGACAAACAAAATAGTTTTCTTTAACTTTTGAATATTTTTACGCGTTTCCATTACATGAGAATTAAATCTACGATGCAAAATAGTACTTAATCACCACAAATACTTCAAATATTTAATTTGATTTCATAAAATAATTTTCAAACTTTGACAGACAAATAATTTCAGAATATAAATTCACTCAAAGTATTTCGAAACTGATTCGAAGTAATTTCCGGGGGAGATTGACGAAAGGAGCATTCGAATCCAGGGAAAAATGAAAATCGGGAGTAGAACAATCTCTCCCGGAATTGCCGATAAGGCTGAATACCTCCATACCAAGAAAAGTTAAGAAAAAAGTAGAACCTATAAACTAAAAAAATCAAAACTGTAACTGTACTATCAAAACTGTTTCAAATTAAGTCTACTAAGTGTCACCAAAAGCATTTTTAATTGGAAAAATTATTTCCCAATGAAGTAGATAGTTTTGGAATTACGAAGTGGTTTATCTGGCAATTCCATTAAATTTCTACCATTTTTAAGATATATTCTATTTGTTATTTCAAGAAAAAGAACTTTTTAACTTACGAATCTCTATTCACACTACTGATTATGTTTGCTGTGCCAACTGTATGAATGATGTACGTGCAGCACTCAATAATTGCAGGAATCTCTAGAATAAGATCACCCTTGTCTTTCTTTTAGTCTAATGGAATTCGTACCAACATCAGATGATCACTGTGATTCGTTAGCACAAAATCAATTTTGGCCAATGGCAGTCGATGCTTTTGTTTGTTGCGTCAAGAAGGTAGATAGCTTTGTTGCTGAGGAGGATGAATCGACCTCTTGGCTTATAGCCATGTCGATCGTATTTAACGCAAGGTGAGGAATATTTAAGTTCTTCAGAACCTAATGCTGTTGTCACAAAATTACTAACTTGCGCCGAGTGTTCCTTGGAAATGTGGTCTTTTTCGAACCATTTGGCAATACTTTGCGGGTAATTTTTCTTTTTATCTAGGTAGGTATATGGAAAACACACTTTATTTAGAAGGGAAATAAATTAATTTAACAAAAAACTGACCTCATTCTTAGCTGCTGACTATAATTTCTTGTTAAGTGAAGCCGATGCACCATATGTAGGTATGTAGAGGCTTCCTGACAATGTTTTGGCTGCGGAAGGCCAACTCATGTCCAGCACTTTTGTTGGTAACTCCTTTGATAATCTTATAAGCCACTATCTCTTTGCATTGGCAATGAACGCTTCATTCACACCATTTGGTGGATCTTCTCTGGTGATGAAGCCTTTAATGAATGCTCGAATCTTAACAGCAGCCTCTGGTCTTCTTTTGGCAGCTTGAATCGCCAAAAACCGTCGGCAATATGATTGCAGTATAATTGTGTTCTCACAAAGTTTAAGATACAGCTTGCGTTGTTTTCGTCCCTTCGAGTGTGACTGAATAATAGCTGCGACATCGCGTTTCTTCGCTTGGAATGCTTCTTCAGAATCGAAGAGGGTCTTAGGGAACCAAATGAAAATCTTTTTTTCAGCAGCTAGAAATAAACACAACAAACTTTTTAATGACATTAAAAATATAATATATATAATATAAACTTTTATTGATATTAAAATAAAAACTTTACACGATTTTAGATTTCACATAATTTATTTTACTTAGAACTGTCAGATTTTTGACAAAACGAAAACAACAAAAAAAACTTACCTGCCAGTTTGAGCAAATTTCGCCATTTTGATTTTTAATCCACCACTCACACCGATTCACGGATAGGAAAAAAAGAGTAGGTTAAGAGAGTTTTCTCTTACTCACCTCAAATAAATTTTGCGGGTGTTTAAGGCAAGGGGGGTACGAGTCGGGCCTCTAGGTAGTATACTTACTCTATGCTCTCTCCGGAGCTCCCACAATCATCTGATGCCAGACATTCACCTGACACTGAATTTGAGTTTTTTCTCTCTCCAGAGCACCCACAATCAACCCATGGCAGACATTTAGCTTCCCCACCACAGATGCCTGTGCCGGTAGAAATTTTACCTTCAGCTACCCCTACTACTGCCAATGCCACCACCAGAAACTCATCCCGAAGGCGAAAGAAAAACATGACCCGGTCGATGTACTTTGAAAAAAAATTAGAAGAAAAAGAAAACCAACGCAAAGAAAAAAACAAAAAATGGGTGGAATATGTAAAAATTGAGAAGGAGAAACAAAAAACAAGAAACAAGAAATTTAAAATTAGAGCTGCTCAAAGAGTATATTAAAAGCAAAACTTAGAATTTAATAAGAGTTGAAGTACTTCCTAAGTGTTTATTTGACAGAAGAATAAAGAACAAAATTAATTAAAAGTGACTTTTTATTGTGTTTTAAAATTTGTTCATGTTATATTATATTATGTTCGATTAAATAGTCAAACAAAATTTGACGCCGATTTGTGGCTGCAGGTTCATCAGCTCCTGTGTCTCCTGGATGTGGAATTATTACTTCTTGAGGAATGATGTTATCTTCATATATGTCGTCCAGCATAATGCACATATTGTGCAGAATATATGCACTGACAACAAGGTTCGTTACCAAACGTATATCACGTTGTTCAGTGAATTTAAGCAGCCTCCTAAACCTGCCCTTCAACAATCCGAAGGAATGTTCAACAACCATTCTTGTTGATGAATGTATAAAATTGAATGACCTTTGTTGTTCGCTCAGTCTCCCATTGTCTTTGTAGGTGGTACTATAGCCAGTTAGAAGCGCCATAGGCCGAATCGTCCAAAATAAAGGTGTTGTCAGGAAAAAGTATGTTGCTGTTGCTATAAGCCTTATTGAATAGCACTGACCGCCTAAGAACTCTGCTGTCGTGCAAAGATCCTGGTTTACCACAACTTATATCTAAAAAATTTTTATCTTCATCAACAACGGTTTTGCAAGACAATTGAAAAATTGTGCTTGCGGTTATAATAGCACTCTTTGTTGAGCTTTGGAGCTGCTATTACTATATGTGTACAGTCTATGGCACCAAGAATACCTGGTATTCTTTTTCTCTCCTCAAATTTTCGACAGTTTCCACTGACAGCATTGCCTTGAGGCCATTTTATGTAGTCATTTCCTTTTGAGACCAGCCACTTAGAAACGCGATTTACAGAGATCCAACCGGAAGACTGGGTGACACCGAAAAGATTTCCCAATTGCCGGAAGGTTATCTTATTTATCAAACGTACATAAATACTTCTTTTCTACATCCAATTCTGATTCTTCCACCCCTATTTGGAACATGAACTGAGAGATAGTGCTGAGAATAAGATGCTGAACAAAAAAATTGAGATTTTGTTACATATATGTTTCTCTATGAATTAAGAATACGCAAAGCTTACTTATTAGATGCTCTATTGTCGAGCGACGCAATCTAAAATGCGACTTGAAATCTTCTTCACTGAAAGATTCGATTGTTGTCAGGAATGAATTTACAGTGGCATGTTTCGCGTCCTCTGCGGAGTCTTCGAGACTAGTATTTTCTGAAAAAAATGTTTCTAAGCAAAAATCTTTTTCGGTGCCGCTTGATTCGCATAATTCACGCAAAATCTGAAAGTATTTTATAAATTATTTTATAGAAACTAACTTTAAAAACTTTTTTTACCATATCATCTAGAAAATGGTCCATTTTAATTTTTTATTTAATTTTTGTCGCTTTTGTAAACATATGTTTTGACTTTTGTGTGATAATTGTTTGACAGGGTGTTCAATGTGAAATATAAAATTTAGGCTACGGTCGATACGTTTTTATGGGATTTCCTTACTGTACTATGGATAGATTCGCAATAAAACACGGCTAATGTGTCGCATTTTGTTTCCTGGCGGTTTATGTACTTTTGGAAACGCATAAAGTTTCGGTACCTCTGGGTTGGATATATTCAATTGCCATTTGGGAATTTCAAAAACTGAATTTATTTGTTTTATTAACGATTTTGACTCACGAATCATTCCAGGTAATGGTGTTTTATTTAGAATTTTAAAACTACTTGATTTTATCGAATCACTGACTCTTTCATCATAATCGCTTTTGTTCATTATCACTAGTTTGTTACCCTTATCTGCCGTCATAAAATAAACTTCTTTTTGTTTTAGTTCTTTAGCAAATGAGCCCAGCACCAATAAGAACGGCCTCCATATCGTACATAGGTATTTGATTATGCATTCATTATCCGTTACCGTTTGTCCAAATTCGCTGTGTGACAAAAATTATTTAATTTTGATTAAAATGAGTTTTAGGGTCACAAATCCACAGTTTTTCGCTCGATTTAGTTCGAATTAAGTTCTTTGAATCCATGATAGAAAACCTGAATTTTTTCAGATTTTTAAAATTAAGTTTTAGGGGTCGCAAGCATCAATTTTATGCAACAAGCTGGTTTTGGAGTATTTAATTTGTAAAAAATACAAATATTAGTTTTTAAATAATATTTTTGGTGTCAAAATCATCTCTGGACAAAATCGAAAAAATATCAATTTTTACCTCATTTATCAGAATAAAAATAGGTATTGTTTTTAATCTTTTGCAATTCGTAAAAGTAAGACAAAACAACATACAAAACGACCCTCAAAACCAACATTATATATTACCAGAAGACCCGTGCGAAAATTTTTATTGATATGAACATATAAAAAGAATTTTATTTAAAAATTATAGATATGCATTCATATATCATAATATTTTTTCTAATAAAATTTGATGCAATCAAAAAATTTCCTTGATTATTTTCATTCTAAATATGTTTCGATTTTTTTTCTCAACAATATTTTTAACATTGATCGATCCTAGACGAAATGTTGCATAGTGTAACACTTTTAACAATAGGAGTATTCTTGCAACGTCGGAAAACCATCGTAAACGTAGTAAACGTCGGAAAGTTTACGACGTCGTAAACGAACTGTCACAATTTGCATGCAGTTTTTTTACGATAAATCGTAAACTTTCCCACACGAATTTGTGTTGTAAAGGTCGTAAATTAAAGTATAGTAAACGTGGAAAACTTTTTATGAAAGTATTATGACATTTTATGTATCATAATTTGACAACAACAAATATTTCAGTAACACAGAGCATTTTTAATTACATTTTTCCAAACGCTTAAACAAAATAAATTAAGTCCGCCGAATTTGCTCACCGCATTATAATGCAATAAGAGAAAGGGGCGTTCATGAAACGTGTGTCGGAAACTTAACGATTGTACGACGTCGGAAAGTTTCCGACGTTGCATGAAGACCCTTAATGACATTTTAAATTTTTTTAACACAACAATAGTTAACAGTTTATAGAAAAAGAACGCACGTCCTTTTTGCCGGGCTAGAGAAAAGTGTTTAGAGATTTCAAAACGTTAAAATACTGAAATAAAAAAGTAAAATAAAAGTTAACATAGTGAATATTTGCAATACTTTATTTAAAAAAAATATGCGTTAAATCGTGTAAAACCACCTATAATATGGAGTCTACAATTTTTGCATCTCACTGGCTGATTGTGTCTCATATTCCACATGATGTTTAACGCAGCACCGCATATGTTATATATTATATTTATATTATATATATATTTTTTCAATGAAGTATTGCATGTATTCACTATATTTACATTTATTTCACTTTTGTATTTAGTTTAATAAGCTTTTTTTCTATTGAACCTAAATCTCAAAAGTACATCTCTCAAAAACAGAGCTAAAAATTCTTTTGGGGGCCCCAGCATTTAGCCAGCTCACTGCATTCCGACCCTGTGTGAATGCATTTGTGTTTGTGTAACTCACACTATTTTGAAAAAAGCCTCACTTTATCCTCGATATGCCAGTTGCTCTATTTCTTCTTCTAAGATTTTAAATTAAAGAATAAATAAATATATTTCTTTCATTCATGCAATCTAGTGATACCTAATAAATGCATTCGGCTTTTTATAATGAGATAAAAGATTGCAAACAACAGAAGTAGCTAACGAATATGTTTCTCCACCACTCACTCAATGTGCAAGCGAAAAAAGAGGATTATACATTACAAAAGTAATAAATATGTTTTTTTTCATACAGAACAAGTTACAGAACTTATGAATGTTTCTCCCCCTTTCACTCAAGGTGCGGCGAAAAAATAGAGAATGACCCCTTTCACACAAGGAAACTGAGTTGCGATTTTTAGTTTGTTGGCCAGAAGGGCGTAAGAGGAAGACAAAAAATCTCCCCTCACACCCTTCTCGCATTCAAACTAGCCAGTTTCTGGCAACTCAATTTCCTTGTGTGAAAGCCGTCAATTTTAAATAACAGAATACATATTTGTCGCTTTCACATTCAATGGGTTAAAAGTGAGGTATTCTTTGTCAAATTTTTCATTTCCTGTATTATTTGAAATTTCCGAAATTTATAGAAAATAGTGTGGTATAACATAAAGTTTTTGTGCAATGTCAGGAGTATATGTAAATTCCTATTCAGTGATACCTATTTTAATGGATTTGACTATTTTATAAGTGAGAAAAAAGGAGTTTGACGACAGAAATAATATATATGATTTTTTGTCTCTTATTGGCCGCGATCGGAAACCTATGCGATAGCCTATCTAAAGGTCAATTCACAATGCAACGAGTAAAAGGGACGAGAGTGTGACTTGATTCGCTGTCATGTTTTTTTAGTTATAAAATCAATTCCCAATTCACAATGCGACGAGTTTCTTAACGACGAGTTTTTTGGTAACGTTAAAATATTTATTGTTTTTCTTGCTGTGCAGTGTGCGTTCAAAATAATCTAACTGAAATTACTTTTATTATTTAAATATTATGTAATTATAATTTAAATATTATAAACTGTGTATATAGCTGGGCTAAGGAAATGATTTTCGGCTAAAAATGTAAAGATATTAAAACAATACAACATTATACTATTGTCAACACAAATAGATCTATAAATATAATTTCATAGTTAACAATTTTTTTTTTTTTTTGTAAATTTCCCCTTATCTGTTGTTTTCTTTATTCTTTTCTACAATTTCACAAAATTCACCATCAGTCAAATATAAAAAACGGCGACTAGAGCGTCTTTTTTTCAATGTTCCCAACTTTGGCGTGACGTAACGACGAGAAACGTTTCATTGTGCGTTCCCTCGTAAACTTACATGGTTTGAAATCGGTTTGACAACTACGAAGAGTTCTCGTCACGCTCACGTTGCGTTTTCCCGTCGCATTGTGAATCGATCTTAAGATAGTTTCGTATCCATATAGGTTTTCGAACGGATTGGTTATTTTTGACATTTAGCTTGGGATAGAAGCGTACATACTACCAACATTTTTTAGATAGCATGGATAGCTATCCAACAGCAAAAGCTGTTTTGTCATCAGTTTTTTTTTTGCACGGGATTCCAACAACACGAACCTATCTGTATAGCTCTACATAGGTTTCCGATCGCGGCCATTACTGTACGAAATAACACAATACTATGAAGTGAAGTTAGTTGCGTTTCACTCATTTTTTGACATATTCACAAGTATTGCAAAAGATTCGAAATGAATAATTTTGAACAGAGATGTAATCAAAACGAAATGTTCGATCAGAAAAAAGTTTCTTATGAGAGAAAGTGAAAAAGGAGTTCAGTGAATTTTTAAAAATTTATATAGAAAAAATTCCCTGAACGCTTTCCGAATTCCCTGACCTGCCCTGACCAAAATTTGTTCCCCGACTTTCCCTGACTTTCCAGTTTAGCGGACACCATGATAAATTTTGACATGCGAATTTTTCTTCGCCGCATCGAATGTTTCGCATTGGTTTGGGAGAGCCTTAACACTTTGTTCTGAGAGTAGTCATTGTTTTTAAATAATTTCGTTTTGATTCTAAGGGCCAGTTTGTTCACAGCCAATTATCTTTAATCCATGATAAGTGGAGCTGGGAAATCCTCAAATGTGTTTGTTGATCAAATTTTGTTTTAACAATTCAAAGTATGAGTTGCTAATCATGGATTTTACTAATCAGCCAGTTTTGGTTGATTAGCGTTAGTTAATTAAAGCATATGAAAGTCACATACTAAATTTAACCCACTGTGAACAAACTGGCCCTAAGTTATTACAAAAATGCCCCTCCCACCTAAAAGGGGGGAGACAGATACAAACAAAATTTTGTCGGAAGTCCTCCGACAAGTTCTTGTTGCGGAAAGTGGTTTCTTTATTGAAAAAAAATATAATAGTTTATTAAAAACTTAGTAATAAACAAATAAACTTTATTTATGTACGTTAACTTGTGTTATTTATAAGGGACGGATGGTAAATCTGCTGACCGAATATCCCGACATTGCATAATAAATTACACAAAAAGGTGACCAGAAATTCTGGCTGTGTATTGAAGATCTGGCCAATCAGCTGAATTCATTGGGACCAAGACAGGGATGTTGGTGGATGGAAAAAATTATGCTCGTGAGCTTTCTTTTTTTTGTGTGGATTCATCCATTTGCATTGTGATTAAAGTATGCATATTTCATATACAGTGGATTCTCGATTATCGCAATTAATTAAAACAAGGGTTAATTTGCACATCTCTGCTTGAAATGTCCCATTTCTGTAAAATTTCTTCCGAAGACAGCTACTACAAATTAAATAAATAAATTGGGTGGCGCAACGGCTCGTGAAGAACCACGGTCTAGAGACTAACAACTCGCAACCATTTCTCTGGAATGGAAGGGGCCTACAATTTTATCCCGAATCCGCACGGCTAGACGAGAAGCACTTATTCATGACAAGTGATACTCTTGGAGGATTTGTCAATTCCTCGCAAGAGGCAGTAGCCCTGAAAAAAACTTTTTAGTTTTCTAGGTGGACGAGGCTGGGAAGTGAACCCAGACCTCCAGCGTGACAGTCCATCGGACTAACCATTACGCTACAGCTACTTCGAACCGAAGTCAATCTCCGACGAAGGATGCGTTGCAGAGAAAGTTCCGCTACGACGGTTACCTCGATAGGGCCAATTATATCATTAAAAAAAATAAATAAATTAGTACTATAAATTACTATAAATTTGTTAATTTAATGGCCGTTTCCTTAAAAAATTATTTTGTATGCATAACTTTTGTGCACATTTTCAAAAATAATATCTGGTATGGTAACATTTAGTATTTAATGAAATACAATTTTACACAAAACAAAAAAAATATTCATTAGCCCGTTTCCAAAATATTGAATTCTGCAAATTTCTCATGCCAACAAAATCCAGTTAGAGAAAAAACTCCCAAGAGAACCGTTTGGCAATATGAGAAAGCCAACTGGGACGGTCTCAATGATTTTTTCAGGAGCTTTAACTGGTCACTATGCTTCCTCGATAGTGACGTAGATGCCAGTACAGATATGATCACAAAGTTATTTCATTGTGGAATGAGAAATTTTATCTATCAAACCCAAAGAAAACTCATGGTTTGATTCGAGCTGTAAAGAGGTTATCAGGATCAGAGAAGTAAGCTTCCGTTGTTATAAAGCCAACCCTACTGAGAAAAACCGGAAAAAGTTTCAACAAGCTAGAAAGACCTGTAACGTTCATATTCGACGAACCAAATTTTCACATGATCAAAAGTTACGGCAAAAAATACTACAATGTCCCAAAGGTAGTAAAGAAGAAAGTTTCCGTTGTTATAAAGCCAACCCTACTGAGAAAAACCGGAAAAAGTTTCAACAAGCTAGAAAGACCTGTAACGTTCATATTCGACGAACCAAATTTTTACAAGATCAAAAGTTACGGCAAAAAATACTACAATGTCCCAAAGGTAGTAAAAATTTTTGGTCATTTGTAAAAAACATACGAAACACCACCTCGTCCTCGGTTCCAACGCTCGTCTTCAATGATACTCCTTTTGTCAGCTCACTAGATAAAGCCAATTTGCTTGCAGCACAGTTTGCTGTTAATTCAACGCTGCCAGAAAGTGTTATGACTCCTCCTGCACTCGAGAGCTTAAATTGTATTATGGGACAAATCTTCTTTCGCACTCGTGCAGTTGCTAGAGTTCTAAAAGATCTCGACGTTCACAAATCTGCTGGCCCGGAAAGTATCCCTCCCATTGTTCTGAAGAGGTGTTCTTCAACGCTGGCAAAACCACTGCGTAAGCTTTTCCATCTGTCCTACTCTACTGGTCTCTTTCCGAGTGGATGGAAAACAGCATTTGTCTAGCCTGTCCCTTAAAAAGGCGTGTCATCTTCCCCCTTCAACTATCGACCAATTGCCCTTACGTCCCTTCTTTCTAAGGTCATAGAAACGCTGATTAATTTTAAGCTTAGGAAATATCTCGAAGAACGAAAGCTTCTTAATGACCGGCAGTACGGCTTTCGCAGCAATAGGTCCACTGGTGATCTGATGGTATATCTCACCGAACAGTGGCACAAATCTTAACATCGTTTTAGAGAAAGTAAGATTATTGCCCTTGATATTTCAAAAGCATTTGACAGAGTTTGGCATCAAGCTCTCTTATCGAAAATGCGTGCATTTGGTATCGATGAATATCTTCTTCGTTGGATTAGAAATTACCTTTCGGACCGCTCAATACAAGTTGTATTGGACGGTTTCAAATCTGAAATCCACAAAATAAATGCTGGTGTGCCCCAGGGCTCCGTTTTGTCTCCGACCCTCTTCCTAATATTCATAAACGATATCTTATCTGAAACTTCTAATCCATTAAACTGTTTTGCTGACGACAGTACCCTCAGCTTTTCATATTCGTTTCTTGATTCACATCCATGTCCTTCGGATGTGGAACGATTTTTTATTACTCCAATAACTCTCTCCACCATATTTCGCGTTTTACTGTGCATTAAGTTAAAATTGCTTTGAAGACTTCCGGGCTCGGGACATCGATAAGGCATCGTTATAAGGCATGGCTCGAGAGGATATCCGGCTTGTTCTTTCGCCTTCTCGAAATTTCGTAAGGAAATGTGCTCTCGCCGAACTAAGATTTCACACATGAGAATCGTGGTTGGAGACTGGATACCTTGCATCAATAAATCTAATGCGCATCTTGTTATCGCATATCTAAAACAAAATAAATATGTACATATATAACTACGCATTATTCCAACATTGTATACATACCACCATAGCATTAAGACTGTAGAATCCTTTTCTATTGTCGTATACAAATTTTTCTTCCACTGGTGCAATCATTTTTATGTGTGTGCCATTGACGCACATGATGGTTCCTGGGAATCTAGCTTTGGAATAGAAGTTACGTTTAGCTTCAAGTTTTTCAGCGCCAGTCATTTCAAGTTTAATCCATACTGGACACAGTTTTTTTTTCCAAAATATTTAACACAGTTTTCAGGTTTGCAGAAAACGTAGACTGTGCCATTCCGATTTCGAAATCCTTTCCTACGCCGTATTGGTACCCTCCTTCTGCCAGGAATCTGAGTACAGCTGCCAGTCTGCTGATAGGTGAGATTGAAAATGAGAACACACACGGGTCCAGTTCTTGATCCAGCTCCTCCAATAAGTATTTAAATGCTGCTTTGTTTACTCGATAGTTTTTTCTGAATCTGGATATGGACCATGTACACATTTTGAGAAGATAGATTTAAATTTTACCTTCATTTTGTCATCATTGTCAAATGGATTAAATGCATCCTTTAAAATTTTTCTTTGTATTTTTAATCCGCGTTTTCGTTGCAAATTTTCCTCATTTATGGTGAAAATTGCGATTGCAAATGAACCCATTTTAAAAAATATACAAACCAGCGAGATCCAAGATTGAATTTCAATTTTGATTTCCACATTTTGACGTTTACCAGCTGATTCCGAAAGTCCGAATAAATGGTTTCTGTGTGGCAATGCCTTTTCACATTTCGTTCGGGGCCTATGATATGAAATTGTTTGTATTCATAGCGGAACGAAACGTTCGGAACTTCGCTATGAGGGAGCTTGTGATAAAGGTGAATATCTCGAGTTCGATTTTTTTACGAATTCATAACTTACCATAAGTACCTATCGCAAGTAAAAATACTTGTATTTTGTCCCTCTAAGCAAGAAGTAGTGTGAAAATTGTTTGGTCGGACCTTACAAATAAAGAAAATTATGGAAAAATGTGTTAGGTAGGCAATCAAGAGCCACAACAGAAGCAGACCGAAGAAATATAGTTAGACTGGCTTCAAATTCAAGCTACTCTGCTGCTAAAATCAAGGCGAAGAGTGGTTTTACAGCTAGTCTTAATACTATAAGTCGTGTTTTTCGTAAGTCACAACATTTAAAACACCTTAAATTGAAGAAAAATCCACCGTTAAACCCAATACGAAGACACAATCACCCTTATTCCGTAAGGCGTTTTTCTAAAACGCCAGTTGGCGTTTTTGGTGTCGTGCCGTTTTAGAGGCGTTTGATTGTTCGTATTCCGTAACTCAAACGCCAGCATTTCTCTCGCTCTTACATTCCACAATAGAATCCACAAAAACAGCTGACATTTTTGACATATCAAAGTTATTCAAATTGAAAAAAATTAAAATAGCTTGGACGAAAGGAAGTAAATAGAAAGAAAAAATTATTAGTGCAGAGCAGATTGATTCGATCAAAAGCAAATCCATTAGATTTAACAGATTTCTTTGTTTTTTTTTTTTTTTGCTTTTCCAACATCGTTTGAAAAACAGTTTCCTTTTTGTTTTTTTTTTTTTTGTTTTCTGTCTCACATTATATTTATCCTCAAATAGGAGTCGGAGTTGCAATTTTAACCACTGCTGAGTCTTTTTAGACTTTGCCAGTGTGGATGATAGTAACTGCAATGGGTTTGCCAGAAGCACTGTAAAAACCATCTGCGGCATATCCTGATGTACTGACAAGTGAGCCTGACTATTCGTCAAAGTCATTCAAATACTTTTGTTTGAATTCTCCTCCTCCTATGGCCTCCACTTCTTGTTTTGTTGTATACAAGTTAGTTAGTTAAAAAGCCTTTTCATTTGTACTTGACTTGTTACTTTAACCCTAAATAAAGACTCTTAAAAATATAAACAAAAAGAAGTGGAAAAATCCTACATTTTGTTGTATTTTAGTTACTGTCGTTTACAAATTTCCAACTGTTATAAACGACAGTAACAAAAATAAAGCAAAATGTAAGATTTTTCCATTTGTTTTTGTATATATAATTTTAAGAACCTTTATTTAGGGTAAATTATAAACATATTAGCAAGTGCAAAGTAACTTTTAAGTGAAGTAAAGTTTTTGAATTTTTTTTTGTAAAAAAGTGAAATAAATATTGCTCGTACAAAGCTTACCGCCCGAAAATCGGTAGTTCGTTCTTCGAGTTTCCTGCAAGCCCATTGCAGTTACTTCATCCACGGCAGCGGTTAAAATTGCAACTCCGACTCCTTCAAATCCATCATCAACCACAACCACTGGCACGCCTTTTCGTGAGATCTACCTACGAGAAGTGTGTTGAAGATTCGACATTGGATGACCAGGAAGAGCCAACAATAGAAGAAGTTATATTTGAGAATGTAAATGTGAGACCAAAAAAAAAACAAAAAGAGAAATGTATTTCAAAAGATGTTGGTAAAGCAGACGCAAGTCCAAGAAAAATTATTCACTAGCATTGACGAATCTTTAAAGGATATAAAAAACCTTAAAGAAATCTATAGGATTTGCTTTGGATCGAATCAATCGCCTCATAGCCCAGTCAAAATAGGCATTTCTCTGAACACAATTCCGATAACGCTTAAACTTGGTGGGGGCCTTCTAATGACTATAACGCTTCATTGACTAAAAGTCCCCGACGATCCGACAAGAGCATAACTTTTTAAGCATGGTAAAGTGTCGAAAAAATCAGTTTTTAGGAAATAACTTTTTAATGGCAAATGCTATCGAAAAGAAGTTCAAGCACGTATAGAAGGTATAGCTATTTAAAAATAACATAAAATGACGAAAATATTGTTTTTTTTTTAAATAAATATAACTATTAAACCGTCATTGGTTTCGAAAAAATGCAAAATGTTTTATAAAAAAGATTAATACACTTTTTTTCATACGAACTATAATTTAGAAAATATAGCTGTTTAAAACAAAAAAAAAAAACACAAAAAATGACGAAAATATTGTTGAATGCTGAACTGAACCTAGACTACTTTCGATATCATTGACGGCTTAGCAGTTTTTCTCAAAGAAACAATAATTTCGTCAATTTTTTGTTTTCTTAGAATGTCTATTTTGTAAATTATAGGTCGTAGGTAAAAATGTGTGTTAATCTTTTTTATAAAACATTTTGCTGTCTACAGTGTTCCTAGACTTTTTATCGAAGGCATTGACGGTTTAACAGTTCTATTAAAAAAAAAACAATATTTTCGACATTTTATGTTATTTTTCTTAATTATTGGTCGTAGGAAAAAAAAAGTTAGAGAATTTAATGAACTACAAACTGTTCTCGCACTTCTTTTCGATAGCATTCGCCATTCAAAAGTCATTTCCTAAAAACAGATTTTTTCGACACTTAACCATGATTAAACACTTATTCTTCTGTCGGATCGTCGGGGACTTTTAGTCAATGATGCGTTATAGTCACTGGAAGGTCCCCACCAAGTTTAAGAGTTATCGGAATTTTGTTCAGGATTTGAGATTTGTATGTCTATTTTGATTGGGCTATTACGGAATAAGGGTGATTATTGAAAATGTATGTTAAAATACGATTGCAAATAGAAAACTACCCACTTTTACTGCACTTTTTCAATTTGTTTCCTTATTTAAGAGAATGTTTCTATTCAAGTAGCGCAAAAAAAACAGTGTTTTATATGAAGTAATAAGAAAATTGGTAACAAATAACCGTCCCTGCAGTTTTATTAGCATTAGATCCCCCTTATAGAAACTTTAACCAAAAGGTGAATTTATAAATTTACCAAAGCGCTACACGCCCAGATAGTAAACAAAAAGTTTGTTTCTATTCAAGTGGAGCGGAGTGTATGAACACAAAACTAAACCACTTTTTTTAACTACGAGAACTCACTAAATATTTTAAGCAGTTTGTTTTGTATGACAGTACGACAGTGAAGCTAATTTCATAAAATATGTTTTGTGTTCATAATATATGATACATGGGACAGGGAAACCGAAGGGTAAACAAAACTCTGTGTATTCCTTCATTTCCTAACGCTCGCACTGTGATTGTCATATTAAGGGTAGTAAAAACCCCTTTAGTGCGCGACATGTTAAAAAAAAAATATGGGGAGTAGGATGGACATTTTTTTTTTCCTGAACAAATATAATGGATGTGGAGATGTGATTATAGCATATTTTATGGGGACAGTGAAGTTTTAAATATAATTGAAGTTGTTAATATAAGAATATTGGACAGAATTTTTTTGTTAACTTTTAAAGATCCTAAAGAGTGAGTTTTTTGTTTTCAATTAGAATTTTTAGATCTTAAAAAACATACGATTTTATTTTATTTTGTAGACAGGTATACAAAGCATGTTACATTATAATTTCAGCTGAAAACATACATTACATTCCCTCATAAGAATAGCAAAGGATTATTTTCTTGGCTTTGGAAATATTCATGTTGTTTTGCTTGCTAAAGAAAGTTAATTGCTTTCCTACATTGGATCGATCAGTTAACGACGCTTGACACTAGTCCATTCGTCTTCGTCGCGTTTTTCTGAAACTTACAAAATTAGACAAGTTAAATAGAGTTATTTGTATACTTACCTTTTTCTTCTCCACGTTGTGGAGCACGTTACTTACGTTCATCATCACCTGGTCGTCTCCAACTGGAAGACGACTCTTTATTTTGAGTTAGGCGGACCGGGCGATCTCCACGGTCAGTTGTGCGTTCGCCAGCCCTTTCAGAACGATCTTCTATGGGTCTACGAGCATCATGACGACGATCATCATTAGAATGGGGATAAGTACGCCAGTTAGAGCCTAATTCTCGATTTTCCAGATCACGTGGTCCGTCACGACGGCGGCGTGGAGCAAATCGATCGTCACGACGATCTTCACCCATACGACGGTCATCGCCACCTCGACGATCATCTCCACCTCGACGATCATCACCACAACGATCTTCACCACTCCGACGGATGTCACGGTCTTCACCACGACGGTCTTCCCCACCGGTGCTGGTCTGCTAGAAACATCGACATCACGTCCTCTGCGCCAGCCGGAACCTCCAACTACTGCGTTCGTTTCTGTGGATACTACAAAAGTAGCAACACCGCCAGGTCCTCTACGCCATTCTTTATTTTCACTACGTTCAGTCCTGTCACTTCGTTCGAAACGATCGCTTCGCTCGCCGCGGTCAAAACCTCGAGGACGCCAAACTTCGCGATCACGTTCCTTTTCCGAATCTTTTGAAGCTTCACGCGTCAAACGTTCCCGGTCTTCCTGAATTTTCTTTTCAACTTCTTCTTTTTGCCGTTGTTTTTCGTATTGAATTCTTCTTTTTTCTTCTTCGAATTCACGGTCCTTCCGACGGCACTCCATCTCGATGCGTTCTTCATCCTCTTTTGCACGGCGAATAATTTCTTCTTGACGCAAACGCTCATCTTCTTTCTCCAGCAGCCAATTCTTACGACGCTGTTCGCAACGTTGTATAATTCTTTGTGCAAGACGATTTTTGCGCTCTTCTTCGAGAGATATGCTAAAATTCTTCAATTTCTCTACGAACAATGAAGCACGCTCTTTCTTTAAGTTCTCCAAAAAAGCATCACGATCTGGCTACATACGTTTCAAACGTCCTTTTTGTTCAACTGCAATCTTCCGCTCTGCAATGGCATTTTCAATACGCTGTTGTTCTTGTAATTCCCAACTGTTTATCCTTAACCTGCTTTTCGGCTAGGTATTTTTCAAACAGTGGAATTTCCTCTATACGCTTAGCGCGTTCAAAATAATCAACCTTTTTCTCCAATGATTTGAGTTTTGTCTAGAGTTCCTTACGTTCGCGGTTTAATTCTTCAGTCTCTCTTGCAGCAATCTGCTCAGCATCCAATTTTTTAATGCCTTCTTCATCCAATTTTGATAGCATTTTTTTTTCCATGAGGCGTCTGAGAAATTTGCTGCATTTTCTCTTTCAAGCTCTTCTCTTTTATAGCAGCAATTTCATTCAAGGCACGTTTCTTTTCACGTTCCTCATTTTCTTGTTGCAAACGCTTGTCTTCTGCCATCTTCATTTGTCGAGATGCTTCTTCAATGCGTCGTTGTTCTTCTTCTTCCCTTGCATTATTTTGCTTGCGATATTTGCCTAATCAATCGCATAATTGTTACGTCTTTCAATGATTGTATGTACTGGGTGAGCAAATTGTTCTCATCCTTCTCTATAGCTTCAATAACAGTTTGAACACGCTTGCACAGACTTAAAGGATTAAAGTCGATTTCCAACCAATTGTAGAGGTTCTTAAACTCTTCAGAAGCGTAAAGGTGCACGTTAAGGTGAACCTATACAAAATAAACAATTTGATTACTTATTTTAACAAACTTAGTTTATTATTTTAACAAACTTAGTTTTACTTATATAGAAAATGAAGACTTAACAAGCAAACAAAAATAATAATACGAGTAGGTTAAGTTTTTCATTGATTGATTGATTAAAATCTAAATAAAAAAGTTTTTCAGAAAAAAGTAGCTTTATGTTATTTTTGATTTTCTCAAAAACTAATTACCGATTCTATGAAGGACTTTTAAATATTTAAAATGTCAGTTACGACCATGTTCTGCAATTCAATCGAAAGTGAATTAAAACCACTTTTCAATTTCACGTGAAATTAAATTGCATGTCCTACATTTCGATCGATTTCGAAATTGCTTTAAATAGTCAAAACTATAGGATCTTCCATTTTTATTTCTAAAGTGAAATTACTGCTGCTCTGAACATGGATGCAATATTATTGTATATTTTAAGGGAAAAAAGAAGCAGAATTACAAAGAAAAAATTAGAAGACACATTTTGCGAGAAATAATTGTATTAAATAGAAAATCCAACGAAAATCTCAAAGAAATTAAACTTATATTTTGTAGTCGCGTTAAATTCTAAAGCTAAATAAGAAACACCTTATTGACCACAATAAGGTGATGTGCTGGGTTTCACTAGGCGAATACAATGAAACCCCTGGTTCGATGAAGAGTGCCGGCTAGCGCATGCAGCTAAGGACGAGGCCTACCAGGCAATGCTGCAGACTCGAACAAGAGCTGCTGAGAGAGTGGCCCGAGAGCTCTACGGGCTGAAACGAAAAGAGGAACGCCGACTTCTCAGGAGGAAAAAGAGAGAGTACGAGAAGCGGGCGGTAGAGTCTATTGAGGGTTGTAGCGTAAGGGGAGATGTTCGAAAATTTTATCAGATGGTGAAGCGATCCACCCAAGGATTCAAGGCTAGATCGGAAGCCTGCCGAGTTGAGAGTGGGTATATGGTAGAAGACACACAGTCAGTGCTGAGGATCTGGAAAGAACACTTCTCTAGACTGCTTAACGGCGAAGACAGCCAAGATGCCGCTAATTGGCAGAACGCTCCATTCAACTTGGACGATGATGGCCAAGAGTTTCGTCCACCCGACCTAACCGAAGTGCGGCTGGCGATATCCAAACTTAAGTCGTACAAGGCTGCTGGTGCGGATGGCTTACAAGCCGAACTATTTAAATCAGCGGGAGATGAATTGGCTAGGAGCATACACCAGCTCATCTGCAAAATTTGGTCAGAGGAAAGTATGCCCGATGAATGGAACCTCGATATAGTGTGCCCCATCCATAAAAAGGGAGATGTTCTGAAATGTACCAACTACAGAGGAATTTGACTCCTAAATGTCGTTTATAAAATCTTGTCGGCCATCCTGTGTGACCGCTTAAAACCTTTTGTCAACGATCTTATCGGCCCCTATCAGTGCGGTTTTAAGCCAGGCAAGTCAACCATCGATCAAATGTTCACACTCCGACAGATTTTATAAAAATCCCGGGAATTCCAGATCGATACACACCACCTTTTTATCAATTTTAAGGTCGCGTATGATAGCGTGAAAAGGGACGAATTATACAGAGCCATGTCGAGTCTCGGCATCCCTGCCAAACTCGTCCGCCTGTGCAGGATGACGATGGGGAAATCTCGCTGCTCCGTCAAAATTGGTAAGAACACCACCGATTCCTTTGATGTTGAGAAAGGATTGAGGCAAGGCGACGCGTTATCATGCAACCTATTCAACATCGTTCTTGAAGCCATTGTACGCAACGCACATGTCAACACCAGCGGTACAATCTATAAAAAGTCCGTTCAATTGCTTGCATATGCGGATGACATAGACATTGTCGGCAGAACGAAGCGAGCTGTGGCAGGGGCATTTGCGAGCATTGAATCGGAGGCGGCTAGAATGGGATTGGCGGTTAATGAGGACAAGACGAAGTATATACTGTCATCGAGAGAGGAATCTCAACATCGTCGACTCGAAGTTGTCAAGGACTTTTTCTACCTGGGCTCCACTATTACATCGCAGAATGACATCAGTGCAGAGATCAAGCGAAGAATTACTCTTGCCAACCGCTGTTTCTTCGGTCTAAGAAGGCATTTAAGTAGTAAAGCCCTCTCTCAGAGAACCAAGGAGACTTTATACAAGACCCTAATCATCCCGGTCCTGCTTTATGGGTCAGAAGCATGGACACTGAAAGATTCGGATAAAAATCTGCTAGGGTGCTTTGCGACGAAGATTCTTCGTGTGATTTTCGGTCCGGTGTGTATCAAAGGAGTATGGAGGAGAAGATTCAACGACGAGCTATACGGGCTGTACAGCGACGTGGACCTGGTCAAAAAGCTGAAAATACAGCGGCTGAGATGGCTGGGCCTTGAGGCCGAAGCCCATCCTGGGCTGTGAGCGCCATCAAAAGTAAAGTAAGTAAGTTATTGACCACAAAAGAAGAGAAATAAAATAAAAACAAAAAACAAATTTAGGTTTTCATTTTATTTTATTACAATTGGATGCATTTCGAACCAACTGTGGTTCATCATCAGCAAAACACTAATTTGGCAATAGAAAGAAAGAAGAAGGAAAGTACAAAACAAAACAATAAAGAAAAAAAGGAAGCTTTACATTTTACAATTATTGTAGATGAAAAGACTTTCATAGGCATCAAGTCGTCGGTGGTTTGTGACTTGTTTAATTAGCTTTACATCTTCTAATTTTACATTGAAGTGATTGAAGTGTGCAGCGACGGAGGACTTTTCGGGTCTGTTGAACTTGATGTGGCTAGAGTGTTCATTGAAATGGACACCAATGCTCCGCTTTGTCTGGCCGATGTAATCAGCGTTGCAGTCTCCACATTTGACTTCATAAATTCCAGATTTGTTAATTGTTGTTGATCTGTCTTTGGTTGAGCCTAGCATATTTTTTATTTTCCCATTACTGGAGTAAACGCAGTCTATGTGTTGTGGTTTTAATTTTGTGTGCATTTTGTTTGTTATTGGTGGGAAGTACGTCATCAATGCTCTGTCTGTGTTGTTGTTGTTGTGAAGTTGTTTATTTTGTCTGTATAACGTAGTTAATTCTGTTTTTTTTTTTTAGTTTTTTGGTGTGTTTATTTATAAGTTGGTCTTTAATAGCTGGGTTATATCCATTGATGGCAGCAATATCTTGTAACCGGTTGTACTCAGTGGCATAGTTGGCAATTGAAAGTGGTAGTTTACACAAACGATGAACCATGGAATGGAAAGCAGCGAGTTTGTGCTGAATTGGACTATAAGAGTCGTTCGTGATGTATCGGTTGGTTGTTGTTGGTTTCATATATATGGCAAAATTAATTTGTCCGCTTTTTCTTGACAGGGTTAAGTCTAAGAAATTTAACTTCTGGTTTTCTTCTGATTCATGTGTTAATTTTATGGTGTCGGAATTTAGTGTTTTTAAAACCGAATCTATTTCTACCCTTTTTATCACCGCAAAAATATCATCTACATAACGAAACCATATTCTTGGGAGTAATACTCTTTCTTTTAAATTTGTTTCGAAAGAAGACATGAACACTTCCGCAATCAATGGAGACAAGGAGTGTTACGAAAAATGTAAATTTTTGAATTTTCGAACTGGCATCACTCCTAAAAGAAATGCGACTATTCCCCTACAATGCGCTCAAGTGTCAAGTAGGGGAAATCTTTAAATGTATAAGTGTGCCGATCGTCACCGTTGAAAATTGGTGGCACTTTTCCAATGAATAGGGGTAATAAGATGGTAAAGCAAAAAGTTCGCCTTCAAGTAAGAGGCAAAGAAAATTTATTCGAAGGCGCGAAAGTACTTAACTTAAAGTTTAAATTTTACCAGGTTAAATAAAATCTATGTATAAAATTTTCTTTAAAATTTAATAAAATTTAAAATAGAGCAAAAATAAAGTGTAAGCTAATTTTAAAAGTGAACGGATATATACAAAAATTTATAAATGGCTTGTGCGTATTTTCCTACTGATAAATCTAGTTTTAAACTCAAAGCGAAATTTTATTTTAGATATATATACCTACATAATAGCTACCTCTTCACAAATCATAGGGAAAAAAAATCGATCTAGTAGTGCATAACTAAGTGTTTAATTTTGTTTAAGAAAAGAAAATTGTAGTAGTGAGGTAAGAACTTCAAGAAATTTAGGTTAAAAATTTAAGAAAAATGTTCAATTTAAAGTTTCAGAACAATCTACCAAGGTGTTCTTACGGTCTCCACATCGTCGCCGTCGATTTTACCCGAGCAACAAAGAGGTTGTGAAAGTGATAATAAGTATATTGGCAACAAAAATTATCCTATTAGGAAAAAACCACATGCTGAAACCGTGATATTTGAATTAAGCCAACATAAGATACACGTGCCAGTGACTCAGTGGTCTAAGGCGCGGATTCAAAATATATAGAAAGTGAAGGGTACCGAGTACGAGTCCTGCAAACAAAAAACTTTTTTTTATAATTTGTTTGTCATTTTTTTATTGCCCACATACTCCTAAATCAATTTAGTTAAATTTTAAATATTTTATATTTTACTTTTTGTTTCAAGTTAATTTAAAACAACTAAATTAATCATAAAGTCAAAACTACTTGAAGAGCATTATATGTATGTATAATTATACATTCATATACTTTGCTACTTGTATGCACTGATTAATTAGCACTTAATAATTGTGGGTAATAAAATTGAATTCCTTTTGAAGTTGATCAAGTTTCCAGCAGGTACAACAATTCGTCAGCCTGGATGCTGTGGCCACAACATCGCCAGCTGTTTGTAAAACACCACAAAGGGTGAGTCATTTTCTTTTGTTTTGTTGAAATTTGAATAGGTATATTAGCGATCATGAACTTGATGTGGCTAGAGTGTTCATTGAAATGGACACCAATGCTCCGCTTTGTCTGGCCGATGTAATCAGCGTTGCAGTCTCCACATTTGACTTCATAAATTCCAGATTTGTTAATTGTTGTTGATCTGTCTTTGGTTGAGCCTAGCATATTTTTTATTTTCCCATTACTGGAGTAAACGCAGTCTATGTGTTGTGGTTTTAATTTTGTGTGCATTTTGTTTGTTATTGGTGGGAAGTACGTCATCAATGCTCTGTCTGTGTTGTTGTTGTTGTGAAGTTGTTTATTTTGTCTGTATAACGTAGTTAATTCTGTTTTTTTTTTTTAGTTTTTTGGTGTGTTTATTTATAAGTTGGTCTTTAATAGCTGGGTTATATCCATTGATGGCAGCAATATCTTGTAACCGGTTGTACTCAGTGGCATAGTTGGCAATTGAAAGTGGTAGTTTACACAAACGATGAACCATGGAATGGAAAGCAGCGAGTTTGTGCTGAATTGGACTATAAGAGTCGTTCGTGATGTATCGGTTGGTTGTTGTTGGTTTCATATATATGGCAAAATTAATTTGTCCGCTTTTTCTTGACAGGGTTAAGTCTAAGAAATTTAACTTCTGGTTTTCTTCTGATTCATGTGTTAATTTTATGGTGTCGGAATTTAGTGTTTTTAAAACCGAATCTATTTCTACCCTTTTTATCACCGCAAAAATATCATCTACATAACGAAACCATATTCTTGGGAGTAATACTCTTTCTTTTAAATTTGTTTCGAAAGAAGACATGAACACTTCCGCAATCAATGGAGACAAGGAGTGTTACGAAAAATGTAAATTTTTGAATTTTCGAACTGGCATCACTCCTAAAAGAAATGCGACTATTCCCCTACAATGCGCTCAAGTGTCAAGTAGGGGAAATCTTTAAATGTATAAGTGTGCCGATCGTCACCGTTGAAAATTGGTGGCACTTTTCCAATGAATAGGGGTAATAAGATGGTAAAGCAAAAAGTTCGCCTTCAAGTAAGAGGCAAAGAAAATTTATTCGAAGGCGCGAAAGTACTTAACTTAAAGTTTAAATTTTACCAGGTTAAATAAAATCTATGTATAAAATTTTCTTTAAAATTTAATAAAATTTAAAATAGAGCAAAAATAAAGTGTAAGCTAATTTTAAAAGTGAACGGATATATACAAAAATTTATAAATGGCTTGTGCGTATTTTCCTACTGATAAATCTAGTTTTAAACTCAAAGCGAAATTTTATTTTAGATATATATACCTACATAATAGCTACCTCTTCACAAATCATAGGGAAAAAAAATCGATCTAGTAGTGCATAACTAAGTGTTTAATTTTGTTTAAGAAAAGAAAATTGTAGTAGTGAGGTAAGAACTTCAAGAAATTTAGGTTAAAAATTTAAGAAAAATGTTCAATTTAAAGTTTCAGAACAATCTACCAAGGTGTTCTTACGGTCTCCACATCGTCGCCGTCGATTTTACCCGAGCAACAAAGAGGTTGTGAAAGTGATAATAAGTATATTGGCAACAAAAATTATCCTATTAGGAAAAAACCACATGCTGAAACCGTGATATTTGAATTAAGCCAACATAAGATACACGTGCCAGTGACTCAGTGGTCTAAGGCGCGGATTCAAAATATATAGAAAGTGAAGGGTACCGAGTACGAGTCCTGCAAACAAAAAACTTTTTTTTATAATTTGTTTGTCATTTTTTTATTGCCCACATACTCCTAAATCAATTTAGTTAAATTTTAAATATTTTATATTTTACTTTTTGTTTCAAGTTAATTTAAAACAACTAAATTAATCATAAAGTCAAAACTACTTGAAGAGCATTATATGTATGTATAATTATACATTCATATACTTTGCTACTTGTATGCACTGATTAATTAGCACTTAATAATTGTGGGTAATAAAATTGAATTCCTTTTGAAGTTGATCAAGTTTCCAGCAGGTACAACAATTCGTCAGCCTGGATGCTGTGGCCACAACATCGCCAGCTGTTTGTAAAACACCACAAAGGGTGAGTCATTTTCTTTTGTTTTGTTGAAATTTGAATAGGTATATTAGCGATCAGAATAAAAGGTGTTTAAATGGGAGGGGACCAATGTAATACGTCATACATAATGCAGTGCATACAAACGATAATATTCGATTATATGTATGCATAGTTATAAATACGTGTAGCATCATCGTGTAGCATCATCAAATTATATAATTTGCAGCACATCAGTGCAGCTTATTTTATAAATACGTCGATAGCCATCGACTAAAAACATGTGTCTAAGAAAGGCAACAACAATTCTTACTGAAGAGCTCAATTGTTGTTGTCAGAGCGAAACACATCTGCTTCTGCACTATAGGTCGCAAAAACCTTCCAAATTAAAATATTAATAAAAGTGCACTTAACAAAAAACAAAAACAATTTTATATTGTTATTGTTTATCTTCTTCTTAATACAATGCCAGACCACGGGCAATTACAACAACTCTCTAGGTGCAAGAATTTAACCAAATTCCCCTGGAAATTATATAATTTGCAGCACATCAGTGCAGCTTATTTTATAAATACGTCGATAGCCATCGACTAAAAACATGTGTCTAAGAAAGGCAACAACAATTCTTACTGAAGAGCTCAATTGTTGTTGTCAGAGCGAAACACATCTGCTTCTGCACTATAGGTCGCAAAAACCTTCCAAATTAAAATATTAATAAAAGTGCACTTAACAAAAAACAAAAACAATTTTATATTGTTATTGTTTATCTTCTTCTTAATACAATGCCAGACCACGGGCAATTACAACAACTCTCTAGGTGCAAGAATTTAACCAAATTCCCCTGGAAATTATATAATTTGCAGCACATCAGTGCACAGTGCAGCTTATTTTATAAATACGTCGATAGCCATCGACTAAAAACATGTGTCTAAGAAAGGCAACAACAATTCTTACTGAAGAGCTCAATTGTTGTTGTCAGAGCGAAACACATCTGCTTCTGCACTATAGGTCGCAAAAACCTTCCAAATTAAAATATTAATAAAAGTGCACTTAACAAAAAACAAAAACAATTTTATATTGTTATTGTTTATCTTCTTCTTATCATCAAGGAAAGTTATAGTCGTTATTTTGATTAGTTTAAAATAGTATTGTTATTATTTGTCATTGCATTGATATAGTGGAACTGTTGACGCTTTTGTGTGGCAAAATTTTCTTCTAATTAAATTTTCAAAAGATTGTTTAATTTTGTTTAAATTTGTTACAAGGTTTTTAATAATTTAATAATTTGAATCAAAATGATCAAGTCAAATAAATATAATGTTTGAACCGAGCCATATATATTTATAAAGGCTTTTTAATTTAAAGGATGAGAATTGACGGGGATGGTAGGGATGGAGCAGGGGAGTGAAGGATGGCAAGTTAAGGGGTTACTTAAGCGAGATAAGTAACCAAGGCAGAGTGGGTAGAGGCGATGACTCGCAGCGTCATATCAACTAGACGCATAAGCCTGGCATGATTTGTATGCGCGGTTCTGACAGGGGTCAAGAACACACACCTTTTGACGAGCGTGAGGCCGGTCAAGCATGCCAGCATTGACCCCGACGGCAATAAAGGATCCCGCAACAAGAGTTGCCCAATGCCCACGCTCTAAATTGAAAAAAGTTTTGGGACATACATACTTAAGCTGTTTTTAAATATGTAAGTTTCTTGTATTCATCGATCTCAAACTTTTCAAGACCATTTTGGAGAGCAATTACAGCTTCAGGAATGGGAACACTCGGGAAAAGGGCTTCGACATCAAAAGAAATCATGATTTCGTCTTCTTCAATAAAGATGTTCTTAGATTTGTCAACGAAATCAAAAGTTATCTTTACTGAGCAGCTTTCTAAGTGGTATTTTTTCAAATCACTTACCAGCCACTTGGATATTTTTACAGCAGGTGAAGTAACGTTTGAAACAATGTGTCGCATTTTGGTTCCTGGCGGTTTATGTACTTTTGGAAACGCATAAAGTTTCGGTACCTCTGGGTAAGATATATTCAATTACTTACTTACTTACTTAGGTCCTCGGACCTATTACGTCCGTGATGTTTCCCTTACGGGACATAGGGCCTCCACTACACCTACGCGCCATCGTGTACGATTTCTTGAAATGTATTTCAGCTCTCTCCAACTTTTCCCCAGTCGTGCCGATTCCTGTTCGACCGTTCTTCGCCATGTACTTCTAGGCCGGCCCACTTGTCTTCCCTCCTGTGTGAGCGGGTTCCACTGCATTGCTTGAGATGCAATGCACCGATCGCCTTTTCGAAGCGTATGGCCAATCCACTGCCACTTTCTTCTTCGTATAATGGAGTCTATGGGCTCCTGACCCGTTCTCGGATGAAGTTCGGCATTGGAGATACGGTTGGGCCAGAAAATCCTCAAGATGTTTCGTAGACATCTATTAACGAAGGTTTGCAGCTTTCTAGTGACAGTTTCAGTGACTTTCCAAGTGCTGCAGCCGTAAAGCAGAACGGATTCAACATTGGAGCGGAACAGTCGTAGCTTGGTCTTTAAGCTAAAAGAGTTGTTTCTCCATATTTTGGACAGCATTCCGAACGCAGCCTTTGCTTTTCTGATTCGGCTGTTTACGTCCAGTTCAGTTCCGCCACCCGTAGAGACAATACTCCCAAGATATTGGAAATCCTCTACCATCTCTACGGGTTGTCCAGAAATATTTACTTGGATTGATGAGGAAGTTCCAAGGCTGATCCTTTTAGTTTTTGCCGAGTTGATCTTAAGCCCTACGATTTCTGCTTCTCTCTCCACCCTTGTTGTCATTTGATGGAGATCCATGATCCTATGAGAGAGTAAGCATACGTCGTCCGCGTAGTCCAGATGTTTGAGGTGAGATTGCAGAGTCCACTGAATTCCTCCATTTCCATTTGACAAAGCTGCGTGCAGTACGTCACTTACCACCAACAGGAACAGTATTGGTGACAGTATACAGCCTTGCCTAACTCCACTTTGGATTTCAAACTCCTCTGACAGCCTACCTTTGTGCAAAACGTGACACCTGGATCCATCATATGTAGCCTTGATAATAGCAATCAATTTATCTGGGATGCCCCTCCTGTGCAAAGCAAGCCAAATAAATTCTCTATTGACACTGTCGAACGCCTTTTCAAAATCGATGAACAGCAGGTGAAGTGGTGATCGATATTCAACGCACTGTTCGATGATGATCCGCAAGGTGTTGATGTGATCCACACAGGAAGATCCAGTGCGGAAACCTGCTTGTTCGGCGTCGAGTGTGTCTTCGAGGTGGTCTTTAATTCGGTCCAATATTATCCTTGCTATTATCTTGGCTACTGCAGGCAGAACGCATATTCCTCTCCAGTTTTCGCACTGTGTGAGATCTCCTTTCTTTGGAAGCTTGACAATCATTCCTTTTTTCCACTCTTCAGGAAAGCTCTCTGTTTCCCAAGCTCTCTTAATAAGTGGGTGCAGTAGCTCGCTCGATGTCGTTGGGGCTGCTCCTAAGAGCTCTGCAGGAATACCATCAAGTCCAACCGCTTTGTTGTTCTTCAGTGCTTTGATGGCGGTGATAATTTCTTCTTTACTGGGGGGTACGGTGCGAATTCGGGAAATTGTTACTTCGGGTAGCTCATTGGGAATAGGGTTCACTTCACTTGCGAAAACGCGGTTTAAAACCGCAGAAAAGTGTTCCCTCCACCTTATGAGCTGGTCCTCATCCGAAATTAGCAGGGATCCGTTTGTGTCTTTAAGCAGGTGTTGTTTAGAGCTCTGGACACCAGTGAGCTCTTTGGTAATTCTGTAGACGGTCCTACTGTCACACCTACTAGCGGCTTCTTCTGCTTCTGTAGCCAGTGCGTTGATGTAGTTACGTTTATCACGTCGCACACTACGGTGAACTTCCCTCATCTTCATGCGGTACGTAGACTCAAGCTCGTTTCTCCCTGCTGCTGGGGTAGCTGCGATGCGAGCTTTAAGGTGTTTCCATTCAATTGCCATTTGGGAATTTCAAAAACTGAATTTATTTGTTTTATTAACGATTTTGACTCACGAATCATTCCAGGTAATGGTGTTTTATTTAGAATTTTAAAACTACTTGATTTTATCGAATCACTGACTCTTTCATCATAATCGCTTTTGTTCATTATCACTAGTTTGTTACCCTTATCTGCCGTCATAAAATAAACTTCTTTTTGTTTTAGTTCTTGAATAATGGAATGTGTTTTTATTGATTCTGAATCGCACTTAAAATTTTTCTTTGCGTTTTTTAAAACAGGTTTTGCAGTCTCTAATTTGTTGTTTTATTTCGGGTTGTTTGAATTTTAAGAACGTTTCCAAATCAACAATGGATTCAGCGATGGGAATTTTTAAAGGTTTCGGAGTGTAGTTATACTACGCAAATAGCTTCAAATATATTCAAAAAATAAACTTCAAAAAATAGAATCAACGTCCGAAAATTCAATTAAACCTAGGTTTAACTAAGACATTATCCCCATTATTTATAAAGAAAAAATAGTAATTTAAGCTTCCGTGTTAATGGAAACTACACCATGGAATAAGAATGTTCTGGACTCAAATGGAGCAGTAAGAAATTGCCTTTAATTTCAGTCCATAAAATTCTTATTCCATGGTGTAGTTTTCCTAAATACGGGAGTTGAAATAACTATTTTTTCTTTTATAAATAAGGGGGTTTATTTACATTTTAAATAAAAATACATCAAATAAAGAATAATTTAATTCTTAATAAACAGTAAAGAAAAAAATGTATGTTATTAAAAAAATGTCAATTTATGTATTGAAGTCATACTAAAAAAATATATCATATTTTTTAAGACAATTGTTAACAAAAATTATTTGGTGTTGTCGACTGTTATTCAATTGCATGGTGTTCACTATTTTTCATAATAAATTTCCCTGACCAAAAAATTTTCCTAACAAAAAAATTAAAAAAAATATTTACATGAGTTGGTACGTATTAAATAAATATTGCACAAAGTGGTAGAAAATGTACGTTTTTGAATGGAGTTAATTAAACCTTAAAATGAACTCACCTTGTATTTTTCAAAGATCCATTTGAAGGTATACATAACGGATTTGAAGTAAAAAATAATAGCTGTATGAATTTAAAAAAAAAATTGTTTTGCTTAACAAAAGGGACGACTATACCTATGCAATGTAGTTCATAGTAATGACCATTTAAATAAAATGCTTTTAAATCATATACCTTTGCGATATTAAAATTTAATAGTTTATTTTTTTTTAATAAATCAAAATGCATTTATTCAGGTATGCTGAAACAGTATGGAGAAATAATCGTACTTGAAATATAAACTTGAACGCGTTGGTTGCATCTCAAAGTCAAAGGACAATGGGCAAATTGAACCCAGCACCAATAAGAACGGCCTCCATATCGTACATAGGTATTTGTTTATGCATTCATTATCCGTTACCCTTTGTCCAAATTTGCTGTGTGACAAAAATTATTTAATCTTTATTAAAATGAGTTTTAGGGTCACAAATCCACAGTTTTTCGCTCGATTTAGTTCGAATTAAGTTCTTTGAACCCATGATAGAAAACCTGAATTTTTTCAGATTTTTAAAGTTAAGTTTTAGGGGTCGCAAGCATCAATTTTATGCAACAAGCTGGTTTTGGAGTATTTAATTTGTAAAAAATACAAATATTAGTTTTTAAATAATATTTTTGGTGTCAAAATCATCTCGGGACAAAATCAGAATAAAAATAGGTATTGTTTTTAATCTTTTGCAATTCGTAAAAGTAAGACAAAACAACTTACAAAACGACCCTCAAAACCAACATTATATATTACCAGAAGACCCGTGCGTAAATTTTTATTGATATGAACATATAAAAAGAATTTTATTTAAAAATTATAGATATGCATTCATATATCATAATATTTTTTCTAATAAAATTTGATGCAATCAAAAAATTTCCTTGATTATTTTCATTCTAAATATGTTTCGATTTTTTTTTTTTCAACACCTTTCGATTGACATACCAACAATATTTTTAACATTGATCGTTCAATTGCAACGAAATGTTGCATAGTGTAACACTTTTAACAATAGGGGTATTCTTCAGTGGCGAATCCTGGTCCTTAGTATTGGTTTAGCTACATGGTCTAGGGAAGGTTAAAATAAAAAAAAAATCATATTTTTTTTTTTAATTTTATTGATAACGACAATTAATAAAACACATTAATAAATGATACAAAATAAAAGTTTAAAAATTTATCGATACATAAATTCGCTTCGTCGTTCGACGGACACAACATTTTCGATGACTTTTTCATAAAAATCGTCACTTTCTATAACAATTATATAAATATAAATATCTACATCCTATATTTATATGGTTTGCGTTGCAAAAAATCTTAAATTTAACCTTACCTACCCACATTAATGTATGAAGGTATGTATGTACCTATCTTTAAACAATTTAGTTTACGTTCAAAGCTATGTAAACAAATTTCACGTTAGCGGTCACCCGATAAAAGATACTACTAGCGACTTTATGCCAAAATAAATTGACGATTATTTAACTATGATCTATTTTATTATAATAATATTATTTCTAGGTTCTAAGCATATATGCATTTACTTCCATCTCACTTCTCCAAAAAAAAACAATGTCGCACTCTCATATTTCAAAGCACCACAATCTACAAATGTATTTACTCACATTTAAAATCCACGCAAATATAAAATAATTAACTAATTTCGCACTTTTAGGATTCAATACGAATCAACTGTTTATGTTTATTTCGCAAATAGCCCAGTAAATTTGACAATAAATTCGCAAAGCGCGATGCAGTTCTGCATTGCTGATATGTTGTTAGGGTATGTTAGAGTAGTCTGTATCTAAGTTTGCAGCTCGAAAACCTGTGCTCGCTGCAGGAAAAATGCGACAGTGAAAAAAACGCTAAAATCAGCCCATTTTTTCCGACATTTTCCTTTATAACTTTGGAAATATGCAATTAAGTAAAAAAAATGTCCACTATAAACTTGTTTGTTATAAAATTTTCTACAAGCCCACATCAGTTTTAAATTCATGCATGTTATATTTGTGTTGCTATTTAACCATGAAAAACTAAGTAATTTTGAAGCAATCAAAAAATAAGTCCAAAATTATCCAATTCTGCTTAAAATTTGGAATCAAATAGTCTAGAGTAATATAAGACGAAATTTGAAAATTCGATCCAGATCGGTCAAATAGTTATGTCAAGAAACATTATGTTAATTAAGTGCAACACGCAATGTTTGCATCATTGTTGTGGTCAAAGTAGGACACTTAAGTTGGCACTAAATTTTGTACACGTACTTGGAACCCTTAACTATCATAAAATATAGCTATAATATTTATATCTTTTTTTAAGCAACTTTGGTAGCGAATTTAAAAGTTTCGAAAATGTTCACGAAATTACATACCATACATTACATGCCAAGTGTACAATTTTCGGAAGTTTTAAAATTGTTATCAAAGTTGCAAAAAGATATAAATATCATAACTATATTTTGTCATACTTAAGGGTTCCAAGTACATGAACAAAAACATGAACAAAGTGCCAACTTAAGTGTCCTACTTTGACCACAGCAGTGATGCAAACATTGCTTGTTGCACTTAGTTAACATCACGTTTCTTGCCAAAATTATTTGACCAATTTGGATCGAATTTTCGAATTTCATCTTGTAATACTCTAAAATATTTGATTACAAATTTTTAGCACGATTGGACATTTTTTGACCTATTTTTTGATTGCTGCAAAATAACTTAGTTTTTCTGATTTTATTTTTTAGTTCTTGGTTAGATAGCAAGACAAATATAACATGCATGAATTTAGAACTGATGTGGTCTTGTAGAAAATTTTATAACAAACAAGTTTATAGTTGACGGTTTTTTCCTTAGTTGCATATTTCACAAAGTTATAAAGGAAAATGTCGGAAAAAATGGGATGAATTTAGCTTTTTTTTCACTGTTGAATTTTTCCTGCAGCGAGCACAGGTTTTTCAAAGTTGCAAACTTATATACAGACTACTCTAACATGCTCCAACAACATATCAAAAATATAAAACTACATCGTGCTTTGCCAATTGAGCACTTTTTTTGGAATTATTGACTGTGCTAAAAGAACTTTTTGGATGTTTACTCAATCAAAGAACACTAATAATAAAACAATAAGCACACGCATTCACATTCATCCTTCCTACCGCATTTTCCTAGAAACATAATACGAAAGTAAAAAAGGAGATGACAAAAACGAACCCAAAATATAAGTATGTAGGTACCTGGAGCTGCTTGCATACCGTATCGTGCTTTATCGCATCATACTTACGCTTACGCTTTCATTTATTTAGCTGGGCTTTGCTTAGGACATGTGTAGTAAAACGCTCTTGTATTATAGATTGTATGGTATTTGTGTTTGTATTTGTATTTTGAATAGATATTATTAAAAATTGTATGCAATTTGGTAGCGCGGATGTTGTAAGCTTTCAAGGGAGACTTGTTGTATGAGAGTTTTGTGTTGTGTATTGTGTTAGAACAATGTGGGTAGGTTAGGTAGGTATCTATTTTTTTTTATATTATATCAATGCTCTTTTTAGAGAATTTGGTTTTGGTATCGCATATTGTAACGCTGAGGCAGATAGGAAGATGGGAGTTTTGTCTTGTGTGAAGGAAAATATGATTTGAAAATAGGTAGGTACGTGTTTTTTTTTTTCTATTTATGGTATTGATTATAACAATTACCTAATCATTATCATTATTGCAACATTACATTATATAATTTATTCATTTAAATTGTTGGTTTAGCGGCGATAAACCTGCTAACTGAGAGGTATCGCCACTGGTATTCTTTCAACGTCGGAAAACCATCGTAAACGTAGTAAACGTCGGAAATTTTACGACGTCGTAAACGAACTGTCACAATTTGCATGCAGTTTTTTTACGATAAATCGTAAACTTTCCCACACGAATTTGTGTTGTAAAGGTCGTAAATTAAAGTATAGTAAACGTGGAAAACTTTTTATGAAAGTATTATGACATTTTATGTATCAAAATTTGACAACAACAAATATTTCAGTAACACAGATCATTTTTAATTACATTTTTCCAAACGCTTAAACAAAATAAATTAAGTCCGCCGAATTTGTTCACCGCATTATAATGCAATAAGAGAAAGGGGCGTTCATGAAACGTGTGTCGGAAACTTTACGATTTTACGACGTCAGAAAGTTTCCGACGTTGCATGAAGACCCTTAATGACATTTTAAATTTTTTTTTAACACAACAATAGTTAACAGTTTATAGAAAAAGAACGCACGTCCTTTTTTCCGGACTAGAGAAAAGTGTTTAGAGATATCAAAACGTTAAAATACTGAAAACACTAAATAAAAAAGTAAAATAAAAGTTAACATAGTGAATATTTGCAATACTTTATTTAAAAAAATATGCGTTAAATCGTGTAAAACCACCTATAATATGGAGTCTACAATTTTTGCATCGCACTGGCTGATTGTGTCTCATATTCCACATGATGTTTAACGCAGCACCGCATGTGTTATACATTATATTTATATTATATATATATTTTTTCAATGAAGTATTGCATGTATTCACTATATTTACATTTATTTCACTTTTGTATTTAGTTTAATAAGCTTTTTTTCTATTGAACCTAAATCTCAAAAGTATATCTCTCAAAAACAGAGCTAGAAATTCTTTTGGGGGCCCCAGCATTTAGCCAGCTCACTGCATTCCGACCCTGTGTGAATGCATTTGTGTTTGTGTAACTCACACTATTTTGAAAAAAGCCTCACTTTATCCTCGATATGCCCGTTGCTCTATTTCTTCTTCTAAGATTTTAAATTAAAGAATAAATAAATATATTTCTTTCATTCATGCAATCTAGTGATACCTAATAAATGCATTCGGCTTTTTATAATGAGATAAAAGATTACAAACAACAGAAGTAGGTAACAAATATGTTTCTCCACCACTCACTCAATGTGCAAGCGAAAAAAGAGGATTATACATTACAGAAGTAATAAATATGTTTTTTTTCATACATGCACGGTGTAACTTATGAATGTTTCTCACCTTTCACTCAAGGTGCAGCGAAAAAAAAGCGAATGACCCCTTTCACACAAGGAAACTGAGTTGCGATTTTTAGTTTGTTGGCGAGAAGGGCGTAAAAGGAAGACAAAAAATCTCCCCTCACTCCCTTCTCGCATTCAAACTAGCCAGTTTCTGGCAACTCAGTTTCCTTGTGTGAAAGCCGTCAATTTTAAATAACAGAATACATATTTGTCGCTTTCACATTCAATGGGTTAAAAGTGAGGTATTCTTTGTCAAATTTTTCATTTCCTGTATTATTTGAAATTTCCGAAATTTATAGAAAATAGTGTGGTATAACATAAAGTTTTTGTGCAATGTCAGGAGTATGTGTAAATTCCTATTCAGTGATACCTATTTTAATGGATTTGACTATTTAATAAATGAGAAAAAAGGAGTTTGACAACAGAAATAATATATATGATTTTTTGTCTCTTATTGGCCGCGATCGGAAACCTATGCGATAGCCTATCTAAAGGTCGATTCACAATGCAACGAGTAAACGGGACGAGAGTGTGACTTGATTCGCTGTCATTTTCTTTTAGTTATAAAATCAATTCCCAATTCACAATGCGACGAGTTTCTTAACGACGAGTTTTTTGCTAACGTTAAATTATTTATTGTTTTTCTTCTTGCTGTGCAGTGTGCGTTCAAAATAATCTAACTGAAATTACTTTTATTATTTAAATATTATGTAATTATAATTTAAATATTATAAACTGTGTATATAGCTGGGCTAAGGAAATGATTTTCGGCTAAAAATGTAAAGATATTAAAACAATACAACATTATACTATTGTCAACACAAATAGATCTATAAATATAATTTCATAGTTAATAATTTTTTTTTTTTGTAAATTTCCCCTTATCTGTTGTTTTCTTTATTCTTTTCTACAATTTCACAAAATTCACCATCAGTCAAATATAAAAAACGTCGACTAGAGCGTCTTTTTTCCAATGTTCCCAACTTTGGCGTGACGTAACGACGAGAAACGTTTCATTGTGCGTTCCCTCGTAAACTTACATGGTTTGAAATCGGTTTGACAACTACGAAGAGTTCTCGTCACGCTCACGTTGCGTTTTCCCGTCGCATTGTTAATCGATCTTAAGATAGTTTCGTATCCATATAGGTTTTCGAACGGATTGGTTATTTTTGACATTTAGCTTGGGATAGAAGCGTACATACTACTAACATTTTTCAGATAGCATGGATAGCTATCCAACAGCAAAAGCTGTTTTGTCATCAGTCATCAACACGAACCTATCTGTATAGCTCTACATAGGTTTCCGATTGCGGCCATTACTGTACAAAATAACACAATACTATGAAGTGAAGTTAGTTGCGTTTCACTCATTTTTTTGACATTCACAAGTATTGCAAAAGATACGAAATGAATAATTTTAAACAGAGATGTAATCAAAACGAAATGTTCGATCAGAAAAAAGTTTCTTATGAGAGAAAGTGAAAAAGGAGTTCAGTGAATTTTTAAAAATTGATATAGAAAAAATTCCCTGAACGCTTTCCGAATTCCCTGACTTTCCCTGACCAAAATTTGTTCCCCGACTTTCCCTGACTTTTCAGTTAAGCGGACACCATGATAAATTTTGACATGCGAATTTTTTTTCGCCGCAACGAATGTTTCGCATTGGTTTGGGAGAGCCTTAACACTTTGTTCTGAGAGTAGCCATTGTTTTTAAATAATTTCTTTTTGATTCTAAGGGCCAGTTTGTTCACAGCCAATTATCTTTAATCCATGATAAGTGGAGCTGGGAAATCCTCAAATGTGTTTGTTGATCAAATTTTGTTTTAACAATTCAAAGTATGAGTTGCTAATCATGGATTTCACTAATCAGCCAGTTTTGGTTGATTAGCGTTAGTTAATTAAAGCATATGAAAGTCACATACTAAATTTAACCCACTGTGAACAAACTGGCCCTAAGTCATTACAAAAATGCCCCTCCCACCTAAAAGGGGGAAGACAGATACAAACAAAATTTTGTCCGAAGTCCTCCGACAAGTTCTTGTTGCGGAAAGTGGTTTCTTTATTGAAAAAAATATAATAGTTTATTAAAAACTTAGTAATAAACAAATAAACTTTATTTATGTACGTTAACTTGTGTTATTTATAAGGGACGGATGGTAAATCTGCTGACCGAATATCCCGAAATTGCATAATAAATGACACAAAAAGGTGACCAGAAATTTTGGCTGTTTTGAAGATCTGGCCAATCAGCTGAATTCGCGGGCGACCTGCATCGTGCCTGATCGGGAAACTATTGATTGCTCAGAACTTGGTCTGGGCCAGTAGCGCAACAATCAGTCACGATGAAGTGCTTGTTTTACCTCCTCGTGGTGGTCCCCGGGCAACTATTTATGTATCCCAATATACATAAATAGGCCAAAATTACAAGTGCGAAAAGGCCTAGCTTTCTAGGATAGGTTACGGAGGTTAGCATTCTCCGTAACTGAAATCAACCCGCTACCGAAACCAACACTACGCCTCGGATAATTAATGATAACTCGTTGACGACTTTTGGCTATTGTACCCGGACAAAGATTGGTTTCTGGAATGTGAAGACGCTTCTTGACAATGGAAAAGAAGGTCCTCAGAATGCCAGATTCCTGCAACTAGAGAAGGAATTCATGCGGTACAGGATGGACATCTTAGGGATAAGTGAAGTTAGATGGCTGGGTTCGGGGAAGTTCAAGTCACCAACCCGTAACACTGTACTATTCTATTCCGGAAAAACACCTGGAAGCGCTCGGGAATCTGTCGTTGGATTGCTGCTTTCCAAAACAGCTCTCAAAAGCCTAATTTCCTGGGAGCCTTTAGGTGACAGGATCCTGAAAGCCAGGTTCCGGACTAGAGTACGTCGCGTCACCATCATACAGTGTTACGCCCCAACTTTGCTCTCTTCTGACGAGGAGAAGGAGCCTTTTATAACCGGCTGAGTGCTGCTTATGATAGCGTTCCACGAGGTGATATAGTTATGGTGATGGGAGACTTATATGCCAAGGTTGGCAATGACAACACAGGACGTCCGTAACAGAAGAGGTGCTGACATGGGAATGGCCCGGGACCACCATCTGATGGTTGCTACCGTAAGATTGCGTACAGCTGCAGTTCGTAGATCCCAAGGAAATACTCGAATGCCCAAGTTTAATACAGATAGACTAAAGGATCCCGCAGTGCGCCAACAACTAGGGGACCACCTTTCACAAGGATTGAACGCAATCAGCAGCACGGAAACCACATCCATCGAAAATCATTGGTGTGCTGTGAAAAATGTCTTCATATCCGGTGCTGAAAGTATAGTCGGCCGGGCGCAAGGGAGAAATAGTGCTTGGCTTTCCGACGAAACTTGGGCAAGGATCGAAGAAAGGAAACACCTTAAAGCTCGCATCGCAGCTACCCCAGCAGCAGGGAGAAACGAGCTTGAGTCTACGTACCGCATGAAGATGAGGGAAGTTCACCGTAGTGTGCGACGTGATAAGCGTAACTACATCAACGCACTGGCTACAGAAGCAGAAGAAGCCGCTAGTAGGTGTGACAGTAGGACCGTCTACAGAATTACCAAAGAGCTCACTGGTGTCCAGAGCTCTAAACAACACCTGGTTAAAGACACAAACGGATCCCTGCTAATTTCGGATGAGGACCAGCTCATAAGGTGGAGGGAACACTTTTCTGCGGTTTTAAACCGCGTTTTCGCAAGTGAAGTGAACCCTATTCCCACTGAGCTACCCGAAGTAACAATTTCCCGAATACGCACCGTACCCCCCAGTAAAGAAGAAATTATCACCGCCATCAAAGCACTAAAGAACAACAAAGCGGTTGGACTTGATGGTATTCCTGCAGAGCTCTTAGGAGCAGCCCCAACGACATCGAGCGAGCTACTGCACCCACTTATTAAGAGAGCTTGGGAAACAGAGAGCTTTCCTGAAGAGTGGAAAAAAGGAATGATTGTCAAGCTCCCAAAGAAAGGAGATCTCACACAGTGCGAAAACTGGAGAGGAATATGCGTTCTGCCTGCAGTAGCCAAGATAATAGCAAGGATAATATTGGACCGAATTAAAGACCACCTCGAAGACACACTCGACGCCGAACAAGCAGGTTTCCGCACTGGATCTTCCTGTGTGGATCACATCAACACCTTGCGGATCATCATCGAACAGTGCGTTGAATATCGATCACCACTTCACCTGCTGTTCATCGATTTTGAAAAGGCGTTCGACAGTGTCAATAGAGAATTTATTTGGCTTGCTTTGCACAGGAGGGGCATCCCAGATAAATTGATTGCTATTATCAAGGCTACATATGATGGATCCAGGTGTCACGTTTTGCGCAAAGGTAGGCTGTCAGAGGAGTTTGAAATCCAAAGTGGGGTTAGGCAAGGCTGTATACTGTCACCAATACTGTTTCTGTTGGTGATAAGTGACGTACTGCACGCAGCTATGTCAAATGGAAATGGAGGAATTCAGTGGACTCTGCAATCTCACCTCAAACATCTGGACTACGCGGACGACGTATGCTTACTCTCTCATAGGATCATGGATCTCCATCAAATGACAACAAGGGTGGAGAGAGAAGCAGAAATCGTAGGGCTTAAGATCAACTCGGCAAAAACTAAAAGGATCAGCCTTGGAACTTCCTTATCAATCCAAGTAAATATTTCTGGACAACCCGTAGAGATGGTACAGGATTTCCAATATCTTGGGAGTATTGTCTCTACGGGTGGCGGAACTGAACTGGACGTAAACAGCCGAATCAGAAAAGCAAAGGCTGCGTTCGGAATGCTGTCCAAAATATGGAGAAACAACTCTTTTAGCTTAAAGACCAAGCTACGACTGTTCCGCTCCAATGTTGAATCCGTTCTGCTTTACGGCTGCAGCACTTGGAAAGTCACTGAAACTGTCACTAGAAAGCTGCAAACCTTCGTTAATAGATGTCTACGAAACATCTTGAGGATTTTCTGGCCCAACCGTATCTCCAATGCCGAACTTCATGCGAGAACGGGTCAGGAGCCCATAGACTCCATTATACGAAGAAGAAAGTGGCAGTGGATTGGCCATACGCTTCGAAAAGGCGATCGGTGCATTGCATCTCAAGCAATGCAGTGGAACCCGCTCACACAGGAGGGAAGACAAGTGGGCAGGCCTAGAAGTACATGGCGAAGAACGGTCGAACAGGAATCGGCACGACTGGGGAAAAGTTGGAGAGAGCTGAAATACATTTCAAGAAATCGTACACGATGGCGCGTAGGTGTAGTGGAGGCCCTATGTCCCGTAAGGGAAACATCACGGACGTAATAGGTCCGAGGACCTAAGTAAGTAAGTAAGTAAGACAGGGATGTTGGTGGATGGAAAAATTTATGCTCGTGAGCTTTTTTTTTTTGTGGATTCATCCATTTGCATTGTGATTAAAGTATGCATATTTCATTTACAGTGGATTCTCGATTATCGCAACTAATTAAAACAAGGGTTAATTTGCACATCTCTGCTTGAAATGTGTATCCATCGCAATGCGTCGTCCCATTTCTGTAAAATTTCTTCCGAAGACAGCTACTACAAATTAAATAAATATATTGGGTGGCGCAACGGCTCGTGAAGAACCACGGCCTAGTGACTAACAACTCGCAACCATTTCTCTGTGCGCGTGTCGACAAGAATGGAAGGGACCTACAATTTTATCCCGAATTCGAACGGCTAGACGAGAAGCACCTATTCATGACAAGTGATACTCTTGGAGGATTTGTCAATTCCTCGCAAGAGGCAGTAGCCCTGAAAAAACTTTTTTTAGTTTTCTAGGTGGACGAGGCTGGAAAGTGAACCCAGACCTCCAGCGTGTCAGTCCATCCAAAATTCAATATTTTTTTAAAAAATCTAAAAACTATTTTTTCGTAAATTTGCATATGAATTGTGAAGTAGCTCTTTAATAAAAAGTTTAATAACCGGTATTGGTACATTTTTTTAACCAAAATATTGACCATACATTTAAAAGTAAACGCACATTTTTTTATCAAAAATATTTATATTATTTTCAATTATTTTAAATTTTCATTTTTTTTTTAATTTTCAATTTTTTTTTAATTTTCAATTTTTTAATTTTTTTTTTTTATTTTCAATTTTTTTTTTAAATTCATTTTTTTTTTTAATTTTCAATTTTTTTAATTTTCAATTTTTTTTAATTTTCAATTTTTTTTTAATTTTCAATTTTTTTAAATTTTCAATTTTTTTTAATTTTCAATTTTTCTTTTTTAATTTTCAATTTTTTTTTTAATTTTGGTTCAATTTCGGTTCATTTCAACAACTGTTTTCGAGAAAATCAAAAACCCAAAAACAAATTGTTGTACCAAAAATAACCAAATTTTGAGAATAAAAAAATTATTGAAAGGGAGCATTTCCTCATTTTTATAATTTGAATTTTTTCAACCGTCTTAGAGAAAAATATTATTTTTTCTTTTTGGGGAAAAAAATTGTATGGCAGGTACCGTTATTTTTGGTCGTGAAAAAAATTAAACAACGTGTGGGTCTTTTAGTCAAAAAACACTATGTACCAAGTTTCTTAGGTGAACGAGGCTTGGAAGTGAACCCAGACCTCCAGCGTGACAGTCCATTAGGCTACGGGCTTAAGGAAACTTAATCACACTTATCACAGGCCCCGACGTAGTAGATTTGTACTACGAATCCCGAAGAAAGGTATCATAGCTCCGTTCGTATCGAATAATTCTGCTACGAAATTCGGAGTTCTGAAAAGTGGTATCACTAGCCCCGAATGAAAAGTAAGTTTGACAGATTTTTAAATAATTAAAATTTAAAATATATATATATTTTTCTTAAAGGTCCAAAAAAGTAATTACAAACAAAACACAGTACCAAAGGCTATTGTATTTGCTCCAAGAAAACCCTGAAATTGCTCAAGGGTACACCAAAGCAACAAAAGAGGAAGTCACGGTCTTTTGGGACAAAGTAAAAGAACTAAACAGCCTTGGTCCACCTGTAAAGGATGCCAGCAGCTGGAGGAAGGTACATTTAATTTACAAAATGCTGCGAATAGGACGAATAGTCTAAAATCTCTCTTTATTTTAGGTATGGTTAGACTGGAAGGTGTATATTAAAAGAAAACTAGTAGAAAATTAAAAAAGAAATAAAGGCTACAGGTGGTGGAATGAACAGAACGCATTCTTTTTCAGACCTTGAAGAAAGTGTTAATAAGTTAACTGGTCTTGATACGTCAACTAGTGGAACAGAATACTCTCGTTCGTTTGGCATCAACAGTTCTTTGGAAGATCCCAATCAACAACTTCACGAAGTTGTTGAAGAGAATCAAAATCCAGATGTGTCGATGTCCTCACACGTTGCTGATTCGGGAAGTGTTCGCCAACGCCAGCGTTCTTCCAACCACTTTGCAACAAAGCCACTCAAACGATACTGCCTGCCTTTTGCGGGAACAAATAAAACTACAAAAGGAGTTAGAGAAAAAACTCCCAAGAGAACCGTTTGGCAATATGAGAAAGCCAACTGGGACGGTCTCAATGATTTTTTCAGGAGCTTTAACTGGTCACTATTCTTCCTCGATAGTGACGTAGATGCCAGTACAGATATGATCACAAATTTATTTCATTGTGGAATGAGAAATTTTATCCCGAATAGGGTAAAGTCTATCAAACCCAAAGAAAACTCATGGTTTGATTCGAGCTGTAAAGAGGTTATCAGGATCAGAGAAGTAAGCTTCCGTTGTTATAAAGCCAACCCTACTGAGAAAAACCGGAAAAAGTTTCAACAAGCTAGAAAGACCTGTAACGTTCATATTCGACGAACCAAATTTTTACATGATCAAAAGTTACGGCAAAAAATACTCCCAAAGGTAGTAAAAATTTTTGGTCATTTGTAAAAAACATACGAAACACCACCTCGTCCTCGGTTCCAACGCTCGTCTTCAATGATACTCCTTTTGTCAGCTCACTAGATAAAGCCAATTTGCTTGCAGCACAGTTTGCTGTTAATTCAACGCTGCCAGAAAGTGTTATGACTCCTCCTGCACTCGAGAGCTTAAATGGTTTTATGGGACAAATCTTCTTTCGCACTCGTGCAGTTGCTAGAGTTCTAAAAGATCTCGACGTTCACAAATCTGCTGGCCCGGAAAGTATCCCTCCCATTGTTCTGAAGAGGTGTTCTTCAACGCTGGCAAAACCACTGCGTAAGCTTTTCCATCTGTCCTACTCTACTGGTCTCTTTCCGAGTGGATGGAAAACAGCATTTGTCTAGCCTGTCCCTTAAAAAGGCGTGTCATCTTCCCCCTTCAACTATCGACCAATTGCCCTTACGTCCCTTCTTTCCAAGGTCATAGAAACGCTGATTAATTTTAAGCTTAGGAAATATCTCGAAGAACGAAAGCTTCTTAATGACCGGCAGTACGGCTTTCTCAGCAATAGGTCCACTGGTGATCTGATGGTATATCTCACCGAACAGTGGCACAAATCTTAACATCGTTTTAGAGAAAGTAAGATTATTGCCCTTGATATTTCAAAAGCATTTGACAGAGTTTGGCATCAAGCTCTCTTATCGAAAATGCGTGCATTTGGTATCGATGAATATCTTCTTCGTTGGATTAGAAATTACCTTTCGGACCGCTCAATACAAGTTGTATTGGACGGTTTCAAATCTGAAATCCACAAAATAAATGCTGGTGTTCCCCAGGGCTCCGTTTTGTCTCCGACCCTCTTCCTAATATTCATAAAAGATCTCTTATCTGAAACTTCTAATCCATTAAACTGTTTTGCTGACGACAGTACCCTCAGCTTTTCATATTCGTTTCTTGATTCACATCCATGTCCTTCGGATCTGGAACTTGAACGGCAGCGTATGATAAGCTCATTAAATTCTGATCTTGATAGTATTGTCCACTGGGGAATAAAAAACCGTGTAGAATTTAATGCTTATAAAACTCAATGCTGTCTCCTGTCGTTAAAGCGGAACCCACCCCCAATGCTGCTATCCATGAGCGGCACTTGCATAGAGGAAACTGAACAGCTTTCAGTCCTCGGTATGTGTGTCACAGACCACCTTTTGTGGAACGACCACATATTTGACATCGCCAAAAATGCTGCTAGGTGTTTAGGTTTTCTCCGTCGATGCAAGAAATTTTTCTCCCCCTCCGATCTGGCTGTGATCTACAAAGCCTTTATTCGTCCAAAACTTGAGTACAACTCCCATATTTGGGCAGGTGTTCCAATAACATACTTGAGTCTATTGGATAGAATTCAAAAGAGAGCTCTTAAAATGATAGGTGAAAGAACTATAACGGAAACGTTTACATCTCTGGAGCACCGTCGAAATGTTTCATGCTTTTCGTTATTTTACCGTTATTTTAACAAATATTGCTCTAGTGAAATAGCCAGTTGCATTCCTCCCCTTAACAATTGTCGATGTCCTCACACGTTGCTGATTCGGGAAGTGTTCGCCAACGCCAGCGTTCTTCCAACCACTTTGCAACAAAGCCACTCAAACGATACTGCCTGCCTTTTGCGGGAACAAATAAAACTACAAAAGGAGTTAGAGAAAAAACTCCCAAGAGAACCGTTTGGCAATATGAGAAAGCCAACTGGGACGGTCTCAATGATTTTTTCAGGAGCTTTAACTGGTCACTATGCTTCCTCGATAGTGACGTAGATGCCAGTACAGATATGATCACAAATTTATTTCATTGTGGAATGAGAAATTTTATCCCGAATAGGGTAAAATCTATCAAACCCAAAGAAAACTCATGGTTTGATTCGAGCTGTAAAGAGGTTATCAGGATCAGAGAAGTAAGCTTCCGTTGTTATAAAGCCAACCCTACTGAGAAAAACCGGAAAAAGTTTCAACAAGCTAGAAAGACCTGTAACGTTCATATTCGACGAACCAAATTTTTACATGATCAAAAGTTACGGCAAAAAATACTCCCAAAGGTAGTAAAAATTTTTGGTCATTTGTAAAAAACCTACGAAACACCACCTCGTCCTCGGTTCCAACGCTCGTCTTCAATGATACTCCTTTTGTCAGCTCACTAGATAAAGCCAATTTGCTTGCAGCACAGTTTGCTGTTAATTCAACGCTGCCAGAAAGTGTTATGACTCCTCCTGCACTCGAGAGCTTAAATGGTTTTATGGGACAAATCTTCTTTCGCACTCGTGCAGTTGCTAGAGTTCTAAAAGATCTCGACGTTCACAAATCTGCTGGCCCGGAAAGTATCCCTCCCATTGTTCTGAAGAGGTGTTCTTCAACGCTGGCAAAACCACTGCGTAAGCTTTTCCATCTGTCCTACTCTACTGGTCTCTTTCCGAGTGGATGGAAAACAGCATTTGTCTAGCCTGTCCCTTAAAAAGGCGTGTCATCTTCCCCCTTCAACTATCGACCAATTGCCCTTACGTCCCTTCTTTCCAAGGTCATAGAAACGCTGATTAATTTTAAGCTTAGGAAATATCTCGAAGAACGAAAGCTTCTTAATGACCGGCAGTACGGCTTTCTCAGCAATAGGTCCACTGGTGATCTGATGGTATATCTCACCGAACAGTGGCACAAATCTTAACATCGTTTTAGAGAAAGTAAGATTATTGCCCTTGATATTTCAAAAGCATTTGACAGAGTTTGGCATCAAGCTCTCTTATCGAAAATGCGTGCATTTGGTATCGATGAATATCTTCTTCGTTGGATTAGAAATTACCTTTCGGACCGCTCAATACAAGTTGTATTGGACGGTTTCAAATCTGAAATCCACAAAATAAATGCTGGTGTGCCCCAGGGCTCCGTTTTGTCTCCGACCCTCTTCCTAATATTCATAAACGATCTCTTATCTGAAACTTCTAATCCATTAAACTGTTTTGCTGACGACAGTACCCTCAGCTTTTCATATTCGTTTCTTGATTCACATCCATGTCCTTCGGATCTGGAACTTGAACGGCAGCGTATGATAAGCTCATTAAATTCTGATCTTGATAGTATTGTCCACTGGGGAATAAAAAACCGTGTAGAATTTAATGCTTATAAAACTCAATGCTGTCTCCTGTCGTTAAAGCGGAACCCACCCCCAATGCTGCTATCCATGAGCGGCACTTGCATAGAGGAAACTGAACAGCTTTCAGTCCTCGGTATGTGTGTCACAGACCACCTTTTGTGGAACGACCACATATTTGACATCGCCAAAAATGCTGCTAGGTGTTTAGGTTTTCTCCGTCGATGCAAGAAATTTTTCTCCCCCTCCGATCTGGCTGTGATCTACAAAGCCTTTATTCGTCCAAAACTTGAGTACAACTCCCATATTTGGGCAGGTGTTCCAATAACATACTTGAGTCTATTGGATAGAATTCAAAAGAGAGCTCTTAAAATGATAGGTGAAAGAACTATAACGGAAACGTTTACATCTCTGGAGCACCGTCGAAATGTTTCATGCTTTTCGTTATTTTACCGTTATTTTAACAAATATTGCTCTAGTGAAATAGCCAGTTGCATTCCTCCCCTTAACAATTGTCGATGTCCTCACACGTTGCTGATTCGGGAAGTGTTCGCCAACGCCAGCGTTCTTCCAACCACTTTGCAACAAAGCCACTCAAACGATACTGCCTGCCTTTTGCGGGAACAAATAAAACTACAAAAGGAGTTAGAGAAAAAACTCCCAAGAGAACCGTTTGGCAATATGAGAAAGCCAACTGGGACGGTCTCAATGATTTTTTCAGGAGCTTTAACTGGTCACTATGCTTCCTCGATAGTGACGTAGATGCCAGTACAGATATGATCACAAATTTATTTCATTGTGGAATGAGAAATTTTATCCCGAATAGGGTAAAATCTATCAAACCCAAAGAAAACTCATGGTTTGATTCGAGCTGTAAAGAGGTTATCAGGATCAGAGAAGTAAGCTTCCGTTGTTATAAAGCCAACCCTACTGAGAAAAACCGGAAAAAGTTTCAACAAGCTAGAAAGACCTGTAACGTTCATATTCGACGAACCAAATTTTTACATGATCAAAAGTTACGGCAAAAAATACTCCCAAAGGTAGTAAAAATTTTTGGTCATTTGTAAAAAACCTACGAAACACCACCTCGTCCTCGGTTCCAACGCTCGTCTTCAATGATACTCCTTTTGTCAGCTCACTAGATAAAGCCAATTTGCTTGCAGCACAGTTTGCTGTTAATTCAACGCTGCCAGAAAGTGTTATGACTCCTCCTGCACTCGAGAGCTTAAATGGTTTTATGGGACAAATCTTCTTTCGCACTCGTGCAGTTGCTAGAGTTCTAAAAGATCTCGACGTTCACAAATCTGCTGGCCCGGAAAGTATCCCTCCCATTGTTCTGAAGAGGTGTTCTTCAACGCTGGCAAAACCACTGCGTAAGCTTTTCCATCTGTCCTACTCTACTGGTCTCTTTCCGAGTGGATGGAAAACAGCATTTGTCCTGTCCCTTAAAAAGGCGTGTCATCTTCCCCCTTCAACTATCGACCAATTGCCCTTACGTCCCTTCTTTCCAAGGTCATAGAAACGCTGATTAATTTTAAGCTTAGGAAATATCTCGAAGAACGAAAGCTTCTTAATGACCGGCAGTACGGCTTTCGCAGCAATAGGTCCACTGGTGATCTGATGGTATATCTCACCGAACAGTGGCACAAATCTTAACATCGTTTTAGAGAAAGTAAGATTATTGCCCTTGATATTTCAAAAGCATTTGACAGAGTTTGGCATCAAGCTCTCTTATCGAAAATGCGTGCATTTGGTATCGATGAATATCTTCTTCGTTGGATTAGAAATTACCTTTCGGACCGCTCAATACAAGTTGTATTGGACGGTTTCAAATCTGAAATCCACAAAATAAATGCTGGTGTGCCCCAGGGCTCCGTTTTGTCTCCGACCCTCTTCCTAATATTCATAAACGATCTCTTATCTGAAACTTCTAATCCATTAAACTGTTTTGCTGACGACAGTACCCTCAGCTTTTCATATTCGTTTCTTGATTCACATCCATGTCCTTCGGATCTGGAACTTGAACGGCAGCGTATGATAAGCTCATTAAATTCTGATCTTGATAGTATTGTCCACTGGGGAATAAAAAACAGTGTAGAATTTAATGCTTATAAACTCAATGCTGTCTCCTGTCGTTAAAGCGGAACCCACCCCCAATGCTGCTATCCATGAGCGGCACTTGCATAGAGGAAACTGAACAGCTTTCAGTCCTCGGTATGTGTGTCACAGACCACCTTTTGTGGAACGACCACATATTTGACATCGCCAAAAATGCTGCTAGGTGTTTAGGTTTTCTCCGTCGATGCAAGAAATTTTTCTCCCCCTCCGATCTGGCTGTGATCTACAAAGCCTTTATTCGTCCAAAACTTGAGTACAACTCCCATATTTGGGCAGGTGTTCCAATAACATATTTGAGTCTATTGGATAGAATTCAAAAGAGAGCTCTTAAAATGATAGGTGAAAGAACTATAACGGAAACGTTTACATCTCTGGAGCACCGTCGGTTTCATGCTTTTCGTTATTTTACCGTTATTTTAACAAATATTGCTCTAGTGAAATAGCCAGTTGCATTCCTCCCCTTAACAATTCAACCGTAATACTCGAGCTTCTATGAATGCCCATCAGTTTACCCTTGAGCCCAACTTCGGACGTACAGTTAAGTACAGAGATTCTTTCTTTAGTCGCACTACACGAATGTGGAATGCTCTACCCAGCTCTATCTTCCCCTCCCATTGTGATCTACAGACATTCAAAACCAATGTACATCGGTTTCTCCTTTCAAATCCTCTCCAATCTACCTAATCGCTCGTGCTGTGTTTATCACTTTAAGGGTATTCATAACCCCTTTAGCGCGCACTAAATATATTTTAAAAAAAAATCTGAAATTTTTTGGGAAAAGCAAAATAAAAATGCGGATGATATCTCAAGCAGCTTGCGCCGAATAAAAAGAGGAGTGGAAAAACTCTCTGAATTAAAGAAAAAAATGTCTTGAAGAGTCCCAGAGACATAACAAGATAAAAGAATAACTCCTACAATAATTGAGCTAAAACTTAAAATACTTGAAATCGAGGAGTCAAAATATTAAGTTTTTATTTTGTTTAAGAACTCTGAATGTGTTATTTAAAATGTAACTTTTTTTAGGTGTTTATTTTATAAGTATTTATTTGTTTATGTTTTGAATCACAAAATTGGAAATAAATTGGATTTTCTTAAGTTAATGCACTCAAAATGTTGTCTCTTATTTGGACTGCTACATTATGGCAGTTCGATTCATTGTTCCTCTCTTCACTTGCTTCTTCAATTTCAGGATCAGGTTCAACACTGCTAAAATCATCTTCCACCTTAAGCGAACGCAGAGCACATGCAACATTGATAATTTGTGAGGCTTTTTGAGGGGAGTAATGTAGTTGACGAGCTGACAGTATGCACCTTGAACGATTTTTTATTACTCCAATAACTCTCTCCACCATATTTCGCGTTTTACTGTGCATTAAGTTAAAATTGCTTTGAAGACTTCCGGGCTCGGGACATCGATATGGGGTTATAAGGCATGGCTCGAGAGGATATCCGGCTGCTTCTTTCGCCTTCTCGAAGTTTCGTAAGGAAATGTGCTCTCGCCGAACTAAGATTTCACACATGAGAATCGTGGTTGGAGACTGGATACCTTGCATCAATAAATCTAATGCGCATCTTGTTATCGCATATCTAAAACAAAATAAATATGTACATATATGACTACGCATTATTCCAACATTGTATACATACGACCATAGCATTAAGACTGTAGAATCCTTTTCTATTGTCGTATAAAAAAATTTCTTCCACTGGTGCAATCATTTTTATGTGTGTGCCATTGACGCACATGATGGTTCCTGGGAATCTAGCTTTGGAGTAGAAGTCACGTTTAGCTTCAAGTTTTTCAGCGCCAGTCATTTCAAGTTTAATCCATACTGGACACAGTTTTTTTTTCCAAAATATTTAACACAGTTTTCAGGTTTGCAGAAAACGTAGACTGTGCCATTCCGATTTCGAAATCCTTTCTTATGCCGTATTGGTACCCTCCTTCTGCCAGGAATCTGAGTACAGCTGCCAGTCTGCTGATAGGTGAGTCGGGTCCAGTTCTTGATCCAGCTCCTCCAATAATTATTTAAATGCTGCTTTGTTAACTCGATAGTTTTTTCTGAATCTGGATATGGACCATGTACACATTTTGAGAAGATAGATTTAAATTTTACTTACATTTTGTCATCATTGTCAAATGGATTAAATGCATCCTTTAAAATTTTTCTTTGTATTTTTAATCCGCGTTTTCGTTGCAAATTTTCCTCATTTATGGTGAAAATTGCGATTGCAAATGAACCCATTTTAAAAAATATACAAACCAGCAAGATCCAAGATTGAATTTCAATTTTGATTTCCACATTTTGACGTTTACCAGCTGATTCCGAAAGTCCGAATAAATGGTTTCTGTGTGGCAATGCTTTTTCGTTCGGGGCCTATGATATGAAATTGTTCGTATTCGTAGCGGAACGAAACGTTCGGAACTTCGCTATGAGGGAGCTTGTGATAAGGGTGAATATCTCGCGTTCGATTTTTTTACGAATTCATAACTTACCATAAGTACCTATATTGCTTGTCCCTCTAAGCAAGAAGTAGTGTGAAAATTGTTTGGTCGGACCTTACAAATAAAGAAAATTATGGAAAAATGTGTTAGGTAGGCAATCAAGAGCCACAACAGAAGCAGACCGAAGAAAGATAGTTAGACTGGCTTCAAATTCAAGCTACTCTGCTGCTAAAATCAAGGCGAAGAGTGGTTTTACAGCTAGTCTGAATACTATTAGTCGTGTTTTTCGTAAGTCACAACATTTAAAACACCTTAAATTGAAGAAAAATCCACCGTTAAACCCAATACGAAGACACAATCACCCTTATTCCGTAAGGCGTTTTTCTAAAACGCCAGTTGGCGTTTTTGGTGTCGTGTCGTTTTAGAGGCGTTTGATTTATTCCGTAACTCAAACGCCAGCATTTCTCTCGCTCTTACATTCCACAATAGAATACACAAAAACAGCTGACATTTTTGACATATCAAAGTTATTCAAATTGAAAAAAATTAAAATAGCTTGGACGAAGAGGAAGTAAATAGAAAGAAAAAATTATTAGTGCAGAGCAGATTGATTCGATCAAAAGCAAATCCATTAGATTTAACAGATTTCTTTGTTTTTTTTTTTTGCTTTTCCAACATCGTTTGAAAAACAGTTTCCTTTTTTTTTTCTGTCTCACATTATATTCATCCTCAAATAGGAGTCGGAGTTGCAATTTTAACCGCTGCTGAGTCTTTTTAGACTTCGCCAGTGTAGTAACTGCAATGGGTTTGCCAGAAGCACTGTAAAAACCATCTGCGGCGTATCCTGATGTACTGACAAGTGAGCCTGACTATTCGTCAAAGTCATTCAAATACTTTTGTTTGAATTCTCCTCCTCCTGTGGCCTCCACTTCTTTTTTTGTTGTATACAAGTTAGTTAGTTAAAAAGCCTTTTCATTTGTACTTGACTTGTTACTTTAACCCTAAATAAAGACTCTTAAAAATATAAACAAAAAGAAGTGGAAAAATCCTACATTTTGTTGTATTTTAGTTACTGTCGTTTACAAATTTCCAACTGTTATAAACGACAGTAACAAAAATAAAGCAAAATGTAAGATTTTTCCATTTGTTTTTGTATATATAATTTTAAGAACCTTTATTTAGGGTAAATTATAAACAAATTAGCAAGTGCAAAGTAAGTTTTAAGTGAAGTAAAGTTTTTGATTTTTTTTTTTGTAAAAAAGTGAAATAAATATTGCTCGTACAAAGCTTACCGCCCGAAAATTTGTAGTTCGTTCTTCGAGTTTCCTGCAAGCCCATTGCAGTTACTTCATCCACGGCAGCGGTTAAAATTGCAACTCCGACTCCTTCAAATCCATCATCAACCACAACCACTGGCACGCCTTTTCGTGAGATCTACCTACGAGAAGTGTGTTGAAGATTCGACATTGGATGACCAGGAAGAGCCAACAATAGAAAAAGTTATATTTGAGGATGTAAATGTGAGACAAAAAAAAAAACAAAAAGAGAAATGTATTTCAAAAGATGTTGGTAAAGCAGGCGCAAGTCCAAGAAAAATTATTCACTAGCATTGACGAATCTTTAAAGGATATAAAAAACCTTAAAGAAATCTATAGGATTTGCTTTGGATCGAATCAATCGCCTCATAGCCCAGTCAAAATAGGCATTTCTCTGAACACAATTCCGATAACGCTTAAACTTGGTGGGGGCCTTCTAATGACTATAACGCTTCATTGACTAAAAGTCCCCGACGATCCGACAAGAGCATAACTTTTTAAGCATGGTAAAGTGTCGAAAAAATCAGTTTTTAGGAAATAACTTTTTAATGGCAAATGCTATCGAAAAGAAGTTCAAGCACGTATAGAAGGTATAGAAGGTATAGCTATTTAAAAATAACATAAAATGACGAAAATATTGTTTTTTTTTTTTTAAATAAATATAACTATTAAACCGTCATTGCTTTCGAAAAATTGCAAAATGTTTTATAAAAAAGATTAATACACTTTTTTCATACGACCTATAATTTAGAAAATATAGCTGTTTAAAACAAAAAAAAAAAAAACAAAAAAATGACGAAAATATTGTTGAATGCTGAACTGAACCTAGACTACTTTCGATATCATTGACGGTTTAGCAGTTATTCTCAAAGAAACAATAATTTCGTCAATTTTTTGTTTTCTTAGAATGTCTATTTTGTAAATTATAGGTCGTAGGTAAAAATGTGTGTTAATCTTTTTTATAAAACATTTTGCTGTCTACAGTGTTCCTAGACTTTTTATCGAAGGCATTGACGGTTTAACAGTTCTATTAAAAAAAAACAATATTTTCGACATTTTATGTTATTTTTGAATAGCTATACCTTCTTTATTATTGTTCGTAGGAAAAAAAAAAATTTAGAGAATTTAATGAACTACAAACTGTTCTCGCACTTCTTTTCGATAGCATTCGCCATTCAAAATTTATTTCCTAAAAACAGATTTTTTCGACACTTAACCATGATTAAACACTTATGCTTCTGTCGGATCGTCGGGGACTTTTAGTCAATGATGCGTTATAGTCACTGGAAGGCCCCCACCAAGTTTAAGAGTTATCGGAATTTTGTTCAGGATTTGAGATTTGTATGTCTATTTTGATTGGGCTATTACGGAATAAGGGTGATTATTGAAAATGTATGTTAAAATACGATTGCAAATAGAAAATTACCCACTTTTACTGCACTTTTTCAATTTGTTTCCTTATTTAAGAGAATGTTTCTATTCAAGTAGCGCAAAAAAAAACAGTGTTTTATATGAAGTAATAAGAAAATTGGTAACAAATAACCGTCCCTGCAGTTTTATTAGCATTAGATCCCCCTTATAGAAACTTTAACCAAAAGGTGAATTTATAAATTTACCAAAGCGCTACACGCCCAGATAGTAAACAAAAAGTTTGTTTCTTTTCAAGTGGAGCGGAGTGTATGAACACAAAACTAAACAACTTTTTTTAACTACGAGAACTCACTAAATATTTTAAGCAGTTTTGGGTATGACAGTATGACAGTGAAGCTAATTTCATAAAATATGTTTTGTGTTCATAATATATGATACATGGGACAGGGAAACCGAAGGGTAAACAAAACTCTGTGTATTCCTTCATTTCCTAACGCTCGCACTGTGATTGTCATATTAAGGGTAGTAAAAACCCCTTTAGTGCGCGACATGTTAAAAAAAAATATGGGGAGTAGGATGGACATTTTTTTTCCTGAACAAATATAATGGATGTGGAGATGTGATTATAGCATATTTTATGGGGACAGTGAAGTTTTAAATATAATTGAAGTTGTTAATGTAAGAATATTGGACAGAATTTTTTTGTTAACTTTTAAAGATCCTAAAGAGTGAGTTTTTTGTTTTCAATTAGAATTTTTAGATCTTAAAAAACATACGATTTTATTTTATTTTGTAGACAGGTATACAAAGCATGTTACATTATAATTTCAGCTGAAAACATACATTATATTCCCTCATAAGAATAGCAAAGGATTATTTTCTTGGCTTTGGAAATATTCATGTTGTTTTGCTTGCTAAAGAAAGTTAATTGCTTTCCTACATTGGATCGATCAGTTAACGACGCTTGACACTAGTCCATTCGTCTTCGTCGCGTTTTTCTGAAACGTACAAAATTAGACAAGTTAAATAGAGTTATTTGTATACTTACCTTTTTCTTCTCCACGTTGTGGAGCACGTTACTTACGTTCATCATCACTTGGTCGTCTCCAACTGGAAGACGACTCTTTATTTTGAGTTAGGCGGACCGGGTGATCTCCACGGTCAGTTGTGCGTTCGCCAGCCCTTTCAGAACGATCTCCTATGGGTCTACGAGCATCATCACGACGATCATCATTAGAACGGGGATAAGTACGCCAGTTAGAGCCTAATTCTCGATTATCCAGATCACGTGGTCCGTCACGACGGCGGCGTGGAGCAAATCGATCGTCACGACGATCTTCACCCATACGACGGTCATCGCCACCTCAACGATCATCTCCACCTCGACGATCATCACCACAACGATCTTCACCACTCCGACGGATGTCACGGTCTTCACCACGACGGTCTTCCCCGCCGGTGCTGGTCTGCTAGAAACATCGACATCACGTCCTCTGCGCCAGCCGGAACCTCCAACTACTGCGTTCGTTTCTGTGGATACTACAAAAGTAGCAACACCGCCAGGTCCTCTACGCCATTCTTTATTTTCACTACGTTCAGTCCTGTCACTTCGTTCGAAACGATCGCTTCGCTCGCCGCGGTCAAAACCTCGAGGACGCCAAACTTCGCGATCACGTTCCTTTTCCGAATCTTTTGAAGCTTCACGCGTCAAACGTTCCCGGTCTTCCTGAATTTTCTTTTCAACTTCTTCTTTTTGCCGTTGTTTTTCGTATTGAATTCTTCTTTTTTCTTCTTCGAATTCACGGTCCTTCCGACGGCACTCCATCTCGATGCGTTCTTCATCCTCTTTTGCACGGCGAACAATTTCTTCTTGACGCAAACGCTCATCTTCTTTCTCCAGCAGCCAATTCTTACGACGCTGTTCGCAACGTTGTATAATTCTTTGTGCAAGACGATTTTTGCGCTCTTCTTCGAGAGATATGTTAAAATTCTTCAATTTCTCTAGGAACAATGAAGCACGCTCTTTCTTTAAGTTCTCCAAAAAGGCATCACGATCTGGATACATACGTTTCAAACGTCCTTGTTGTTCAACTGCAATCTTCCGCTCTGCAATGGCATTTTCAATACGCTGTTGTTCTTGTAATTCCCAAAACTGTTTATCCTTAACCTGCTTTTCGGCTAGGTATTTTTCAAACAGTGGAATTTCCTCTATACGCTTAGCGCGTTCAAAATAATCAACCTTTTTCTCCAATGATTTGAGTTTTGTCTGGAGTTCCTTACGTTCGCGGTTTAATTCTTCAGTCTCTCTTGCAGCAATCTGCTCAGCATCCAATTTTTTAATGCCTTCTTCATCCAATTTTGATAGCATTTTTTTTCCATGAGGCGTCTGAGAAATTTGCTGCATTTTCTCTTTCAAGCTCTTCTCTTTTATAGCAGCAATTTCATTCAAGGCACGTTTCTTTTCACGTTCCTCATTTTCTTGTTGCAAACGCTTGTCTTCTGCCATCTTCATTTGTCGAGATCCTTCTTCAATGCGTCGTTGTTCTTCTTCTTCCCTTGTATTATTTGGCTTTTCAATGTATTCTTTGCGATCTTCTATTATCTTTTGACGCTGAAGTATACGTTGGTGTTCCTTTTCCTTAATTTCATGGTAATGCCAAACCATTTGGGCGCGCATTTTTTTGCGTTCTTCTTTTTTACGGTTTGGATTCACTATAGCTATAGCTCGGTGCAGAACATTAGAAATGTTAACCAATTGTGAACGAATTTCTTCAGAAGGCATTGACTGCAAGGACGGCCCATCAGTATGGTCTTCGCGTTGACTTTCAGTCAGATCCGTTCCGAAGTAAATGCAACCTTTCTGAATATCAATACGTATCTGCATATCGTTGTGACGCACACAATCGACTAATATTTTTTTCAAATAGAAAATGTTTAAGAAAGTTGCCAATTCAATCAAACGAGTAAACTCAATACTTTGGTAGACTTGCGATATTTGCCTAATCAATCGCATAATTGTTACGTCTTTCAATGATTGTATGTACTGGGTGAGCAAATTGTTCTCATCCTTCTCTATAACTTCAATAACAGTTTGAACACGCTTGCACAGACTTAAAGGATTAAAGTCGATTTCAAACCAATTGTAGAGGTTCTTAAACTCTTCAGAAGCGTAAAGGTGCACGTAAGGCGAACCTATACAAAAAAAGACACAATTTGATTACTTATTTTAACAAACTTAGTTTATTATTTTAACAAACTTAGTTTTACTTATATAGAAAATGAAGACTTAACAAGCAAACAAAAATAATAATACGAGTAGGTTAAGTTTTTCATTGATTGATTGATTAAAATCTAAATAAAAAAGTTTTTCAGAAAAAAGTAGCTTTATGTTATTTTTGATTTTCTCAAAAATTAATTACCGATTTTATGAAGGACTTTTAAATATTTAAAATGTCAGTAACGACCATGTTCTGCAATTTAATCGAAAGTGAATTAAAACCACTTTTCAATTTCACGTGAAATTAAATTGCATGTCCTACATTTCGATCGATTTCGAAATTGCTTTAAATAGTCAAAACTATAGGATCTTCCATTTTTATTTCTAAAGTGAAATTACTGCTGCTCTGAACATGGATGCAATATTATTGTATATTTTAAGGGAAAAAAGAAGCAGAATTACAAAGAAAAAACTAGAAGACACATTTTGCGAGAAATAATTGTATTAAATAGAAAATCCAACGAAAATCTCAAAGAAATTAAACTTATATTTTGTAGTCGCGTTAAATTCTAAAGCTAAATAAGAAACACCTTATTGACCACAATAAGGTGATGTGCTGGGTTTCACTAGGCGAATACAATGAAACCCCTGGTTCGATGAAGAGTGCCGGCTAGCGCATGCAGCTTAGGACGAGGCCTACCAGGCAATGCTGCAGACTCGAACAAGAGCTGCTGAGAGAGTGGTCCGGGAGCTCTACGGGCAGAAACGAAAAGAGGAACGCCGACTTCTCAGGAGGAAAAAGAGAGAGTACGAGAAGCGGGCGGTAGAGTCTATTGAGGGTTGTAGCGGTAGGGGAGATGTTCGAAAATTTTATCAGAGGGTGAAGCGATCCACCCAAGGATTCAAAGCTAGAACGGAAACCTGCCGATATGAGAGTGGGAATATGGTAGTAGACACACAGTCAGTGCTGAGGATCTGGAAAGAACACTTCTCTAGACTGCTTAACGGCGAAGACAGCCAAGATGCCGCTAATAGGCAGAACGCTCTATTGAACTTGGACGATGATGGCCAAGAGTTCCGTCGATGGTTGGATGTTGTAGGACGCGGGTAGTCACTGAGTGGCGTCAACACGGCGATGTCCAGTGATGTAACGAATACTACACATCAATTGTGCTTATTTTACCTCCAAGTGGTAACCATCGGGTACTGGTCTCGTCCATCCGGACTTGACTTGCCAAACAAATAAGCGCGAGTGTTGAACAAGAGACAAAAATAGCAACACTATAAATACTCTGTCGGAAATGACTGGCTGTATAAGTCGGCTGAAGTCCTAGACGAGCCCATCAGAAGGAAGGTGTGCGGCGGATGAATTCATCAGAATCAACGGTGTCACCAACAGTATGGACGACAGAGACCTTACGTGAGCTACTCTGAAATATTTAGAGCTGAGGTCGGTAAGGAATTTCAGTACTAGCCAGGGTGCTGAAAAAGAGATGGTGGCGGATGAACCCTTCAAGGGTCAACGGCAGCACTCATATCCCCGTAGTGGGCTACTGGTATCGGATTATCCGGCCTGCTGTCCTAAGGCTTGGCAACCTACTGGTTGGCAACCTACCACATGTAAAGAAATCAACCGCTTCGAATCGGCAACTACAGCCTCGGATAAGGAATGATCAAACGATGACGACTTTTGGCTATCGAACAAGGACAAAGATTGGATTCTGGAATGTTAAAACTCTTCTCGATAACCGCGAAGAAGGCCCTAACAACGCCAGATTCCTCCAACTTGAGAAAGAATTCCTACGGTACAACCTAGACATCTTGGGTCTGAGTGAAGTGAGATGGTTGAGCGCAGGGCAGGTGGATTCACCTTCGAAAAGCACTTTCTTTATTTACTCCGGAAAACCAGTTGGAAGCTCCCGATGTTCCGGCGTAGGTTTAATGTTGACTCCAAAGGCGCGGCAAAGTCTTATAACCTGGAAACCCATCAACGACAGGATATTGACAGCCAGGTTCCAGAGTAAACTAAGAAAAATCACCATCATCCAGTGCTATGCCCCAACTGAGGAAGCGTCGGATGCCGAGAAGGACGAATTTTACAGCCAACTTAGCGCGGTTTTCAGAAGCTCGCCGAATGGAGACATCACTATCGTAATGGGAGATCTTAATGCTAAGGTTGGCCAGGACAACACAGCGTTGAAGCACGTTCTGGGTAACCACGGTATCGGGGAACGGAACGACAATGGAGAGCGGTTTGTTGACTTCTGTAACGCAAATCAGCTAGTCATTGGAGGTACTCTGTTCGAGCATAGGATCTCGCACAAGATAAGTTGGTTATCCACAGATCGTCAATGTACAGCGAACTTAATCGATCACTTTGCTATTAGCAAGCGCTTTAAAAATTGTCTTCTCGACGTCCGAAACAGACGCGGTGCTGATGTAGGGTTAGCTCGCGATCACCATCTTATGCTTGCCTACGTTCGTCTTCGAATTGCTTCAGTGGATGGAAATCGGCAAAACTTCCTGCGTACACCCAGGTACAATACCGACAGATTACGGGATCCTACAGTGCGCCAAAGATATAAGGACCGCCTCGCCGCAGAAGCAGAAGTCATCAGCATTGCCACGCCAGAAAATGCAGACCAACACTGGAGCAATGTGAAAAAGGCCTTTGCAACTGCCGCAACTGAGTCTGTGGGTATAAGGCAGAGAAGCCAAAGCACATGGCTTTCTGCAGATACATGGAGCAAGATTGAAGAAAGGAACGCGATTAGATCCCAACTTGCGGCTGCCCCAGTAGGTGAGAGATTTAACATCGAGTCTCAGTACCGTAGGAAAAGGAAAGAAGTGCAGCGTAGTGTCAGACGTGACAAAAGGAGGCGCGTAAATGTTCTCGCAGAACAGGCAGAGGAAGCAGCATCAAGGTGCGACAGTGGTACCGTCTACAAGATAACCAAGGAATTGGTTGGAAACAACAACTCCCGGAAACAACACCTCGTCAAGGATGTAGACGGCACCCTGCTAGTTACGGATGAGGATCAGCTCAGGAGATGGAAGGAACATTTTGCTAGCGTGCTCAACCACATAGGCGATAGCGGAGGTGTTCCAGCCCCTAACCCAAATGAGCTATTCGTAGAAACTAGTTCCCGTATTCGCACCTGCCCTCCCAGTTTAGCCGAGATAACATCAGCAATCAAATCCCTCAAGAACAACAAAGCAGTAGGTTTGGACGGAATTCCCGCTGAGCTCTACCAAGCAGATCCACAAACATCAGCGAAGTTGCTACACCCCTTAATAGCACAGGCATGGGAGAACGAAAGTTTCCCCATTGAATGGAAAAAAGGGATGATCGTCAAACTGCCAAAAAAGGGAAATCTTACGGATTGCGGAAACTGGAGAGGGATCTGTGTCCTCCCCGCGGTGGCAAAGATAATGGCGAAAATAATCTTGGAACGAATCAAAGAACATCTCGATTCTACTCTCGACAAAGAGCAAATGGGATTTCGTGCAGGCTCATCCTGCATTGATCACATCAACACCTTGAGGATCATAATAGAACAATGCGTGGAGTTCCGTTCCCCTCTTCATTTGCTCTTCATCGACTTCGAAAAGGCTTTCGATAGTTTGAATCGAGATTTCATTTGGTCAGCTTTACGTAGGAGAGGAGTACCCGAGAAGATTATCGCCGTTATAAAGGCTACCTACGAGGGTGCATCGTGTCAAGTCTTACACAACGGAAAGGTATCAGAGGACTTCAATATCCATAGCGGAGTTCGTCAAGGATGTTTGCTATCTCCGCTACTTTTCCTGGTGGTTATAGGGGATGTCCTTCATGCAGCTCTAGCCGAGCAAGCGCGTGGAATTCGATGGACGATGTTTTCGTTCCTGCAACATCTTGATTACGCTGACGATATTTGTTTGCTCTCGCACAACATTATGGATCTTCACCATATGGTGACTAATCTGGAATGCGAGGCAAACAAAGTCGGTTTGAGGATCAACACCGGGAAAACAAAAATCCTCAACATTTCTGAATCTTCTTCTCAAGTTGTCGTTGCGGGACAGCAGGTTGAAGCGGTGGACAACTTCCTGTACCTCGGTAGTGTTGTCTCAAAAGACGGCGGTGGTACGGATGAAGATGTTAACTGCCGAATCGGCAAAGCTAAAGCTGCTTTCGGCATGCTGTCTAAAGTTTGGAGGAGCATCGTCTACAGTACGAAGACCAAGCTGCGACTGTTCCGGTCGAACGTAGAGTCAGTACTACTATATGGGTGTAGTACATGGAAAGTGACCGCCTCTGTCACAAGGAAGCTACAAACTTTCGAAAATAGATGTCTCCGAAACATCCTAAGGATTTTTTGGCCGAACACCATCTCCAACCAAGAACTCCTTCGGAGAACGGGCCAAAGTCCTATTGACATCGTGATTAGGAAAAGAAAGTGGCAGTGGATTGGTCACACCCTACGTCGTGGTGCAGACTCTATTGCAAGACATGCAATGGAGTGGGATCCACTCATCCAAGATGGCAGAAGACCTGGAGGCCAGAGAAAATCTTGGCGCAGAACAGTCGACAAGGAATCACAAAAGCTCGGTAAAAGTTGGGGAGAGCTAAAATACATTTCCAGAAACCGAACGAGATGGCGTGTAGCGGTAGTTGACGCCCTGTGCCCCTTAGAGGGGTCAAGGATCTAAGTAAAGTAAGTAAGTAAGAGTTCCGTCCACCCGACCTAACCGAAGTGCGGCTGGCGATATCCAAACTTAAGTCGTACAAGGCTGCTGGTGCGGATGGCTTACAAGCCGAACTATTTAAATCAGCGGGAGATGAATTGGCTAGGAGCACACACCAGCTCATCTGCAAAATTTGGTCGGAGGAAAGTATGCCCGATGAATGGAACCTCGGTATAGTGTACCCCATCCATAAAAAGGGAGATGTTCTGAAATTTACCAACTACAGAGGAATTAGTCTCCTAAACGTCGCTTATAAAATCTTTTCGGCCATCCTGTGTGACCGCTTAAAACCTTTTGTCAACGATCTGATCGGCCCCTATCAGTGCGGTTTTAGGCCAGGCAAGTCAACCGTCGATCAAATGTTCACACTCCGACAGATTTTATAAAAATCCCGGGAATTCCAGATCGATACACACCACCTTTTTATCAATTTTAAAGTCGCGTATGATAGCGTGAAAAGGGACGAATTATACAGAGCCATGTCGAGTCACGGCATCCCTGCCAAACTCGTCCGCCTGGGCAGGATGACGATGGAGAAATCTCGCTGCTCCGTCAAAATTGGTAAGAACACCACCGATTCCTTTGATGTTGAGAAAGGATTGAGGCAAGGCGACGCGTTATCATGCAACCTATTCAAGATCGTTCTTGAAGCCATTGTACGCAACGCACATGTCAACACCTGCGGTACAATCTATTAAAAGTCCGTTCAATTGCTTGCATATGCGGATGACATAGACATTGTCCGCAGAACGAAGCGAGCTGTGGCAGGGGCATTTGCGAGCATTGAATCGGAGGCAGCTAGAATGGGATTGGCGGTTAATGAGGACAAGACGAAATATATACTGTCATCGAGAGAGGAATCTCAACATCGTCGACTCGGGCAAAATATCACCATAGACAGATGTAACTTCGAAGTTGTCAAGGACTTTGTCTACCTGGGCTCCACTATTACATCGCAGAATGACATCAGTGCAGAGATCAAGCGAAGAATTACTCTTGCCAATCGCTGTTTCTTCGGTCTAAGAAGGCATTTAAGTAGTAAGGCCCTCTCTCAGAGAACCAAGGAGACTTTATACAAGACCCTAATCATCCCGGTCCTGCTTTATGGGTCAGAAGCATGGACACTGAAAGATTTGGATAAAAATCTGCTAGGGTACTTTGAGACGAAGATTCTTCGTGTGATTTTCGGTCCGGTGTGTATCGAAGGAGTATGGAGGAGAAGATTCAACGACGAGCTATACGGGCTATACAGCGACGTTGACCTGGTCAAAAAGCTGAAAAAAAAGCGGCTGAGATGGCTGGGGCACATGGAGCGTATGGACAGCAACGCACCTGCCCGACGAGTCTTCGAATCCAACCCCGAAGGGGTACGCAGCAGAGGAAGAACCCGTAACAGGTGGCGCAATCAAGTGAATGACGACATCAAAGCACTCGGTGTGCGCAACTGGAAGCGGTTAGCTAGGGACAGAGCTGGCTGGAGGGGCTTGTTAGTTGAGGCCGAAGCCCATCCTGGGCTGTGAGCGCCATCAAAAGTAAAGTAAGTAAGTTATTGACCACAAAAGATTAAAAAAATAAAATAAAAACAAAAAACAAATTTAGGTTTTCATTTTATTTTATTACAATTGAATGCATTTCGAACCAGCTGTGGTTCATCATCAGCAATACAATAATTTGGCAATAGAAAGAAAGAAGAAGGAAAGTACAAATCAAAACAATAAAGAAAAGAAGGAAGCTTTACATTTAACAATTATTGTAGATGAAAAGACTTTCATAGGCATCAAGTCGTCGGTGGTTTGTGACTTGTTTAATTAGCTTTACATCTTCTAATTTTACTGATTGTTGGTGAGGACGTGTGCAGCGACGGAGGACTTTTCGGGTCTGTTAAACTTGATGTGGCTAGAGTGTTCATTGAAATGGACACCAATGCTCCGCTTTGTCTGGCCGATGTAAACAGCGCTGCAGTCTCCACATTTGACTTCATAAATTCCAGATTTGTTAATTGTTGTTGATCTGTCTTTGGTTAAGCCTAGCATATTTTTTATTTTCCCATTACTGGAGTAAACGCAGTCTATGTTTTGTAGTTTTAATTTTGTGTGCATTTTGTTTGTTATTGGTGGGAAGTACGTCATCGACGCTCTGTCTGTGTTGTTGTGGTTGTGAAGTTGTTTATTTTGTCTGTATAACGTAGTTAATTCTGTTTTTTTTTTTTTGAGTTTTTTGGTGTGTTTATTTATAAGTTGGTCTTTAATAGCTGGGTTATATCCATTGATGGCAGCAATATCTTGTAACCGGTTGTACTCAGTGGCATAGTTGGCAATTGAAAGTGGTAGTTTACACAAACGATGAATCATGGAATGGAAAGCAGCGAGTTTGTGCTGAATTGGACTATAAGAGTCGTTCGTGATGTATCGGTTGGTTGTTTTTGGTTTCCTGTATATGGCAAAGTCAACTTGTCCGTTTTTTCTTGACAGGGTTAAGTCTAAGAAATTTAACTTCTGGTTTTCTTCTGATTCATGAGTGAATTTTATGGTGTCGAACACGGAATTTAGTGTTTTTAAAACCGAATCTATTTCTACCCTTTTTATCACCGCAAAAATATCATCTACATAACGAAATCATATTCTTGGGAGTAATGCTCTTTCTTTTAAATTTGTTTCGAAAGCAGACATGAATACTTCCGCAATCAATGGAGACAAAGGGTGTTACGAAAAATGTAAATTTTTGAATTTTCCAACTGGCATCACTCCTATAAGAAATGCCACTTTTCCCCTACAATTCGCTCAAGTAGGGGAAATCTTTAAATGTATAAGAGTGCCGATCGTCACCGTTGAAAATTGGTGGCACTTTTCCAATGAATAGGGGTTATTAGATGGTAAAGCAGAAAGTTCGCCTCCAAGTAAGAGGCAAAGAAAATTTATTCGAAGGCGCGAAAGTACTTACCTTAAAGTTTAAATTTTACCAGGTTAAATAAAATATATGTATAAAATTTTCTTTAAAATTTAATAGAATTTAAAATAGAGCAAAAATAAAGTGTAAACAAATTTTAAAAGTGAACGGATATATACAAAAATTTATAAATGGCTTGTGCGTATTTTCCTACTGATAAATCTAGTGTTAAACTCAAAGCGAAATTTTATTTTAGATATATATACCTACATATAGCTACCTCTACACAAATCATAAGGAAAAAAATCGATCTAGTAGTACATAACTAAGTGTTTAATATTGTTTAAGAAAAGAAAATTGTAGTAGTGAGGTAAAAACTTCAAGAAATTTAGGTTAAAAATTTAAGAAAAATGTTCAATTTAAAGTTTCAGAACAATCTACCAAGGTGTTCTTACGGTCTCCACATTTAGTGGAGGATAAGTATATATTGGCAAAAAAAATTATTAGGAAAAAACCACAGGCTGAAACCGTGATATTTGAATTAAGCCAACATAAGATACATGTACCAGTGGTTCAGTGGTCTAAGGCGCGGATTCAAAATATCTAGAAAGTGAAGGTTACCGAGTACGAGTCCTGCAAACAAAAAACTTTTTTTTATAATTTGTTTGTCATTTTTTTTATTGCCCACATACTCCTTAATCAATTTAGTTAAATTTTAAATATTTTATGTTTTACTATTTGTTTCAAGTTAATTTAAAACAACTAAATTAATCATAAAGTCAAAGCTACTTGAAGAGCATTATATGTAGGTATAATTATACATTCATATACTTTGCCACTTGTATGCACTGATTAATTCGCACTTAATAATTTTGGGTAATAAAATTGAATTCCTTTTGAAGTTGATCAAGTTTCCAGCAGGTACAACAATTCATCAGCCTGGATGCTGTGGCCACAACATCGCTAGCTGTTTGTAAAACACCACAAAGGGTGAGTCATTTTGTTTTGTTTTGTTGAAATTTGAATATATTAGCGATCAGAATAAAAGGTGTTCAAATGGGAGGGGACCAATGTAATACGTCATACATAATGCAGTGCATACAAACGATAATATTCGATTATATGTATGCATAGTTATAAATACGTGTAGCATCTTCAAGGAAAGTTATAGTCGTTATTTTGATTAGTTTAAAATAGTATTGTTATTATTTGTCATTGCATTGATATAGTGGAACTGTTGACGCTTTTGTGTAGCAAAATTTTCTTCTAATTCAATTTTCAAAATATTGTTTAATTTTGTTTAAATTTGTTTAATGTTTTTAATAATTTTATAATTTGAATCAAAATGATCAAGTCAAATAAATATAATGTTTGAACCGAGCCATATATATTTATAATGGATTTTTATTTTAAAGGATGAGAATTGACGAGGATGGTGGGGATGGAGCAGGGAAGTGAAGGATGGCAAGTTAAGGGGTTACTTAAGCGATATAAGTAACCCAGGCAGGGTGGGTAGAGGCGATGACTCGCAGCGTCATATCAACTAGACGCATAAGCCTGGCATGATTTGTATGCGCGGTTCTGACACACCCTCCGACGAGCGTGAGGCCGGTCAAGCATGCCAGCATTGACCCCGACGGCAATAAAGGAGCCCGCAACAAGAGTTGCCCAATGCCCATGCCCATGCTTGTCCCAGTTTCAATTTTGTAAGGTATTTAGAAAAAATTTTGGGACATACATACTTAAGCTGTTTTTAAATATGTAAGTTTCTTGTCTTCATCGATCTCAAACTTTTCAAGACGATTTTGGAGAGCAATTACAGCTTCAGGAATGGGAACACTCGGGAAAAGGGCTTCGACATCAAAAGAAATCATGATTTCGACTTCTTCAATAAAGATGTTCTTAGATTTGTCCACGAAATCAAAAGTTATCTTTACTGAGCAGCTTTCCAATGGGTATTTTTTCAAATCACTTACCAGCCACTTGGATATTTTTACAGCAGGTGAAGTAACGTTTGAAACAATGTGTCGCATTTTGTTTCCTGGCGGTTTATGTACTTTTGGAAGCGCATAAAGTTTCGGTACCTCTGGGTTGGATATATTCAATCGCCATTTGGGAATTTCAAAAACTGAATTTATTTGTTTTATTAACGATTTTGACTCACGAATCATTCCAGGTAATGGTGTTTTATTTAGAATTTTAAAACTACTTGATTTTATCGAATCACTGACTCTTTCATCATAATCGCTTTTGTTCATTATCACTAGTTTGTTACCCTTATCTGCCGTCATAAAATAAACTTCTTTTTGTTTTAGTTCTTGAATAATGGAATGTGTTTTTATTGATTCTGAATCGCACTTAAAATTTTTCTTTGCGTTTTTTAAAAAAGGTTTTGCAGTCTCTAATTTTTGTTTTTATTTCGGGTTGTTTGAATTTTAAGCACGTTTCCAAATCAACAATGGATTCAGCGATGGGAATTTTTAAAGGTTTCGGAGTGTAGTTATACTACGCAAATAGCTTCAAATATATTCAAATAATAAACTTCAAAAAATAGAATCAACGTCCGAAAATTCAATTAATCCTAGGTTTAACTTAGACATTATCCCCATTATTTATAAAGAAAAAATAGTTATTTAACCTTCCGTGTTAATGAAAACTACACCATGGAATAAGAATGTTCTGGACTCAAATGGAGCAATAAGAAATTGCCTTTAATTTCAGTCCATAAAATTCTTATTCCATGGTGTAGTTTTCCTAAATACGGGAGTTGAAATAATTATTTTTTCTTTATAAATAAGGGGGTTTATTTACATTTTAAATAAAAATACATAAAATAAAGAATAATTTAATTCTTAATAAACAGTAAAGAAATGTATGTTATTAAAAAAAAAGTCAATTTATGTATTGAAGTCATACTAAACAAAATATATCATATTTTTTAAGACAATTGTTAATAAAAATTATTTGGTGTTGTCGACTGTTATTCAATTGCATGGTGTCCACTATTTTTCAAAATAAATTTCCCTGACCAAAAAATTTTCCCTAACAAAAAAATTAAAAAAAACATTTGCATGAGTTGGTACGTATTAAATAAATATTGTAGAAAATGTACATTTTTGAAAGGAGTTAATTAAACCTTAAAATGAACTCACCTTGTATTTTTCAAAGATCCATCTGAAGGTATACATTACGGATTTGAAGTGAAAAATAATAGCTGTATGAGTTAAAAACAAAAATTGTTTTGCTTAACAAAAGGGACGACTATACCTATGCAATGTAGTTCATAGTAATGACCATTTAAATAAAATGCTTTTAAATCATATACCTTTGCGATATTAAAATTTAATAGTTTATTTTTTTTTTTAATAAATCAAAATGTATTAATTCAGGTATGCTGAAACAGTATGGAGAAATAATCGTACTTGAAATATAAACTTAAACGCGTTGGTTGCATCGCAAAGTCAAAGGACAATGGGCTAATTGAGCCCAGCACCAATAAGAACGGCCTCCATATCGCACATAGGTATTTGTTTATGCATTCCTTATCCGTTACCGTTTGTCCAAATTCGCTGTGTGACAAAAATTATTTAATTTTGATTAAAATGAGTTTTAGGGTCACAAATCCACAGTTTTTCGCTCGATTTAGTTCGAATTAAGTTCTTTGAACCCATGACAGAAAACCTGAATTTTTTCAGATTTTTAAAGTTAAGTTTTAGGGGTCGCAAGCATCAATTTTATGCAACAAGCTGGTTTTGGAGTATTTAATTTGTAAAAAATACAAATATTAGTTTTTAAATAATATTTTTGGTGTCAAAATCATCTCTGGACAAAATCAAAAAAAATATCAATTTTTACCTCATTTATCAAATTAAAAATAGGTATTGTTTTTAATCTTTTGCAATTTGTAAAAGTAAGACAAAACAACTTACAAAACGACCCTCAAAACCAACATTATATATTACCAGAAGACCCGTGCGAAAATTTTTATTGATATGAACATATAAAAAGAATTTTATTTAAATATTATAGATATGCATTTGAGTGATCATAATATTTTTTCTAATAAAATTTGATGGAATCAAAAAATTTCCTTGATTATTTTCATTCTAAATATGTTTCGATTTTTTTTTTCAACCCCTTTCGATTGACATACCAACAATATTTTTAACATTGATCGTTCCTAAACGAAATGTTGCATAGTTAGGGTATTCGTGCAGCGTCGGAAAACCATTGTAAGCGTCGGAAAGTTTACGACGTCGTAAACGAACTGTCACAATTTGTATGAAAATTCTTTTATGATAAATCGTAAACTTTCCCACACGAATTTGTGTCGTAAACGTCGTAAATGAAAGTATATAGTAAACGTGGAAAACTTTTTATGAAAGTACTATGACATTTTATTTATCAAAATTTGACAACACCAAAAATTTCAGTAACACAGAGCATTTTTAATAATTGTTTTCAAACGCTTAAACAAAATAAATTAAGTCCACCGAATTTGTTCACCGCATCATAATGCAATTAAATAAGGGGACGTTCATGCAACGTGTGTCGGAAACTTTACGACGTCGGAAAGTTTCCGACGTTGCATGAATACCCTTAGTGTAACACTTTTAACAATAGGGGTATTCTTTCAACGTCGGAAAACCATCGTAAACGTAGTAAACGTCGGAAAGTTAACGACGTCGTTAACGAACTGTCACAATTTGCATGCATTTTTTTTAACGATAAATCGTAAACTTTCCCACACGAATTTGTGTTGTAAAGGTCGTAAATTAAAGTATAGTAAACGTGGAAAACTTTTTATGAAAGTATTATGACATTTTATGTATCAAAATTTGACAACAACAAATATTTCAGTAACACAGAGCATTTTTAATTACATTTTTCCAAACGCTTAAACAAAATAAATCAAAGTCCGCCGAATTTTTTTTTATAATGCAATTAGATAAAGGAGCGTTCATGAAACGTGTGTCGGAAACTTTACGATTTTAATGCATGAATACCCTTATAGTGAATATTTGCAATACTTTATTTAAAAAAATATGCGTTAAATCGTGTACAACCACCTATAATATGGAGTCTACAATTTTTGCATCTTACTGGCTGATTGTGTCTCATATTCCACATGATGTTTTTACAGGATTTTCTATATATATATTTTCAATGAAGTATTGCATGTATTCACTATATTTACATTTCTTTCACTTTTGTATTTAGTTTAATAAGCTTTTTTTCTATTAAACCTAAATCTCAAAAGTACATCTCTCAAAAACAGAGCTTAAAATTCTTTTGGGGGCCCCAACATTTAGCCAGCTCACTGCATTCCGACCCTGTGTGAATGCATTTGTGTTTGTGTAACTCACACTATTTTGAAAAAAGCCTCACTTTATCCTCGATATGCCTGTTGCTCTATTTCTTCTTCTAAGATTTTAAATTAAAGAATAAATAAATATATTTCTTTCTTTCATGAAATCTAGTGATACCTACAAAATGCATTCGGCTTTTTATAATGAGATAAAAGATTACAAACAACAGAAGTAGGTAACAAATATGTTTCTCCACCACTCACTCAATGTGCAAGCGAAAAAAGAGGATTATACATTACAGAAGTAATAAATATGTTTTTTTTCATACATGCACGGTGTAACTTATGAATGTTTCTCCCCCTTTCACTCAAGGTGCGGCGAAAAAAAAAAGAGAATGACCCCTTTCACACAAGGAAACTGAGTTGCGATTTTAAGTTTGTGGGCGAGAAGGGCGTAAAAGGAAGACAAAAAATCTCCCCTCACACCCTTCTCGCATTCAAACTAGCCAGTTTCTGGCAACTCAGTTTCCTTGTGTGAAAGCCGTCAATTTTAAATAACAGAATACATATTTGTCGCTTTTACTCATTCAATGGGTTAAAAGTGAGGTATTCTTTGTCAAATTTTTCATTTCCTGTATTATTTGAAATTTCCGAAATCTATAGAAAATAGTGTGGTATAACATAAAGTTTTTGTGCAATGTCAGGAGTATGTGTAAATTCCTATTCAGTGATACCTATTTTACTGTATTTGACTATTTTATAAATGAGAAAAAAGGAGTTTGACGACAGAAATAATATATATGATTTTTTGTCTCTTATTGGCCGCGATCGCAAACCTATGCGATAGCCTATCTAAAGGTCGATTCACAATGCAACGAGTAAAAGGGACGAGAGTGTCCCTTCAAGCAAGCGAGCTCGTTTTCGGTCCGCAAACGTATCAAACAACGTATGGACGACTTCGCATTCGGATCCAAATACGGATCGAAAAACTGCGTTTTGCGGCTCAAATTAGTATGGAAATTAGAATCACCACGGAGCCATTATGTGAATATATTGTGAGAGAGAGAGTTTTTCAATTCACCATACTCGGAGAACCGAAACCAAATGGAAACTAAAACGGTTCCAAAAAAAATGAATGAAAAATGTATTAAAAAAAACTTCCCATCTAGCCCAGTTTCTCCATTGCCTACAAAAATAAAACAAACAGATTTTTTTCATTTCAAGAGTTTTTTTTATTTATCATTCATAAAAGGTTTTCTAAAGACTATTTCGCACTAATAAACATGACATATTTCCACAAATATAAATTAACATTTAATAAATAGAAACTTGCATTTCTGATTGAAAATTTTTCAAAGTTTTAACAAGAAAAAAGAGACAAAATAGCAACCGTCTTCGCCACGCTACCTACAAAACTGAACTAAAAAAAAGTGGTGGAAATTAAGGCAAAATGATTGTATACTTCGCCTATACTCTCTGTCTCTATTTCTCGATGCTTAAAAAAAATACTCGATTATCGTTCTTTTAACATGCTTACACAGAAAATTTGTTATTGTGTGTGAGACACTCATTTTTTTTGGAGTCCCAAGTGAACCGAGAAATTTGGGTCAGTGATTTTGCTTGAAGGGGTGACTTGATTCGCTGTCATTTTTTTTTTAGTTATAAAATCAACTCACAATGCGACGAGTTTCTTAACGACGAGTTTTTTGGTAACGTTAAATTATTTATTGTTTTTCTTCTTGCTGTGCAGTGTGCGTTCAAAATAATCTAACTGAAATTACTTTTATTATTTAAATATTATGTAATTATAATTTAAATATTATAAACTGTGTAGCTGGGCTAAGGAAATGATTTTCGGCTAAAAATGTAAAGATATTAAAACAATACAACATTATATACTATTGTCAACACAAATAGATCTATAAATATAATTTCATAGTTAACAATTTTTTTTTTTTTTTTGTAAATTTCCCCTTATCTGTTGTTTTCTTTATTCTTTTCTACAATTTCACAAAATTCACCATCAGTCAAATATAAAAAACGTCGACTAGAGCGTCTTTTTTTCAATGTTCCCAACTTTGGCGTGACGTAACGACGAGAAACGTTTCATTGTGCATACCCTGGCGTTCCCTCGTACACTTACATGGTTTGAAATCGGTTTGACAACTACGAAGAGTTCTCGTCACGCTCACGTTGCGTTTTCCCGTCGCATTGTTAATCGATCTTAAGATAGTTTCGTAACCATATTGGCACATGGAGTCACGGCACCTAGCAGCCAGCGCGTGAAACTAACAAACGAGATAGATTTCTTTTCTATTTGACGTTCAATGCATTTCCCATAAGAGAAAAACAAAAACAGCTCGTAGAAACATTATTTTAACAAATTATGTTTATATGAACAGTTGTTTGTATTATAATTGCAATAGAATAATTAAACATGCTAGTTTGCAAATCAAACGTAAAATATATCGAAACTTATTACCAATTTGCTTTATTTTGCAGATGAAATATGTAAACAAACGTGCTTTTTTGTTGTTGTTTTTCAAAATGGATGCAAGGCATCAGTCAGAACGATATCATGTGCGTAGGTAGGTAGTAGTTTAGGGGGCTAGAGTTTCTAATGGATTTTAATGAAACATTAATTTTAATTTTTATTATAAGTAAGGAATGAAGTAGAAATGTTAAAGGTCCACTTTAGTGATCGTAAGAAAAAAAGATAATAGGTACCAGGAAATTATGTGTTGCACCAATAATTGCGGTTTTCTATTTTTCGATTGATTTCGTTCAATTTTGCTTTCGTAAAAATAGAATTATAACAGTCAAAAGCGCTCACTTAAGTAAATGTAATAAGCCAACGAAAATTAGTTTTCCAAATTATCAAAAGGAGTCACCTGTAATGCACTTAAGTGATATAAATCTTCATTTTATTTTTTTTGTATTAGGTACGCGCAGGTTAATATAAAGTTTATATAAATTATAGGGGCATCATTTGATTTCTCTGTGTTCGTTTGTTTTATCCTACCTCGTAAGTTTCTTTCTAAGAATAATTTTTTAACGTATTTTCGGGCAAAAAAAAACTTTTATCCTCCATTTAAAAAAGGTTAGCACTCTTTTAAAGTAAACTCTTCTTAAAAATATAACTAATTAAGAGTGATCGAGCTTGACCTTCATTCATACCTTGCCTCTTTTGTAAACCAAGAAACAAATGTGTTAATAGCGAATTGAAAAATATTTTTTTTAACAATTTTTTCACAAGAAGATTTTTTTTTAATTACGAACAAACATATTTTTTTAATAATCGTGACTACGCCTCTGCCTTTCTCAATTTCTAATCGAGTACTTTTGTTGTTGTTTCTGGTTGTAAAGGTGGTTTGTTTACATTTTTCATTTACAAAGCAAAGCTATCTATTTTAATATATTTTCGGGTTGATTTATAAGCTTACACATTTTTTGGTTCTATTTCAATCATAATATGGATACCCGTTGATATAAAATAATTTGGTATAACTAATTTTCATCAGGCGCTTTTTTCGTTTTCTCTTATGGGAAATACATTGAACGTCAAATCGAAAATAATTCTATCGCCTTTTGAAGCTTAAGCGCTTGAGATGCAGGTGGCGTGGAAAGCAACTTACCAGGTGTCAATAGGTTTTCGAACGGATTGGTTATTTTTGACATTTAGCTTGGGATAGAAGCGTACATACTACTAACATTTTTCAGATAGCATGGATAGCTATCCAACAGCAAAAGCTGTTTTGTCATCAGTTTTTTTTTTTGCACGGGATTCCAACAATACGAACCTATCTGTATAGCTCTACATAGGTTTCCGATCGCGGCCATTACTGTACGAAATAACACAATACTATGAAGTGAAGTTAGTTGCGTTTCACTCATTTTTTTGACATATTCACAAGTATTGCAAAAGATACGAAATGAATAATTTTAAACAGAGATGTAATCAAAACGAAATGTTCGATCAGAAAAAAGTTTCTTATGAGAGAAAGTGAAAAAGGAGTTCAGTGAATTTTTAAAAATTGATATAGAAAAAATTCCCTGAACGCTTTCCGAATTCCCTGACTTTCCCTGACCAAAATTTGTTCCCCGACTTTCCCTGACTTTCCAGTTTAGCGGACACCATGATAAATTTTGACATGTGAATTTTTCTTCGCTGCAACGAATGTTTCGCCATGGTTTGGGAGAGCCTTAACACTTTGTTCTGAGAGTAGCCATTGTTTTTTAATAATTTCTTTTTGATTCTAAGGGCCAGTTTGTTCACAGCCAATTATCTTTAATCCATGATAAGTGGAGCTGGGAAATCCTCAAATGTGTTTGTTGATCAAATTTTGTTTTAACAATTCAAAGTATGAGTTGCTAATCATGGATTTCATTAATCAGCCAGTTTTGGTTGATTAGCGTTAGTTAATTAAAGCATATGAAAGTCACATACTAAATTTAACCCACTGTGAACAAACTGGCCCTAAGTCATTACAAAAATGCCCCTCCCACCTAAAAGGGGGGAGACAGATACAAAAACATTTTGTCCGAAGTCCTCCGACAAGTTCTTGTTGCGGAAAGTAATTTCTTTATTGAAAAAAATATAATAGTTTATTAAAAACTTAGTAATAAACAAATAAACTTTATTTATGTACGTTAACTTGTGTTATTTATAAGGGACGGATGGTAAATCTGCTGACCGAATATCCCAAAATTGCATAATAAATGACACAAAAAGGTGACCGGAAATTCTGGCTGTTTTGAAGATCTGGCCAATCAGCTGAAGTAAGTAAGTAAAGAATTCATTTATTGACAATTTAAATTTGTTACATTTACATAGATTTGTATGAATTATTTTAAGCTTTGGCTTAGCCGTCAGCTCGACTTGCAACATTTAAAAAATTTAAAAATACAAATAGAAAAAACTATATTGTCATTAAATTTGTAGTTTATATTAATTTGTATGTCAGTTACGAATATTCTGTTATAAGCAGCATTCTATATGTACAGGTTTCTTTCAAAAAAAGGGCAAGTCCTTTCCAGTTGGATCCGTTTAAGATGCTTTTTGTCTCCTCCATTGTTAAAACAGCTTTTCCAAAGTAACACAGTCTATATTGCTTGAAGATTGGACATATGCTTAGTAGATGAAAACAGTCTTCTTTGGATCTCGTGTTACATAGAGTACAGAACTGATTAAAACTTCCATTGTAGGGACTTCCGTTAATACCTAGAAGTTCACACCTCGCTCTGCATATAAGGGATATTTCTTTGCAGTTAAATGAATCTGTAAAATAATTTGCGTCACAGAGATTGTGCTCTAATTGGCTGTATATTATTCTGCTTAACGATTGACAGGCCTCTTCAACCATGAGATTTCGAACAGAGTCTTCTTGCTTTTGAATGATTTTGTAAAACTGATCTTTTAAAAGTTGAAGGTTGTTTGGATCGATATTTACTTCTTCTCTATACAAAACACCAAGGGTTTGCCACTTTTCCATCCACCAATCTTTATTTCTAACCTCATAAAGTAGCAGGTTTTTGGTCAACCGAGAGTCCGGGTATCTCAAAACTTTAATGATAAAATCGGCTTGAAGCTTAAGAGTGTAAGTATAAAGTTTTGGTAAGCCTGTTTCTAAGTATATGGCATAATTTGGAGTTTTGATCGGAAGACAAAACAGTTTTTTAATAAAGTTTCTTTGCAGTTTTTCAATTTCTTCATAGTCTTTTATCCCCCAAACTTGAGCAGCATAGCATAGCGAAGATTTAACAACAGAATCAAAGATTTTATATTTTACGGACAGATTTATGTGTTGATTTAAAAATATCTTCCTCCATGTTAAATTGATAAGACTTTGCGACGCACTACATTTTTCTGTGAGGTGTTTTCTGAAATCCAAAGTTGAGTTGAGCTTAATTCCGAGATATTTGTATTCTTTCGCCACATCCAAACGACTTCCTTTAAAAATCCAACTATTTCTCACTTCACCCTGATTTGATCGTGAGAACACCATAACTTTTGACTTTTCAGTATTAATAGTCAGTTCCCATTTTTCGCAATATGCCTCTAGACGATTTATCATAAGTTGAAAATTTTCTGGTGACTCTGACAATATGACTTGGTCATCGGCGTACAGCAAAACGTTTATGATGGTGCCTGCAATTCGAATACCTCCGGGTAAATGTTTAACAATGTCATTTATAAAAAGGGAGAACAGGAGGGCACTAAGAAGACACCCTTGCTTAACACCAGTATCTGTTCCAAACCATACCGAAAAAACTCCTCCATCCCAAACTGTTGCCTTCGTGTCCGTATACATGTTCCGTATTACTCGAAGAAATCTTGTTGAAACTCCTACTTCTGAAAGCTTATATAGCAAAGCGTTCCGATTCACTAGATCAAAAGCAGATTTGAAATCCACAAAAAATGCATAGATTTTCTTGTTCCGTGCTTGAAACGCTTTAACTATAGATGTAAGTGAGAAAATCTTGAAATCTTGAAGCTCTGATAGGATATTATTTTCATCCACCCACCTTTACAGTCTGCCAACTAGTATTCCACAGAATATTTTCGCTATAACATTCATGAACGAAATGCCACGGTAGTTTTCAACAGCATTCAAATCCCCTTTTTTATGTATAGGGTATCCCATCTTCTCCTGGAGCTTTCCCATCTTTTGCTTTTCGGAGAACTTTTTGTAATTCGTCAACAGATATTGTGCAATCTAGAATATCATCGCATATAAATGGTTCGGCGTATGAAAACGTTAGGCGAGATTTATTTTGCAGTAGGTTCGTGAAATAAACGGAGAGGTCATCCGCAGATACACTGGAACCTATTATATGATTTGAACCATTTATTTCTTTCGCTATCTTCCAGAAATCCTTTGTGTTTTTCGTTTGTCCTAAAGATAAGGCTTGATTTGTTTCAAAGTTTATTTTCTTTGAGTGGCAGAGATTTTTGTACCTAGTATTTGATTGGATATACCATTGCTGAAGTTCATTACTATATGAGTTACGCCTCATTGCATTTAGCAAAGCAAACGATTTTTGTCTAGCGTTCATGCACTCCCTGTCAAACCATTTTTGTCTAAAAGTTTTAATGGATTTTGTCCTCTGTTATGTGAAGTATTCCGTACACATGCTATAATTTGTTCTGAGAGAGCATCAGAAGTCTCGGGAATCGCAGATACTCTTGAAATGAAATGATCCAAAGAATGCTGGTAAGATTCAATATTTTTGTTATTCCATTTCAAGCGTGGGATCAAATCAAGATTTCTCTGTCGGACTGTTGTTTCAGGCATCCACTCAACAATTATTGGCATATGATCAGAAAAACTTTTGGATACAACTTCAAATTTAGCGATAAGATCCATCCATTCATTGTTAACACAACAATAATCGATGACGGATTTTCCCTGCCCTCAAATTAATGTAAAATGGCCTTCGATGTCACCTTCGGTACATCCATTTAATACAATACTGTCATACATTTGCAGCAATTCGAGTAAATTTGTTCCGTTTTGGTTGTATACGTTGTCTTTAGATAATCTGCTACTAGGGTTTATAGCTGTGTTATTAATATTCCGCAGTGTCGTAACTTGAGTGCAGCTTATTCTGGCGTTAAAGTCACCGACCATTAAAATACTTTTGCCTGCTAACAAAGACATAATATTGCTGAGATTCTCGAAGTCTTCGGGCCATTTGTTACAGTTTAAGTAAAGCGGGAGAATGAACATATTACTTTTTTTTAACAGTTTTACTAAAATAGCTCCCTGGAACTCAGCAAAATCATAATAATTCAATTGTGATATTTTGATTCCGTAAAGACACCCGCCACTTGCACGTCCTTTTAAAGAGGTTTTGATTGCAGGAATCCAATATAGTTTAAATCCATTAAAATATTTAATAAATTTACTTGAATTTTCAATTGTTAAATATGTTTCAAAGAGAAAAAAAATATCATAAGATTTAATAAAATTAAAAAAGTCTACAAACATAAGCTTATTATTCAAACCAGAAACATTGTACGCTAAAATTTTACAAAAATTAATACTTAATGAGCTGACGGCACCTAATTCTCAATTTCGTACTAAATTACTAACATTTTGAGAAAATGACATCCCTGGTGAACTAGTAGATGGTGTTGATCTAGTCCAATTGCTTTGACGTCTATTTGTTAGCATGATTGTTTTGACAGTTTCAAAGTTTAATTGTCCAAACATTTGTTGCAATTCTAGTTCGCCGTCATTTTCATTAAATTTTAAGTTATTATTATTGTTTAAATAAAAAGATTTTCCCTCTATCAAAAGAGCATTATTTTTCATTTGCATTTTAACTGTTGGTTTATTTGTTTTGAGTATTCTTCTGTATTCGAGCAGGATTCTTCGTTTTAATTGCATTTGCTTTGTGAGATCTCTTTGTACATAAACACCTGTGCCTTTAAGTTTGGATGAGTTCTTAAGCATTATCATGGCCGATTCAGTGGACCCAGTGTTAATTTTCATTTTGATTATGTGGTTGTTTTCACTTATTTTTACCGGTGGTTGTAGTCTTTGCGAATTTTCATTTCCAAGAAGGAGTTGAGTGACACTTTGTATTTTTTCTTTTGGGTCAATATTGGCGTCATTTGGTATTGAAATAATAATATTTTTGCCTTTTATTTCCCTACTTTGCGCCTCGAGCTCATCCTCAAGCAAACAACATCTGTCTTCAAACTGCTGAACTTTACGGGATAGATCTTCATTTTGTTGCCGCAGGATGTTTATCTCGATGTTAAGATTGTTAAGATCTTCCTTGGTAGCTAGATTTGATGTTGCCTTAAGAAGCTCTACTTGCAGAGAACTATCAACAATTGATTTAATTTTTTGCAAATATGATGTTGAGATGGACATTACTGTGTGTGTTTTATAAATTTTTGATGTTCTGTTATTAGAATCTGTGGCTTGATGGGTAAAGTCCTCTGGAGATGTATGACAGATTTTTCTCTTGTTGTCGGTCATGTGACTGCTCGCAAATCAAAATAAATGCTTTTGAGTTTTAAATAGTGTTACCTGAAGTTAAATCGGCTTATAATTTGGTTGTTAGATTAACTCAGTTTCAGCTGAATTCATTGGGACCAAGACAGGGATGTTGGTGGATGGAAAAAATTATGCTCGTGAGCTTTCTTTTTTTTTGTGGATTCATCCATTTGCATTGTGATTAAAGTATGCATATTTCATTTACAGTGGATTCTCGATTATCGCAACTAATTAAAACAAGGGTAAATTTGCACACCTCTGCTTGAAATGTGTATCCATCGCAATGCGTCGTCCCATTTCTGTAAAATTTCTTCCGAAGACAGCTACTACAAATTAAATAAATAAATTTGGTGGCGCAACGGCTCGTGAAGAACCACGGCCTAGTGACTAACAACTCGCAACCATTTCTCTGTGCGCGTGTCGACAAGAATGGAAGGGACCTACAATTTTATCCCGAATCCGAACGGCTAGACGAGAAGCACTTATTCATGACAAGTGATACTCTTGGAGGATTTGTCAATTCCTCGCAAGAGGCAGTAGCCCTGAAAAAAACCATCGGACTAACCATTACGCTACAGCTACTTCGAACCGAAGTCAATCTCCGACGAAGGATGCGTTTCAGAGAAAGTTCCGCTCCGACGGTTACCTCGATAGGGCCAATTATATTATTAAAAAAATTAAATAAATTAGAACTATAAATAACTATAAATTTGTTAATTTAATGGCCGTTTCCTTAAAAAATAATTTTGTATGCATAACTTTTTTGCACATTTTCAAAAATAATATCTGGTATGCCAACGTTTAGTATTTAATGAAATACAATTTTACACAAAACAAAAAAAATATTCATTAGCCCGTTTCCAAATTATTGAATTTTCAAAAACAAAATTCAATATTTTTTTAAAAAATCTAAAAGCTATTTTTTCGTAAATTTGCATATGAATTGTGAAGTAGCTCTTGCATACCAATTTTAATAACCGTTATTGGTACATTTTTTTACCAAAATATTGACCATACATTTAAAAGTAAACGCACATCTTTTTATCAAAATTATTGGAGTTATTTTCGAGAAATATAAGTTTTTTCTTAACGGTTTTTAAAAAATTGTATGGAAGGTACCCCTATTTTTGAATTTAGAAATATGATTTTGTTCGTGTTCTATAAAATAATAAAAAAAAACATTTTACACCTAATTTTAAAAATATTGACCAAGTCGTTTTAAAAATATTTAGTATTCAAAAAAAAAAATTTTAATTTACAATTTTTTTTTTATTTTCATTTTTTTTGTTTAATTTTCAATTTTCTTTAAATTTTCATTTTTTTTTTAATTTTCAATTTTTTTTTTTTAATTTTCAATTTTTGTTTTAAATTCATTTTTTTAATTAAATTAATTTTTTTTTTAATTTTCAATTTTTTTTTTTTTTTTAATTTCCAATTTTTTTATTTTAATTTTCAATTTTTTTTTTAATTTTGGTTCATTTCAACAACTGTTTTCGAGAAAATCAAAAACCCAAAAACAAATTGTTGTACCAAAAATAACCAAATTTTGAGAATAAAAAAATTATTGAAAGGGAGCATTCCCTCATTTTTATAATTTGATTTTTTTCAACCGTTTTAGGCAAAAATATTATTTTTCTTTTTGGCGAAAAAAATTGTACGGCAGGTACCGTTATTTTTGGTCGTAAAAAAAATTAAACAACGTGTGGGTCTTTTAGTCAAAAAAACACTATGTACCAAGTTTTTTAGGTGAACGAGGCTTGGAAGTGAACCCAGACCTCCAGCGTGACAGTCCATTAGGCTATGGGCTTAAGGAAACTTAATCACACTTATCACAGGCCCCGACGTAGTAGATTTGTACTACGAATCCCGAAGAAAGGTATCATAGCTCCGTTCGTATCGAATAATTCTGCTACGAAATTCGGAGTTCTGAAAAGTGGTATCACTAGCCCCGAATGAAAAGTAAGTCCCGATCTACATTGCCCGATATTTCCACGAAGATTTTTCCAGAAATCGTGTGAAATGTACACACAGAACGATTTTTTCCATGAGATTTTTTCTTTGTCTTCTTCATTTTTTTATTTCTGTGCTCTTCATTTTGCATTGATGTTCACTCACACCATCAACCCAACGGCACACTGACACCAAACACACACAAAAAACTGGAAAGAGGGCGAAAGAGAACATAAAGAGACTGGAAAAATCGTTCGAGTTTTGTGGTACAAACGATTTAATCCCTACCCCTCACTTTCCACTCCTTTCACCTACGAACAAAAGATCGGCACTGGAAAAATCGTTCAATATAGACCGGGACTAAGTTTGACAGATTTTTCTACGAACAGATTTTGTTGTAGGAGCTATTCAAAACTATACATAACAGTTTTGTCTACCTAGGTGAATGGAAACAAATTGCAAAAATGTAAGTTCAAATACAAAATTATTTGTGAAAAATATATATATATATTTTTCTTAAAGGTCCAAAAAAGTAATTACAAACAAAACACAGTATTAAAGGCTATTGTATGAAAAACCTGAAATTGCTCAAGGGTACACCAAAGCAACAAAAGAGGAAGTCACGGTCTTTTGGGACAAAGTAAAAGAACTAAACAGTCTTGGTCCACCTGTAAAGGATGCCAGCAGCTGGAGGAAGGTACATTTAATTTACAAAATGCTGCGAATAGGACGAATAGTCTAAATTTTCTCTTTATTTTAGGTATGGTGAGACTGGAAGGCGTATATTAAAAGAAAACTAGTAGAAAATAAAAAAAGAAATCAAGGCTGCAGGTGGTGGAATGAACAGAACGCATTCTTTTTTAGACCTTGAAGAAAGTGTTATTAAGTTAACTGGTCTTGAAACGTCAACTAGTCGAACAGAAAACTCTCGTTCGTTTGGCATCAACAGTTCTTTGGAAGATCCCAATCAACAACTTAACGAAGTTGTTGAAGAGAATCAAAATCCAGATGTGTTGATGTCCTCAGACGTTACTGATTCGGGAAGTGTTCGCCAACGCCGGCGTCTTCCAACCACTTTGCAACAAAGCCACTCAAACGATACCGCCTGCCTTTTGCGGGAACAAATGAAACTACAAAAGGAGTTTTATCGCCAATCAGAAATTTTTTGGGAAAAGCAAAATAAAAATGCGGATTATATCTCAAGCAGCTTGCGCCGAATAAAAAGAGGAGTGGAAAAACTCTCTGAATTAAAGAACAAAATGTCTTGAAGAATCCCAGAGACATAACAAGATAAAAGAAGAACTCCTACAAAAATTGAGCTAAAACTTAAAATACTTGAAATCGAGGAGTCAAAATATTAAGTTTTTATTTTGTTTAAGAACTCTGAATGTGTTATTTAAAATGTAACTTTTTTTAGGTGTTTATTTTATAAGTATTTATTTGTTTATGTTTTGAATCACAAAATTGGAAATAAATTGGATTTTCTTAAGTTAATGCACTCAAAATGTTGTCTCTTATTTGGACTGCTACATTATGGTAGTTCGATTCATTGTTCCTCTCTTCACTTGCTTCTTTAATTTCAGGATCAGGTTCAACACTGCCAAAATCATTTTCCACCTTAAAACGAATGCAGAGCACATGCAACATTGATGATTTGTGACGCTTTTTGAGGAGAGAAATGTAGTTGATGAGCTGACAGTATGCACCTTGAACGATTTTTTATCACTCCAATAACTCTCTCCACCATATTTCGGGTTTTACTGTGCATTAAGTTAAAATTGCTTTGAAGACTTCCGGGCTCGGGACATGATATGGAGTAATAAGCCATGGCTCGAGAGGATATCCGGCTGCTTCTTTCGCCTTCTCGAAATTTCGTAAGGAAATGTGCTCTCGCCGAACTAAGATTTCACACATGAGAATCGTGGTTGGACACTGGATACCTTGCATCAATAAATCTAATGCGCATCTTGTTATCGCATATCTAAAACAAAATAAATATGTACATATATAACTACGCATTATTCCAACATTGTATACATACCACCATAGCATTAAGACTGTAGAATCCTTTTCTATTGTCGTATAAAAATTTTTCTTCCACTGGTGCAATCATTTTTATGTGTATGCCATTGACGCACATGATGGTTCCTGGGAATCTAGCTTTGGAGTAGAAGTCACGTTTAGCTTCAAGTTTTTCAGCGCCAGTCATTTCAAGTTTAATCCATACTGGACACAGTTTTTTTTTTCCAAAATATTTAACACAGTTTTCAGGTTTGCAGAAAACGTAGACTGTGCCATTCCGATTTCGAAATCCTTTCCTACGCCGTATTGGTACCCTCCTTCTGCCAGGAATCTGAGTACAGCTGCCAGTCTGCTGATAGGTGAGATTGAAAATGAGAGCACACACGGGTCCAGTTCTTGATCCAGCTCCTCCAATAAGTATTTAAATGCTGCTTTGTTAACTCGATAGTTTTTTTCTGAATCTGGATATGGACCATGTACACATTTTGAGAAAATAGATTTAAACTTTACCTTCATTTTGTCATCATTGTCAAATGGATTAAATGCATCCTTTAAAATTTTTCTTTGTATTTTTAATCCGCGTTTTCGTTGCAAATTTTCCTCATTTATGGTGAAAATTGCGATTGCAAATGAACCCATTTTAAAAAATATACAAACCAGCAAGATCCAAGATTGAATTTCAATTTTGATTTCCACATTTTGACGTTTACCAGCTGATTCCGAAAGTCCGAATAAATGGTTTCTGTGTGGCAATGCTTTTTTACATTTCGTTCGGGGCCTATGATATGAAATTGTTTGTATTCGTAGCGGAACGAAACGTTCGGAACTTCGCTATGAGGGAGCTTGTGATAAAGGTGAATATCTCGAGTTCGATTTTTTTACGAATTCATAACTTACTATAAGTACCTATCGCAAGTAAAAATACTTGTATTTTGTCCCTCTAAGCAAGAAGTAGTGTGAAAATTGTTTGGTCGGACCTTACAAATAAAGAAAATCATTGAAAAATGTGTTAGGTAGGCAATCAAGAGCCACAACAGAAGCAGACCGAAGAAAGATAGTTAGACTGGCTTCAAATTCAAGCTACTCTGCTGCTAAAATCAAGGCGAAGAGTGATTTAACAGCTAGTCTTAATACTATTAGTCGTGTTTTTCGTCAGTCACAACATTTAAAACACCTTAAATTGAAGAAAAATCCACCGTTAAACCCAATACGAAGACACAATCACCCTTATTCCGTAAGGCGTTTTTCTAAAACGCCATTTGGCGTTTTTGGTGTCGTGTCGTTTTAGAGGCGTTTGATTTATTCCGTAACTCAAACGTCAGCATTTCTCTCGCTCTTACATTCCACAATAGAATCCACAAAAACAGCTGACATTTTTGACATATCAAAGTTATTCAAATTGAAAAAAATTAAAATAGCTTGGACGAAGAGGAAGTAAATAGAAAGAAAAAATTATTAGTGCAGAGCAGATTGATTCGATCAAAAGCAAATCCATTAGATTTAACAGATTTCTTTGTTCTTTTTTTTGCTTTTCCAATATCGTTTGAAAAACAGTTTCCTTTTTGTTTTTTTTTTTTTTGTTTTCTATCACACATTATATTCATCCTCAAATAGGAGTCGGAGTTGCAATTTTAACCGCTGCTGAGTCTTTTTAGACTTCGCCAGTGTAGATGATAGTAACTTCAATGGGTTTGCCAGAAGCACTGTAAAAACCATCTGCGGCGTATCCTGATGTACTGACAAGTGAGGCTGACTATTCGTCAAAGTCATTCAAATACTTTTGTTTGAATTCTCCTCCTCCTGTGGCCTCCACTTCTTTTTTTGTTGTATACAAGTTAGTTAGTTAAAAAGCCTTTTCATTTGTACTTGACTTGTTACTTTAACCCTAAATAAAGACTCTTAAAAATATAAACAAAAAGAAGTGGAAAAATCCTACATTTTGTTGTATTTTAGTTACTGTCGTTTACAAATTTCCAACTGTTATAAACGACAGTAACAAAAATAAAGCAAAATGTAAGATTTTTCCATTTGTTTTTGTATATATAATTTTAAGAACCTTTATTTAGGGTTAATTATAAACAAATTAGCAAGTGCAAAGTAAGTTTTAAGTGAAGTAAAGTTTTTGAATTTTTTTTTTTTTGTAAAAAAGTGAAATAAATATTACTCGTACAAAGCTTACCGCCCGAAAATCGGTAGTTCGTTCTTCGAGTTTCCTGCAAGCCCATTGCAGTTACTTCATCCACGGCAGCGGTTAAAATTTCAACTCCGACTCCTTCAAATCCATCATCAACCACAACCACTGGCACGCCTTTTCGTGAGATCTACCTACGAGAAGTGTATTGAAGATTCGACATTGGATGACCAGGAAGAGCCAACAATAGAAGAAGTTATATTTGAGGATGTAAATGTGAGACAAAAAAAAAAAACAAAAAGAGAAATGTATTTCAAAAGATGTTGGTAAAGCAGACGCAAGTCCAAAAAAAATTATTCACTAGCATTGACGAATCTTTAAAGGATATAAAAAACCTTAAAGAAATCTATAGGATTTGCTTTGGATCGAATCAATCTACTCTGCAGTAATAATTTTTTTTTCTATTTTCTTCCTCTTCGTCGTCACTGCTGCTCCAAGAAAAATAACTTGCTATACTGTACATTTCTCCGTGTTCTGTGTTTTGAAACAATTTTACTCAAAGAAAAACAATTCCAAGCTATTTTTTTTTTTTTTTCAATTTGATTTTGAATTTGAATAACTTTGATATGTCAAATGTCAGCTGTTTTTGTGGATTATATTGTGGAATGTAAGAGCGAGAGAAATGCTGGCGTTTGAGTTACGGAATACAAACAATCAAACGCCTCTAAAACGACACGACACCAGTCAAAATAGGCATTTCTCTGAACAAAATTCCGATAACGCTTAAACTTGGTGGGGGCCTTCCAGTGACTATAACGCTTCATTGACTAAAAGTCCCCGACGATCCGACAAGAGCATAACTTTTTAAGCATGGTAAAGTGTCGAAAAAATCAGTTTTTAGGAAATAACTTTTTAATGTCAAATGCTATCGAAAAGAAGTTCAAGCACAGTTTGCAGATCATTAAATTCTCTATACAATGCGCGCTTTTTTTCCTACCACCAATAATAAAGAAGGTATAGCTTTTTAAAAATAACATAAAATGACGAAAATATTGTTTTTTTTTTTAAATAAATAAAACTATTAAACCGTCATTGCTTTCGAAAAAATGCAAAATGTTTTATAAAAAAGATTAATACACTTTTTTCATACGACCTATAATTTAGAAAATATAGCTGTTTAAAACAAAAAATAAACAAAAAAATGACGAAAATATTGTTGAATGCTGAAACAACATAAACTGAACCTAGACTACTTTCGATATCATTGACGGTTTAGCAGTTATTCTCAAAGAAACAATAATTTCGTCAATTTTTTGTTTTCTTAGAATGTCTATTTTGTAAATTATAGGTCGTAGGTAAAAATGTGTGTTAATCTTTTTTATAAAACATTTTGCTGTCTACAGTGTTCCTAGACTTTTTATCGAAGGCATTGTCGGTTTAACAGTTCTATTAAAAAAAAAACAATATTTTCGACATTTTATGTTATTTTTGAATAGCTATACCTTCTTAATTATTGGTCGTAGGAAAAAAAAGTTAGAGAATTTAATGAACTACAAACTGTTCTCGCACTTCATTTCGATAGCATTCGCCATTCAAAAGTTATTTCCTAAAAACAGATTTTTTCGACACTTATCCATGCTTAAACACTTATGCTCCTGTCGGATCGTCGGGGACTTTTAGTCAATGATGCGTTATAGTCACTGGAAGGCCCCCACCAAGTTTAAGAGTTATCGGAATTTTGTTCAGGATTTGAGATTTGTATGTTTATTTTGATTGGGCTATTACGGAATAAGGGTGATTATTGAAAATGTATGTTAAAATACGATTGCAAATAGAAAATTACCCACTTTTACTGCACTTTTTCAATTTGTTTCCTTATTTAAGAGAATGTTTCTATTCAAGTAACGCAAAAAAAAACAGTGTTTTATATGAAGTAATAAGAAAATTGGTAACAAATAACCGTCCCTGCAGTTTTATTAGCATTAGATCCCCCTTATAGAAACTTTAACCAAAAGGTGAATTTATAAATTTACCAAAGCGCTACACGCCCAGATAGTAAACAAAAAGTTTGTTTCTATTCAAGTGGAGCGGAGTGTATGAACACAAAACTAAACAACTTTTTTTTTGTTAAAAAAAACATATGGGGAGTAGGATGGACATTTTTTTTCCTGAACAAATATAATGGATGTGGAGATGTGATTATAGCATATTTTAGTGGGACAGTGAAGTTTTAAATATAATTGAAGTTGTTAATATAAGAATATTGGACAGAATTTTTTTTGTTAACTTTTAAAGATCCTAAAGAGTGAGTTTTTTATTTTCAATTAGAATTTTTAGATCTTAAAAAACATACGATTTTATTTTATTTTGTAGACAGGTATACAAAGCATGTTACATTATAATTTCAGCTGAAAACATACATTATATTCCCTCATAAGAATAGCAAAGGATTATTTTCTTGGCTTTGGAAATATTCATGTTGTTTTGCTTGCTTAAGAAAGTTAATTGCTTTCCTACATTGGATCGATTTGTTAACGACGCTTGACACTAGTCCATTCGTCTTCGTCGCGTTTTTCTGAAACGTACAAAATTAGACATGTTAAATAGAGTTATTTGTATACTTACCTTTTTCTTCTCCACGTTGTGGAGCACGTTACTTACGTTCATCATCACCTGGTCGTCTCCAACTGGAAGACGACTGTTTATTTTGAGTTAGGCGGACCGGGTGATCTCCACGGTCAGTTGTGAGTTCGCCAGCTCTTTCAGAACGATCTCCTATGGGTCTACGAGCATCATCATGACGATCATCATTAGAACGGAGATAAGTACGCCAGTTAGAGCCTAATTCTCGATTATCCAGATCACGTGGTCCGTCACGACGGCGGCGTGGAGCAAATCGATCGTCACGACGATCTTCACCCATACGACGGTCATCGCCACCTCGACGATCATCTCCACCTCGACGATCATCACCACGACGATCTTCACCACTCCGACGGATGTCACGGTCTTCACCACGACGGTCTTCCCCGCCGGTGCGACGCCATTTATCACCTCCAGTAACAACAGCTGGTGATGGTCTGCTAGAAACATCGACATCACGTCCTCTGCGCCAGTCGGAACCTCCAACTACTGCGTTCGTTTCTGTGGATACTACAAAAGTAGCAATACCGCCAGGTCCTCTACGCCATTCTTTATTTTCACCACGTTCAGTCCTGTCACTTCGTTCGAAACGATCGCTTCGCTCGCCGCGGTCAAAACCTCGAGGACGCCAAACTTCGCGATCACGTTCCTTTTCCGAATATTTTGAAGCTTCACGCGTCAAACGTTCCCGGTCTTCCTGAATTTTCTTTTCAACTTCTTCTTCTTTTTGGCGTTGTTTTTCGTATTGAATTCTTCTTTTTTCTTCTTCCATCTCGATGCGTTCTTCATCCTCTTTTGCACGGCGAATAATTTCTTCTTGACGCAAACGCTCATCTTCTTTCTCCAGCAGCCAATTCTTACGACGCTGTTCGCAACGTTGTATAATTCTTTGTGCAAGACGATTTTTGCGCTCTTCTTCGAGAGATATGTTAAAATTCTTCAATTTCTCTAGGAACAATGAAGCACGCTCTTTCTTTAAGTTCTCCAAAAAGGCATCACAATCTGGATACATACGTTTCAAACGTCCTTGTTGTTCAACTGCAATCTTCCGCTCTGCAATGGCATTTTCAATACGCTGTTGTTCTTGTAATTCCCAAAACTGTTTATCCTTAACCTGCTTTTCGGCTAGGTATTTTTCAAACAGTGGAATTTCCTCTATACGCTTAGCGCGTTCAAAATAATCAACCTTTTTCAACAATGATTTGAGTTTTGTCTGGAGTTCCTTACGTTCGCGGTTTAATTCTTCAGTCTCTCTTGCAGCAATCTGCTCAGCATCCAATTTTGTAATGCCTTCTTCATCCAATTTTGATAGCATTTTTTTCCATGAGGCGTCTGAGAAATTTGCTGCATTTTCTCTTTCAAGCTCTTCTCTTTTATAGCAGCAATTTCATTCAAGGCACGTTTCTTTTCACGTTCCTCATTTTCTTGTTGCAAACGCTTGTCTTCTGGCATCTTCATTTGTCGAGATGCTTCTTCAATGCGTCGTTGTTCTTCTTCTTCCCTTGCATTATTTTGCTTTTCAATGTATTCTTTGCGATCTTCTATTATCTTTTGACGCTGAAGTATACGTTGGTGTTCCTTTTCCTTAATTTCATGGTAATGCCAAGCCATTTGGGGGCGCATTTTTTGGCGTTCTTCTTTTTTACGGTTTGGATTCACTATAGCTATAGCTCGGTGCAGAACATTAGACATGTTAACCAATTGTGAACGAATTTCTTCAGAAGGCATTGACTGCAAGGACGGCCCATCAGTATGGTCTTCGCGTTGACTTTCAGTCAGATCCGTTCCGAAGTAAACGCAACCTTTCTGATGATCAATACGTATCTGCATATCGTTGTGACGCACACAATCGACTAATATTTCTTCCAAATAGAAAATGTTTAAGAAAGTTGCCAATTCAATCAAACGAGTAAACTCAATACTTTGGTAGACTTGCGATATTTGCCTAATCAATCGCATAATTGTTACGTCTTTCAATGATTGTATGTACTGCGTGAGCAAATTGTTCTCATCCTTCTCTATAACTTCAATAACAGTTTGAACACGCTTGCACATACTTAAAGGATTAAAGTCGATTTCCAAACAATTGTAGAGGTTCTTAAACTCTTCAGAAGCGTAAAGGTGCACGTTAAGGCGAACCTATACAAAAAAAGACACAATTTGATTACTTATTTTAACAAACTTAGTTTATTATTTTAACAAACTTAGTTTTACTTATATAGAAAATGAAGACTTAACAAGCAAACAAAAATAATAATACGAGTAGGTTAAGTTTTTCATTGATTGATTGATTAAAATCTAAATAAAAAAGTTTTTCAGAAAAAAGTAGCTTTATGTTATTTTTGATTTTCTCAAAAATTAATTACCGATTTTATGAAGGACTTTTAAATATTTAAAATGTCAGTAACGACCATGTTCTGCAATTTAATCGAAACTGAATTAAAACCACTTTTCAATTTCACGTGAAATTAAATTGCATGTCCTACATTTCGATCGATTTCGAAATTGCTTTAAATAGTCAAAACTATAGGATCTTCCATTTTTATTTCTAAAGTGAAATTACTGCTGCTCTGAACATGGATGCAATATTATTGTATATTTTAAGGGAAAAAAGAAGCAGAATTACAAAGAAAAAATTAGAAGACACATTTTGCGAGAAATAATTGTATTAAATGGAAAATCCAACGAAAATCTCAAAGAAATTAAACTTATATTTCGTAGTTGCGTTAAATTCTAAAGCTTAATAAGAAACACCTTATTGACCACAATAAGGTGATGTGCTGGGTTTCACTAGGCGAATACAATGAAACCCCTGGTTCGATGAAGAGTGCCGGCTAGCGCATGCAGCTAAGGACGAGGCCTACCAGGCAATGCTGCAGACTCGAACAAGAGCTGCTGAGAGAGTGGTCCAGGAGCTCTACGGGCTGAAACGAAAAGAGGAACGCCGACTTCTCAGGAGGAAAAAGAGAGAGTACGAGAAGCGGGCGGTAGAGTCTATTGAGGGTTGTAGCGGTAGGGGAGATATTCGAAAATTTTATCAGAGGGTGAAGCGATCCACCCAAGGATTCAGGGCTAGATCGGAAGCCTGCCGAGATGAGAGTGGGAATATGGTAGAAGACACACAGTCAGTGCTGAGGATCTGGAAAGAACACTTCTCTAGACTGCTTAACGGCGAAGACAGCCAAGATGCCGCTAATAGGCAGAACGCTCCATTCAACTTGGACGATGATGGCCAAGAGTTCCGTCCACCCGACCTAGCCGAAGTGCGGCTGGCGATATCCAAACTTAAGTCGTACAAGGCTGCTGGTGCCGAACTATTTAAATCAGCGGGAGATGAATTGGCTAGGAGCATACACCAGCTCATCTGCAAAATTTGGTCAGAGGAAAGTATGCCCGATGAATGGAACCTCGATATAGTGTGCCCCATCCATAAAAAGGGAGATGTTCTGAAATGTACCAACTACAGAGGAATTAGTCTCCTAAATGTCGCTTATAAAATCTTGTCGGCCATCCTGTGTGACCGCTTAAAACCTTTTGTCAACGATCTGATCGGCCCCTATCAGTGCGGTTTTAAGCCAGACAAGTCAACCATCGATCAAATGTTCACACTCCGACAGATTTTATAAAAATCCCGGGAATTCCAGATCGATACACACCACCTTTTTATCAATTTTAAAGTCGCGTATAATAGCGTGAAAAGGGACGAATTATACAGAGCCATGTTGGGTCTCGGCATCCCTGCCAAACTCGTCCGCCTGTGCAGGATGACGATGGAGAAATCTCGCTGCTCCGTCAAAATTGGTAAGAACACCACCGATTCCTTTGATGTTGAGAAAGGATTGAGGCAAGGCGACGCGTTATCATTCAACCTATTCAACGTCGTTCTTGAAGCCATTGTACGCAACGCACATATCAACACCTGCGGTACAATCTATCAAAAGTCCGTTAAATTGCTTGCATATGCGGATGACATAGACATTGTCCGCAGAACGAAGCGAGCTGTGGCAGGGGCATTTGCGAGCATTGAATCGGAGGCGGCTAGAATGGGATTGGCGGTTAATGAGGACAAGACGAAGTATATACAGTCATCGAGAGAGGAATCTCAACATCGTCGACTCGGGCAAAATATCACGATAGACAGATGTAACTTCGAAGTTGTCAAGGACTTTGTCTACCAGGGCTCCACTTTTACATCGCAGAATGACATCAGTGCAGAGATCAAGCGAAGAATTACTCTTGCCAATCGCTGTTTCTTCGGTCTAAGAAGGCATTTAAGTAGTAAGGCCCTCTCTCAGAGAACCAAGGAGACTTTATACAAGACCCTAATCATCCCGGTCCTGCCTTATGGGTCAGAAGCATGGACACTGAAAGATTCGGATAAAAATCTGCTAGGGTGCTTTGAGACAAAGATTCTTCGTGTGATTTTTGGTCCGGTGTGTTTCGAAGGAGTATGGAGGAGAAGATTCAACGACGAGCTATACGGGCTATACAACGACGTTGACCTGGTCAAAAAGCTGAAAATACAGCGGCTGAGATGGCTGGGGCACATGGAGCGTATGGACAGCAACGCACCTGCCCGACGAGTCTTCGAATCCAACCCCGAAGGGGTACGCAGCAGAGGAAGAACCCGTAACAGGTGGCGCAATCAAGTGAATGACGACACCAAAGCATTCGGTGTGCGCAACTGGAAGCGGCTAGCTAGGGACAGAGCTGGCTGGAGGGGCTTGTTAGTTGAGGCCGAAGCCCATCCTGGGCTGTGAGCGCCATCAAAAGTAAAGTAAGTAAGTTTTTGACCACAAAAGATTAAAAAAATAAAATAAAAACAAAAAACAAATTTAGGTTTTCATTTTATTTTAATACAATTGAATGCATTTCGAACCAGCTGTGGTTCATCATCAGCAATACAATAATTTGGCAATAGAAAGAAAGAAGAAGGAAAGTACAAATCAAAACAATAAATAAAAGAAGGAAGCTTTACATTTAACAATTATTGTAGATGAAAAGACTTTCATAGGCATCAAGTCGTCGGTGGTTTGTGACTTGTTTAATTAGCTTTACATCTTCTAAATTTACTGATTGTTGGTGAGGACGTGTGCAGCGACGGAGGACTTTTCGGGTCTGTTAAACTTGATGTGGCTAGAGTGTTCATTGAAATGAACACCAATGCTCCGCTTTGTCTGGCCGATGTAAGCAGTGTTGCAGTCTCCACATTTGACTTCATTAATTCCAGATTTGTTAATTGTTGTTGATCTGTCTTTGGTTAAGCCTAGCATATTTTTTATTTTCCCATTACTGGAGTAAACGCAGTCTATGTGTTGTAGTTTTAATTTTGTGTGCATTTTGTTTGTTATTGGTGGGAAGTACGTCATCGATGCTCTGTCTGTGTTGTTGTGGTTGTGAAGTTGTTTATTTTGTCTGTATAACGTAGTTAATTCTGTTTTTTTTTTTGGTTTTTTGGTGTGTTTATTTATAAGTTGGTCTTTAATAGCTGGGTTATATCCATTGATGGCAGCAATATCTTGTAACCGGTTGTACTCAGTGGCATAGTTGGCAATTGAAAGTGGTAGTTTACACAAACGATGAACCATGGAATGGAAAGCAGCGAGTTTGTGCTGAATTGGACTATAAGAGTCGTTCGTGATGTATCGGTTGGTTGTTGTTGGTTTCATGCATATGGCAAAATTAATTTGTCCGCTTTTTCTTGACAGGGTTAAGTCTAAGAAATTTAACTTCTGGTTTTCTTCTGATTCATGTGTGAATTTTATGGTGTCGAACTCGGAATTTAGTGTTTTTAAAACCGAATCTATTTCTACCCTTTTTATCACCGCGAAAATATCATCTACATAACGAAACCATATTCTTGGGAGTAATGCTCTTTCTTTTAAATTTGTTTCGAAAGCAGACATGAACACTTCCGCAATCAATGGAGACAAAGGGTGTTACGAAAAATGTAAATTTTTGAATTTTCCAACTGGCATCACTAAAAGAAATGGCACTTTTCCCCTACAATTCGCTCAAGTAGGGGAAATCTTTAAATGTATAAGTGTGCCGATCGTCACTGTTGAAAATTGGTGGCACTTTTCCAATGAATAGGGGTAATTAGATGGTAAAGTAGAAAGTTCGCCTTCAAGTAAGAGGCAAAGAAAATTTATTCGAAGGCGCGAAAGTACTTACCTTAAAGTTTAAATTTTACCAGGTTAAATAAAATCTATGTATAAAGTTTTCTTTAAAATTTAATAAAATTTAAAATAGAGCAAAAATAAAGTGTAAGCAAATTTTAAAGTGAACGGATATATACAAAAATTTATAAATGGCTTGTGCGTATTTTCCTACTGATAAATCTAGTGTTAAACTCAAAGCGAAATTTTATTTTGGATATATATACCTACATATAGCTACCTCTACACAAATCATAAGGAAAAAAAATCGATCTAGTAGTACATAACTAAGTGTTTAATTTTTTTTAAGAAAAGAAAATTGTAGTAGTGAGGTAAAAACTTCAAGAAATTTAGGTTAAAAATTTAAGAAAAATGTTCAATTTAAAGTTTCAGAACAATCTACCAAGGTGTTCTTACGGTCTCCACATCTAGTGGAGGATAAGTATATATTGTCAACAAAAATTATCCTATTAGGAAAAAACCACAGGCTGAAACCGTGACATATGAATTAAGCCAACATAAGATACATGTACCAGTGGTTCAGTGGTCTAAGGCGCGGATTCAAAATATCTAGAAAGTGAAGGTTACCGAGTACGAGTCCTGCAAACAAAAAACTTTTTTTTATAATTTGTTTGTCATTTTTTTTATTGCCCACATACTCCTTAATCAATTTAGTTAAATTTTAAATATTTTATGTTTTACTATTTGTTTCAAGTTAATTTAAAACAACTAAATTAATCATAAAGTCAAAGCTACTTGAAGAGCATTATATGTATGTATAATTATACATTCATATACTTTGCTACTTGTATGCACTGATTAATTCGCACTTAATAATTGTGGGTAATAAAATTGAATTCCTTTTGAAGTTGATCAAGTTTCCAGCAGGTACAACAATTCATCAGCCTGGATGCTGTGGCCACAACATCGCCAGCTGTTTTTAAAACACCACAAAGGGTGAGTCATTGGCCGCGTTCGGATATGTAACCAAAGGTATCTGGATTTGTTCGTGTTGTTGTAATGCCTAAGGAAAAACCAGCTGACGAACCAAACAGCTGATGTCAACAAGAAATCTAAAGCTATCCTAAAAATTTTCGGATTTGTTTGGATTATACTAACAGCTGACATCTCATCTGTTCACTTTCTTGATTTTGTTTGGTTTGGTTACGTATCCGGTTTTGGTAGTTCGAAAACATATCAGATTCTAACGTATCTCAGATACGTATCTGCTTACCACCCGAACGTGGCCATTTTCTTTTGTTTTGTTGAAATTTGAATATATTAGCGAATAGAATAAAAGGTGTTCAAATGGGAGGGGACCAATGTAATACGTCATACATAGTGCAGTGCATACAAACGATAATATTCGATTATATGTATGCATAGTTATAAATACGTGTAGCATCTTCAAGGAAAGTTATAGTCGTTATTTTGATTAGTTTAAAATAGTATTGTTATTATTTGTCATTGCATTGATATAGTGGAACTGTTGACGCTTTTGTGTAGCAAAATTTTCTTCTAATTCAATTTTCAAAATATTGTTTAATTTTGTTTAAATTTGTTTAATGTTTTTAATAATTTTATAATTTGAATCAAAATGATCAAGTCAAATAAATATAATGTTTGAACCGAGCCATATATATTTATAATGGATTTTTATTTTAAAGGATGAGAATTGACGAGGATGGTAGGGATGGAGCAGGGAAGTGAAGGATGGCAAGTTAAGGGGTTACTTAAGCGAGATAAGTAACCCAGGCAGGGTGGGTAGAGGCGATGACTCGCAGCGTCATATCAACTAGACGCATAAGCCTGGCATGATTTGTATGCGCGGTTCTGACAGGGGTCAAGAACACACACCCTCCGACGACCGTGAGGCCGGTCAAGCATGCCAGCATTGACCCCGACGGCAATAAAGGAGCCCGCAACAAGAGTTGCCCAATGCCCATGCCCATGCTTGTCCCAGTTTCAATTTTGTAAGGTATTTAGTAAAAATTTTGGGACATACATACTTAAGCTGTTTTTAAATATGTAAGTTTCTTGTCTTCATCGATCTCAAACTTTTCAAGACGATTTTGGAGAGCAGTTACAGCTTCAGGAATGGGAACACTCGGGAAAAGGGCTTCGACATCAAAAGAAATCATGATTTCGACTTCTTCAATAAAGATGTTCTTAGATTTGTCCACGAAATCAAAAGTTATCTTTACTGAGCAGCTTTCCAATGGGTATTTTTTCAAATCACTTACCAGCCACTTGGATATTTTTACAGCAGGTGAAGTAACGTTTGAAACAATGTGTCGCATTTTGTTTCCTAGCGGTTTATGTACTTTTGGAAGCGCATAAAGTTTCGGTACCTCTGGGTTGGATATATTCAATCGCCATTTGGGAATTTCAAAAACTGAATTTATTTGTTTTATTAACGATTTTGACTCACGAATCATTCCAGGTAATGGTGTTTTATTTAGAATTTTAAAACTACTTGATTTTATCGAATCACTGACTCTTTCATCATAATCGCTTTTGTTCATTATCACTATAGCATATTTCATATACAGTGGATTCTCGATTATCGCAACTAATTAAAACAAGGGTAAATTTGCACATCTCTGCTTGAAATGTGTATCCATCACAATGCGTCGTTCCATTTCTGTAAAATTTCTTCCGAAGACAGCTACTTCAAATTAAATAAAAAAATTGGGTGGTGCAACGGCTCGTGAAGAACCACGGCCTAGTGACTAACAACTCGCAACCATTTCTCTGTGCGCGTGTCGACAAGAATGGAAGGGACCTACAATTTAATCCCGAATCCGAACGGCTAGACGAGAAGCACTTATTCATGACAAGTGATACTCTTGGAGGATTTGTCAATTCCTCGCAAGAGGCAGTAGCCCTGAAAAAAACTTTTAAGTTTTCTAGGTGGACGAGGCTGGGAAGTGAACCCAGACCTCCAGCGTGACAGTCCATCGGACTAACCATTACGCTACAGCTACTTCGAACCGAAGTCAATCTCCGACGAAGGATGCGTTGCAGAGAAATTTCCGCTCCGACGGTTACCTCGATAGGGCCAATTATATCATTAAAAAAATTAAATAAATCAGAACTATAAATTACTATAAATTTGTTAATTTAATGGCCGTTTCCTTAAAAAATAATTTTGTATGCATAACTTTTTTGCACATTTTCAAAAATAATGTGTGGTATGCCAACATTTAGTATTTAATGAAATACAATTTTACACAGAACAAAAAAATATTCATTTTTTCCAAAATATTGAATTTTCAAAAACAAAATTCAATATTTTTTTAAAAAATCTAAAAACTATTTTTTCGTAAATTTGCATATGAATTGTGAACTAGCTCTTGCATACAAATTTTAATAACCGTATTTGGTACATTTTTTTTTACCAAAATATTGACCATACATTTAAAAGTAAACGCACATCTTTTTATCAAAATTATTGGAGTTATTTTCGAGAAAAATAAGTTTTTTCTTAACGGTTTTTAAAAAATTGTATGGAAGGTACCGTTATTTTTGAATTTAGAGATATGATTTTTTTCAAGTGTTCTACAAAATAATAAAAAAAAAACATTTTACACCTAATTTTAAAAATATTGACCAAGTCGTTTTAAAAATATTTAGTATTCAAAAAAAAAATTTTTTTTTAATTTTCAATTTTTTTTTTATTTAAAATTTTTTTTTTAAATTCATTTTTGTAAATTAAATTTTTTTTTTAATTTTCAATTTTTTTTTTTAATTTTCAATTTTTTTTTAATTTTTAATTTTCAATTTTTTTATTTTAATTTTCAATTTTTTTTTTAGTTTTCAATTTTTGTTTTAATTTTGGTTCAATTTTGGTTCATTTCAACAACTGTTTTCGAGAAAATCAAACACAAATTGTTGTACCAAAAATACCCACATTTTGAGAATAAAAAAATTATTGAAAGGGAGCATTTCCTCATTTTTATAATTTGAATTTTTTCAACCGTTTTAGAGAAAAATATTATTTTTCTTTTTGGCGAAAAAAATTGTATGGCAGGTACCGTTATTTTTGGTCGTAAAAAAAATTATTATAGTTGTTTGAGATTTAAAAATGCATCTCTTTCGGCTGTTTTGGTCGTAATGATATGTTAATGAAACAATTTCATTTCCTTTCCCGACGTTTCGACGGTGGTTGCCATCTTCTTCAGGGGATCTTTTATTTACAAAAATAAATTGAATTTATTATACACATGAGAACATTTGGCGTAACACTTAAGCAAACTTACATTAGGTAGATGTTTACAATTTACATAGATAAATCAACAATAAAAGTAGAAATAATAAATACATGACAATGTATTGAAAACTGTAAAAACAATTTGAAAAAGAAAATTCTAAACAAATAAAATTTTTTGTGAAATAATAAAATTACTTTGAAAAATGTTTTTGTTTTATTTAAAACATTTCAAATGAAGTTTAGTCGGCTTTACCCTGTCAGAAATTCTGCCCAGTCACTAATGAGCAGTAAACCGATGAAATATTTTGGCTGTCTTGTTTACGATTCATATTGTTTTTGTTATTTATGATATGAAATGTTTCCAAAGTATACAGCTTGGAGATTTTATAAACTACGTCGGTACACTTGTCCTTTTCCGTTTTCGTTTTCATGTTGGTGAAAAGAGGTGCCAGCGTCTTATTGGATTTATACGCTAAATTGACGTCTTTTGTATTATTTTTTACTATCTCTTTGAAGTTGTCTGACAGTTTGGGGACATAAACTATACTCTTATAAATACGTTTCTCTTCTTCCTGTAGATTATCCACAGGAGCTTTGTGTTTTTGGCGAAGTATCAAGCTCCGTATGATTTCTTTTGGATAGCCATTGTCCAGGAGAATTTGTGTGACCTTATTCTCATTTGCGGAGTGAAATTCCCGGTCACTCAACGCAAAGACTTTATGAACTAGATTAAATGCTGTATTTATAAGAATATGTTTTGCTTGGTTGGATCTAAAGTTAACAAGTCTTTCCGACGCTGTGTCTTTTTGATACCAATTGAAAGAGAGTCGGTCATTCACACGATGAATCTTGACGTCCAAGAAAGTTATCGCTCTGTTTTGTTCCCTCTCAACGGTAAATTGAATTTTCCCATGGTAAGCATGAAGGCATCTTTAAACATTGTCAACCTCACCCTTATGAACAACTGCAAATATATCATCTACATATTTGACGATTATTTTCGGTTTGTTGTGTTCAATGGTAGGAGAGAGCGGATTTCCCATTGGCATTCCATGAATTTGTTTGTATAAGTTATCTTTATACTGAAGGTAGTTGTTTTCTTTAAGACAAAAATCCAACAACTCTATGTATTTGGTTTGGCTTAACTGGGTATTTTTACTGATAGTTTCCCATTTTTTCTTTATAATTCCTACTGCAAGTTGTACGGGAACATTGGTAAATAATGATACAACATCATATGAGACTAAAACATCAGTTGGTTCAAGAACCAAATTTTTCACCTTATCTTTAAATTCATAAGAATTTTTAATCGAGTAGACCGAATTTCTTGTCACGCACTGTAGAATTCTGCCCAAGTGTTTTGCGAGTTCATAACAAGGAACTCTCATTGATGACGTAATCGGTCTGAGCGGAATGTTTTGTTTGTGAATTTTTGGTAATCCATATATTGCAGGTATTTGTGCCGTGTAGGTCGTCATCACTGACTTTTGCCTATCGTCAATCAACTTGTTTGTGTGAAGCCATTTCACCAGTTCATTGTTTTTATTTTGTAGGGAAGAAAGAGGGGTTCCCCGTGTAGGTCGGTACACAGAACGATCAGACAATAACTCTTTCATTTTTTTTGTCGTAATCAATGCGATTCATTGCAACTTTGGTGTTGCCTTTATCGGCTGATACAATAATAACTGTTTTTTGTTTTTTAAGAAAATCGGTAGTGTCTTTATGAACTTTCAGTATGTATTTGGCAAATCGGTCATTGGTGTGGTGACGTTGGAAAGAGTGAAGCATATTGCTGTATTTCGCTCTTGTCACCTCTTGCTCCATTTCATCTTTTACACATATTATTACTTCTTCTCCATCCGCAATTAATTGGAAAAGTGGAAATGTGTTCTTGTCAAAAGGTAAAGAAAATTTCTTGCCAAGAGAGAGGAGCCATTTAATTTCGAGGGGGAATTCCATATCACTTTTATTAACGAACCATTTATCGTGTATTGTGATCTTCAGCATATTCCACAATGATGTTTTAAGTTGTTCTATTTTGCGTTTGTTTGTTTGTTGTTTTTTCATGCAAATATTTGTGAAACCTTGGTTTTGTTTTGTAATAAATTGCTTACATTCCTCAACAGTGACGTTTTCTTGTATTCTTTTATGAAGCATCCTAAGCGTGTTATTGGTATTTTTTATTTTGTGAAAAATTTCTGAAATTTCTATGTTAAGGACTTTCAAATGGAATTTTAGTTCAACTTTGTCATATTGACCGAGGGATTCTCTGGAAGTAAAGAGTTTTTTGTGGATTTGTTTATGTGCTGGGGTACGAGGCCATATTGTCTGCACGTAAGCAGGAACTTCTGGGTTTCTTTTTGTGGAGCTAGTCTTCTTTTAAAGTTGCTATATTCTTTTCAAATTGTACATACATGTTCGCCATATTTGTATAGTATATGTTGATAATAATTCTTCGTTTGTGGATAACAAAAAAAAATTAAACAATGTGTGGGTCTTTTAGTCAAAAAACACTATGTACCAAGTTTTTTAGGTGAACGAGGTTTGGAAGTGAACCCAGACCTCCAGCGTGATAGTCTAATAGGCTACGGGCTTAAGGAAACTTAATCACACTTATCACAGGCCCCGACGTAGTAGATTTGTACTACGAATCCCGAAGAAAGGTATCATAGCTCCGTTCGTATCTAATAATTCTGCTACGAAATTCGGAGTTCTGAAAAGTGGTATCACTAGCCCCGAATGAAAAGTAAGTTTGACAGATTTGTCTACGAACAGATTTTTTTGAAGGAGCTATTCAAAACTAGACATAACAGTTTTGTCTACCTAGGTGAATGGAAACAAATTGCAAAAATGTAAGTTCAAATACAAAATTATTTGTGAAAAATATATATATATTTTTCTTAAAGGTCCAAAAAAGTAATTACAAACAAAACACAGTACCAAAGGCTATTGTATGAAAAACCTGAAATTGCTCAAGGGTACACTAAAGCAACAAAAGAGGAAGTCACGGTCTTTTGGGACAAAGTAAAAGAACTAAACAGTCTTGGTCCACCTGTAAAGGATGCCAGCAGCTGGAGGAAGGTACATTTAATTTACATAATGCTGCGAATAGGACGAATAGTCTAAAATTTCTCTTTATTTTAGGTATGGTTAGACTGGAAGGCGTATATTAAAAGAAAACTAGTAGAAAATAAAAAAAGAAATCAAGGCTACAGGTGGTTGAATGAACAGAACGCATTCTTTTTCAGACCTTGAAGAAAGTGTTATTAAGTTAACTGGTCTTGAAATGTCAACTAGTGGAACAGAAAACTCTCGTTCGTTTGGCATCAACAGTTCTTTGGAAGATCCCAATCAACAACTTAACGAAGTTGTTGAACAGAATCAAAATCCAGATGTGTTGATGTCCTCAGACGTTGCTGATTCGGGAAGTGTTCGCCAACGCCGGCGTTCTTCCAACCACTTTGCAACAAAGCCACTCAAACGATACCGCCTGCCTTTTGCGGGAGCAAATGAAACTACAAAAGGAGTTTTATCGCAAAATAAAAATACGGATGATATCTCAAGCAGCCTGCGCCGAATAAAAAGAGGAGTGGAAAAACTCTCTGAATTAAAGAACAAAATGTCTTGAAGAATCCCAGAGACATAACAAGATAAAAGAAGAACTCCTACAAAAATTGAGCTAAAACTTAAAATACTTGAAATCGAGGAGTCAAAATATTAAGTTTTTATTTTGTTTAAGAACTCTGATTGTGTTATTTAAAATGTAACTTTTTTTAGTGTTTATTTTATAAGTATTTATTTGTTTATGTTTTGAATCATAAAATTGGAAATAAATTGGATTTTCTAAGTTAATGCACTCAAAATGCTGTCTCTTATTTGGACTGCTACATTATGGTAGTTCGATTCATTGTTCCTCTCTTCACTTGCTTCTTCAATTTCAGGATCAGGGTCAACACTGCCAAAATCATCTTCCACCATGAAACGAATGCAGAGCACATGCAACATTGATGATTTTTGAGGCTTTTTGAGGGGAGAAATGTAGTTGACGAGCTGACAGTATGCACCTTGAACGATTTTTTATTACTCCAATAACTCTCTCCACCATATTTCGCGTTTTACTGTGCATTAAGTTAAAATTGCTTTGAAGACTTCCGGGCTCGGGACATCGATATGGAGTTATAAGGCATGGCTCGAGAGGATATCCGGCTGCTTTTTTCGCCTTCTCGAAATTTCGTAAGGAAATGTGCTCTCGCCGAACTAAGATTTCACACATGAGAATCGTGGTTGGAGACTGGATACCTTGCATCAATAAATCTAATGCGCATCTTGTTATCGCATATCTAAAACAAAATAAATATGTACATATTTAACTACGCATTATTCCAACATTGTATACATACCACCATAGCATTAAGACTGTAGAATCCTTTTCTATTGTCGTATAAAAATTTTTCTTCCACTGGTGCAATCATTTTTATGTGTGTGCCATTGACGCACATGATGGTTCCTGGGAATCTAGCTTTGGAGTAGAAGTCACGTTTAGCTTCAAGTTTTTCAGCGCCAGTCATTTCAAGTTTAATCCATACTGGACACAGTTTTTTTTTCCAAATTATTTAACACAGTTTTCAGGTTTGCAGAAAACGTAGACTGTGCCATTCCGATTTCGAAATCCTTTCCTACGCCGTATTGGTACCCTCCTTCTGCCAGGAATCTGAGTACAGCTGCCAGTCTGCTGATAGGTTAGATTGAAAATGAGAACACACACGGGTCCAGTTCTTGATCCATCTCCTCCAATAAGTATTTAAATGTTGCTTTGTTAACTCGATAGTTTTGTCTGAATCTGGATATGGACCGTGTACACATTTTGAGAAGATAGATTTAAATTATACTTACATTTTGTCATCATTGTCAAATGGATTAAATGCATTCTTTAAAATTTTTCTTTGTATTTTTAATCCGCGTTTTCGTTGCAAATTTTCCGCGAGTCACATAATTGAAAGCGGCCATTCTCCAGACTTCGAAGATGTCTAAATTCTCCAAACCGAGCGGCACGCGTCAAAGCGATATACACTTGAAACGTTGCACATCATTAACAACCGCAACAACATGAACCGAAAGCTCGACATACAAAACATATCCGCTGTATATTGCTCACTTGTCACTGACTAAACCTCAATTACTTGTTTTTTGTTTATTCTTTTTAAGTTTTATAAAGTTTTATATATAAAGACTGAACTTCATTTTGAAGTGCATAAATTTAAAACATTTTATTCAATGTAAATTTATTACAATTTTTGATATTTTTACAAAATGTAAGTCTAATTTTTAATGTTGTCATACAATTGTTATTATACTGAAATTTTTTTTGTATACATATTTTTGTGTGAAATAAAGTTCCCCTGAAGAAGGCAGCAACCCCTGCCGAAACGTCGGGAAAAGCAAATGTAACTTGATTGTTTCATTGCCATATCCATTGTGACCAAAAAAGCCGAAGGATAAATCAAGATTTTTATCTTATCCACTCTTTAAGTATACTACGAATTGGTCAATCATTCATCTTTAATGTTGCAAATTTTCCTCATTTATGGTGAAAATTGCGATTACAAATGAACCCATTTTAAAAAATATACAAACCAGCAAGATCCAAGATTAAATTTCAATTTTGATTTCCACATTTTGACGTTTACCAGCTGATTCCGAAAGTCCGAATAAATGGTTTCTGTGTGGCAATGCTTTTTCACATTTCGTTCGGGGCCTATGATATGAATTTGTTCGTATTCGTAGCGGAAAGAAACGTTCGGAACTTCGCTACGAGGGAGCTTGTGATAAGGGTGAATATCTCGAGCTCGATTTTTTTACGAATTCATAACTTACCATAAATACCTATATCGCAAGTAAAAATACTTGTATTTTGTCCCTCTAAGCATGAAGTTGTGTGGAAATTGTTAAGTCGGACCTTATAAATAAAGAAAATTATGGATAAATGTGTTAGGTAGGCAATCAAGAGCCACAACAGAAGCAGACCGAAGAAAGATAGTTAGACTGGCTTCAAATTCAAGCTACTCTGCTGCTAAAATCAAGGCGAAGAGTGGTTTTACAACTAGTCTTAATACTATTAGTCGTGTTTTTCGTAAGTCACAACATTTAAAACACCTTAAATTGAAGAAAAAACCCAATACGAAGACACAATCACTCTTATTCCGTAAGGCGTTTTTCTAAACGCCAGTTGGCGTTTTTGGTGTCGTGTCGTTTTAGAGGCGTTTGATTTATTCCGTAACTCAAACGCCAGCATTTCTCTCGCTCTTACATTCCACAATAGAATCCACAAAAACAGCTGACATTTTTGACATATCAAAGTTATTCAAATTGAAAAAAATTAAAATAGCTTGGACGAAGAGGAAGTAAATAGAAAGAAAAAATTATTAGTGCAGAGCAGATTGATTCGATCAAAAGCAAATCCATTAGATTTAACAGATTTCTTTGTTTTTTTTTTTTTTTAATATTCGTCAATGCTGGTGAATAATTTTTCTTGGACTTGTGTTTGCTTTTCCAACATCGTTTGAAAAACAGTTTCCTTTTTGTTTTTTTTTTTTTTTTGTTTTCTGTCTCACATTATATTCATCCTCAAATAGGAGTCGGAGTTGCAATTTTAACCGCTGCTGAGTCTTTTTAGACTTCGCCAGTGTGGATGATAGTAACTGCAATGGGTTTGCCAGAAGCACTGTAAAAACAATCTGCGGCGTATCCTGATGTACTGACAAGTGAGCCTTACTATTCGTCCACGTCATTCAAATACTTTTGTTTGAATTTTCCTCCTCCTGTGGCCTCCACTTCTTTTTTTGTTGTATACAAGTTAGTTAGTTAAAAAGCCTTTTCATTTGTACTTGACTTGTTACTTTAACCCTAAATAAAGACTCTTAAAAATATAAACAAAAAGAAGTGGAAAAATCCTACATTTTGTTGTATTTTAGTTACTGTCGTTTACAAATTTCCAACTGTTATAAACGACAGTAACAAAAATAAAGCAAAATGTAAGATTTTTCCATTTGTTTTTGTATATATAATTTTAAGAACCTTTATTTAGGGTTAATTATAAACAAATTAGCAAGTGCAAAGTAAGTTTTAAGTGAAGTAAAGTTTTTGAATTTTTTTTTTTGTAAAAAAGTGAAATAAATATTACTCGTACAAAGCTTACCGCCCGAAAATCGGTAGTTCGTTCTTCGAGTTTCCTGCAAGCCCATTGCAGTTACTTCATCCACGGCAGCGGTTAAAATTTCAACTCCGACTCCTTCAAATCCATCATCAACCACAACCACTGGCACGCCTTTTCGTGAGATCTACCTACGAAAAGTGTATTGAAGATTCGACATTGGATGACCAGGAAGAGCCAACAATAGAAGAAGTTATATTTAAGGATGTAAATGTGAGACAAAAAAAAAAACAAAAAGAGAAATGTATTTCAAAAGATGTTGGTAAAGCAGACCCAAGTCCAAAAAAAATTATTCACTAGCATTGACGAATCTTTAAAGGATATAAAAAACCTTAAAGAAATCTATAGGATTTGCTTTGGATCGAATCAATCTACTCTGCAGTAATAATTTTTTTTTCTATTTTCTTCCTCTTCGTCGTCACTGCTGCTCCAAGAAAAATAACTTGCTATACTGTACATTTCTCCGTGTTCTGTGTTTTGAAACAATTTTACTCAAAGAAAAACAATTCCAAGCTACTTTTTTTTTTTTTTTTTTTCAATTTGATTTTGAATTTGAATAACTTTGATATGTCAAATGTCAGCTGTTTTTGTGGATTATATTGTGGAATGTAAGAGCGAGAGAAATGCTGGCGTTTGAGTTACGGAATACAAACTATCAAACGCCTCTAAAACGACACGACACCAAAAACGCCAATTGGCGTTTTGGAAAAACGCCTCATAGCCCAGTCAAAATAGGCATTTCTCTGAACAAAATTCCGATAACGCTTAAACTTGGTGGGGGCCTTCCAGTGACTATAACGCTTCATTGACTAAAAGTCCCCGACGATCCGACAAGAGCATAACTTTTTAAGCATGGTAAAGTGTCGAAAAAATCAGTTTTTAGGAAATAACTTTTTAATGGCAAATGCTATCGAAAAGAAGTTCAAGCACAGTTTGCAGATCATTAAATTCTCTATACAATGCGCGCTTTTTTTCCTACCACCAATAATAAAGAAGGTATAGCTTTGTAAAAATAACATAAAATGACGAAAATATTGTTTTTTTTTTAAATAAATAAAACTATTAAACCGTCATTGCTTTCGAAAAAATGCAAAATGTTTTATAAAAAAGATTAATACACTTTTTTCATACGACCTATAATTTAGAAATATAGCTGTTTAAAACAAAAAATAAACAAAAAAATGACGAAAATATTGTTGAATGCTGAAACAACATAAACTGAACCTAGACTACTTTCGATATCATTGACGGTTTAGCAGTTATTCTCAAAGAAACAATAATTTCGTCAACTTTTTGTTTTCTTAGAATGTCTATTTTGTAAATTATAGGTCGTAGGTAAAAATGTGTGTTAATCTTTTTTATAAAACATTTTGCTGTTTACAGGGTTCCTAGACTTTTTATCGAAGGCATTGACGGTTTAACAGTTCTATTAAAAAAAAAACAATATTTTCGACATTTTATGTTATTTTTGAATAGCTATACCTTCTTAATTATTGGTCGTAGGAAAAAAAAGTTAGAGAATTTAATGAACTACAAACTGTTCTCGCACTTCTTTTCGATTTTTTCGACACTTAACCATGCTTAAACACTTATGCTCCTGTCGGATCGTCGGGGACTTTTAGTCAATGATGCGTTATAGTCACTGGAAGGCCCCCACCAAGTTTAAGAGTTATCGGAATTTTGTTCAGGATTTGAGATTTGTATGTCTATTTTGATTGGGCTATTACGGAATAAGGGTGATTATTGAAAATGTATGTTAAAATACGATTGCAAATAGAAAACTACCCACTTTTACTGCACTTTTTCAATTTGTTTCCTTATTTAAGAGAATGTTTCTATTCAAGTAGCGCAAAAAAAAAACAGTGTTTTATATGAAGTAATAAGAAAATTGGTAACAAATAACCGTCCCTGCAGTTTTATTAGCATTAGATCCCCCTTATAGAAACTTTAACCAAAAGGTGAATTTATAAATTTACCAAAGCGCTACACGCCCAGATAGTAAACAAAAAGTTTGTTTCTATTCAAGTGGAGTGTATGAACACAAAACTAAACCACTTTTTTTAACTACGAGAACTCACTTAATATTTTAAGCAGTTTGTTTGGGTATGACAGTACGACAGTGAAGCTCATTTCATTAAATATGTTTTGTGTCCATAATATATGATACATGGGGCAGGGAAACCGAAGGGTAAACAAAACTCTGTGTATTCCTTTATTTCCTAACGCTCGCACTGTGATTGTCATATTAAGGGTAGTAAAAACCCCTTTAGTGCGCGACATGTTAAAAAAAAAATATGGGGAGTAGGATGGACATTTTTTTTCCTGAACAAATATAATGGATGTGGAGATGTGATTATAGCATATTTTAGTGGGACAGTGAAGTTTTAAATATAATTGAAGTTGTTAATATAAGAATATTGGACAGAATTTTTTTTGTTAACTTTTAAAGATCCTAAAGAGTGAGTTTTTTGTTTTCAATTAGAATTTTTAGATCTTAAAAAACATACGATTTTATTTTATTTTGTAGACAGGTATACAAAGCATGTTACATTATAATTTCAGCTGAAAACATACATTATATTCCCTCATAAGAATAGCAAAGGATTATTTTCTTGGCTTTGGAAATATTCATGTTGTTTTGCTTGCTTAAGAAAGTTAATTGCTTTCTTACATTGGATCGATTTGTTAACGACGCTTGACACTAGTCCATTCGTCTTCGTCGCGTTTTTCTGAAACGTACAAAATTAGACAAGTTAAATAGAGTTATTTGTATACTTACCTTTTTCTTCTCCACGTTCTGGAGCACGTTACTTACGTTCATCATCAACTGGTCGTCTCCAACTGGAAGACGACTCTTTATTTTGAGTTAGGCGGACCGAGCGATCTCCACGGTCAGTTGTGAGTTCGCCAGCTCTTTCAGAACGATCTCCTATGGGCCTACGAGCATCATCATGACGATCATCATTAGAACGGAGATAAGTACGCCAGTTAGAGCCTAATTCTCGATTATCCAGATCACGTGGTCCGTCACGACGGCGGCGTGGAGCAAATCGATCGTCACGACGATCTTCACCCATACGACGGTCATCGCCACCTCGACGATCATCTCCACCTCGACGATCATCACCACGACGATCTTCACCACTCCGACGGATGTCACGGTCTTCACCACGACGGTCTTCCCCGCCGGTGCGACGCCATTTATCACCTCCAGTAACAACAGCTGGTGATGGTCTGCTAGAAACATCGACATCACGTCCTCTGCGCCAGTCGGAACCTCCAACTACTGCGTTCGTTTCTGTGGATACTACAAAAGTAGCAATACCGCCAGGTCCTCTACGCCATTCTTTATTTTCACCACGTTCAGTCCTGTCACTTCGTTCGAAACGATCGCTTCGCTCGCCGCGGTCAAAACCTCGAGGACGCCAAACTTCGCGATCACGTTCCTTTTCCGAATATTTTGAAGCTTCACGCGCCAAACGTTCCCGGTCTTCCTGAATTTTCTTTTCAACTTCTTCTTCTTTTTGGCGTTGTTTTTCGTATTGAATTCTTCTTTTTTCTTCTTCCATCTCGATGCGTTCTTCATCCTCTTTAGCACGGCGAATAATTTCTTCTTGACGCAAACGCTCATCTTCTTTCTCCAGCAGCCAATTCTTACGACGCTGTTCGCAACGTTGTATAATTCTTTGTGCAAGACGATTTTTGCGCTCTTCTTCGAGAGATATGTTAAAATTCTTCAATTTCTCTAGGAACAATGAAGCACGCTCTTTCTTTAAGTTCTCCAAAAAGGCATCACGATCTGGATACATACGTTTCAAACGTCCTTGTTGTTCAACTGCAATCTTACGCTCTGCAATGGCATTTTCAATACGCTGTTGTTCTTGTAATTCCCAAAACTGTTTATCCTTAACCTGCTTTTCGGCTAGGTTACGCTTAGCGCGTTCAAAATAATCAACCTTTTTCAACAATGATTTGAGTTTTGTCTGGAGTTCCTTACGTTCGCGGATTAATTCTTCAGTCTCTCTTGCAGCAATCTGCTCAGCATCCAATTTTTTAATGCCTTCTTCATCCAATTTTGATAGCATTTTTTTCCATGAGGCGTCTGAGAAATCTGCTGCATTTTCTCTTTCAAGCTCTTCTCTTTTATAGCAGCAATTTCATTCAAGGCACGTTTCTTTTCACGTTCCTCATTTTCTTGTTGCAAACGCTTGTCTTCTGCCATCTTCATTTGCCGAGATGCTTCTTCAATGCGTCGTTGTTCTTCTTCTTCCCTTGCATTATTTTGCTTTTCAATGTATTCTTTGCGATCTTCTATTATCTTTTGACGCTGAAGTATACGTTGGTGTTCCTTTTCCTTAATTTCATGGTAATGCCAAACCATTTGGGGGCGCATTTTTTGGCGTTCTTCTTTTTTACGGTTTGGATTCACTATAGCTATAGCTCGGTGCAGAACATTAGACATGTTAACCAATTGTGAACGAATTTCTTCAGAAGGCATTGACTGCAAGGACGGCCCATCAGTATGGTCTTCGCGTTGACTTTCAGTCAGATCCGTTCCGAAGTAAATGCAACCTTTCTGATGATCAATACGTATCTGCAATCGACTAATTTTTTTTCCAAATAGAAAATGTTTAAGAAAGTTGCCAATTCAATCAAACGAGTAAACTCAATACTTTGGTAGACTTGCGATATTTGCCTAATCGATCGCATAATTGTTACGTCTTTCAATGATTGTATGTACTGGGTGAGCAAATTGTTCTCATCCTTCTCTATAACTTCAATAACAGTTTGAACACGCTTGCACAGACTTAAAGGATTAAAGTCGATTTCCAACCAATTGTAGAGGTTCTTAAACTCTTCAGAAGCGTAAAGGTGCACGTTAAGGCAAACCTATACAAAAAAAGACACAATTTGATTACTTATTTTAACAAACTTAGTTTATTATTTTAACAAACTTAGTTTTACTTATATAGAAAATAAAGACTTAACAAGCAAACAAAAATAATAATACGAGTAGGTTAAGTTTTTCATTGATTGATTGATTAAAATCTAAATAAAAAAGTTTTTCAGAAAAAAGTAGCTTTATGTTATTTTTGATTTTCTCAAAAATTAATTACCGATTTTATGAAGGACTTTTAAATATTTAAAATGTCAGTAACGACCATGTTCTGCAATTTAATCGAAACTGAATTAAAACCACTTTTCAATTTCACGTGAAATTAAATTGCATGTCCTACATTTCGATCGATTTCGAAATTGCTTTAAATAGTCAAAACTATAGGATCTTCCATTTTTATTTCTAAAGTGAAATTACTGCTGCTCTGAACATGGATGCAATATTATTGTATATTTTAAGGGAAAAAAGAAGCAGAATTACAAAGAAAAAATTAGAAGACACATTTTGCGAGAAATAATTGTATTAAATGGAAAATCCAACGAAAATCTCAAAGAAATTAAACTTATATTTTGTAGTCGCGTTAAATTCTAAAGCTAAATAAGAAACACCTTATTGACGACAATAAGGTGATGTGCTGGGTTTCACTAGGCGCATACAATGAAACCCCTGGTTCGATGAAGAGTGCCGGCTAGCGCATGCAGCTAAGGACGAGGCCTACCAGGCAATGCTGCAGACTCGAACAAGAGCTGCTGAGAGAGTGGTCCGGGAGCTCTACGGGCTGAAACGAAAAGAGGAACGCCGACTTCTCAGGAGGAAAAAGAGAGAGTACGAGAAGCGGGGGGTAGAGTCTATTGAGGGTTGTAGCGGTAGGGGAGATATTGGAAAATTTTATCAGAGGGTGAAGCGATCCACCCAAGGATTCAAGGCTAGATCGGAAGCCTGCCGAGATGAGAGTGGGAATATGGTAGTAGACACACAGTCAGTGCTGAGGATCTGGAAAGAACACTTCTCTAGACTGCTTAACGGCGAAGACAGCCAAGATGCCGCTAATAGGCAGAACGCTCCATTCAACTTGGACGATGATGGCCAAGAGTTCCGTCCACCCGACCTAACCGAAGTGCGGCTGGCGATATCCAAACTTAAGTCGTACAAGGCTGCTGGTGCGGATGGCTTACAAGCCGAACTATTTAAATCAGCGGGAGATGAATTGGCTAGGAGCATACACCAGCTCATCTGCAAAATTTGGTCAGAGGAAAGTATGCCCGATGAATGGAACCTCGATATAGTGTGCCCCATCCATAAAAAGGGAGATGTTCAGAAATGTACCAACTACAGAGGAATTAGTCTCCTAAATGTCGCTTATAAAATCTTGTCGGCCATCCTGTGTGACCGCTTAAAACCTTTTGTCAACGATCTGATCGGCCCCTATCAGTGCGGTTTTAAGCCAGGCAAGTCAACCATCGATCAAATGTTCACACTCCGACAGATTTTATAAAAATCCCGGGAATTCCAGATCGATACACACCACCTTTTTATCAATTTTAAAGTCGCGTATGATAGCGTGAAAAGGGACGAATTATACAGAGCCATGTTGGGTCTCGGCATCCCTGCCAAACTCGTCCGCCTGTGCAGGATGACGATGGAGAAATCTCGCTGCTCCGTCAAAATTGGTAAGAACACCACCGATTCCTTTGATGTTGAGAAAGGATTGAGGCAAGGCGACGCGTTATCATTCAACCTATTCAACATCGTTCTTGAAGCCATTGTACGCAACGCACATATCAACACCTGCGGTACAATCTATCAAAAGTCCGTTAAATTGCTTGCATATGCGGATGACATAGACATTGTCCGCAGAACGAAGCGAGCTGTGGCAGGGGCATTTGCAAGCATTGAATCGGAGGCGGCTAGAATGGGATTGGCGGTTAATGAGGACAAGACGAAGTATATACAGTCATCGAGAGAGGAATCTCAACATCGTCGACTCGGGCAAAATATCACGATAGACAGATGTAACTTCGAAGTTGTCAAGGACTTTGTCTACCAGGGCTCCACTTTTACATCGCAGAATGACATCATCGCAGAGATCAAGCGAAGAATTACTCTTGCCAATCGCTGTTTCTTCGGTCTAAGAAGGCATTTAAGTAGTAAGGCCCTCTCTCAGAGAACCAAGGAGACTTTATACAAGACCCTAATCATCCCGGTCCTGCTTTATGGTTCAGAAGCATGGACACTGAAAGATTCGGATAAAAATCTGCTAGGGTGCTTTGAGACAAAGATTCTTCGTGTGATTTTCGGTCCGGTGTGTTTCGAAGGAGTATGGAGGAGAAGATTCAACGACAAGCTATACGGGCTATACAGCGACGTTGACCTGGTCAAAAAGCTGAAAATACAGCGGCTGAGATGGCTGGGGCACATGGAGCGTATGGACAGCAACGCACCTGCCCGACGAGTCTTCGAATCCAACCCCGAAGGGGTACGCAGCAGAGGAAGAACCCGTAACAGGTGGCGCAATCAAGTGAATGACGACATCAAAGCACTCGGTCTGCGCAACTGGAAGCGGCTAGCTAGGGACAGAGCTGGCTGGAGGGGCTTGTTAGTTGAGGCCGAAGCCCATCCTGGGCTGTGAGCGCCATCAAAAGTAAAGTAAGTAGGTTATTGACCACAAGAGATTAAAAAAATAAAATAAAAACAAAAAACAAATTTAGGTTTTCATTTTATTTTAATACAATTGAATGCATTTCGAACCAGCTGTGGTTCATCATCAGCAATACAATAATTTGGCAATAGAAAGAAAGAAGAAGGAAAGTACAAATCAAAACAATAAATAAAAGAAGGATTTAACAATAATTGTAGATGAAAAGACTTTCATAGGCATCAAGTCGTCGGTGGTTTGTGACTTGTTTAATTAGCTTTACATCTTCTTATTTTACTGATTGTTGGTGAGGACGTGTGCAGCGACGGAGGACTTTTCGGGTCTGTTAAACTTGATGTGGCTAGAGTGTTCATTGAAATGGACACCAATGCTACGCTTTGTCTGGCCGATGTAAACAGCGTTGCAGTCTCCACATTTGACTTCATAAATTCCAGATTTGTTAATTGTTGTTGATCTGTCTTTGGTTAAGCCTAGCATATTTTTTATTTTCCCATTACTGGAGTAAACGCAGTCTATGTGTTGTAGTTTTAATTTTGTGTGCATTTTGTTTGTTATTGGTGGGAAGTACGTCATCGATGCTCTGTCTGTGTTGTTGTGGTTGTGAAGTTGTTTATTTTGTCTGTATAACGTAGTTAATTCTGTTTTTTTTTTTTTGAGTTTTTTGGTGTGTTTATTTATAAGTTGGTCTTTAATAGCTGGGTTATATCCATTGATGGCAGCAATATCTTGTAACCGGTTGTACTCAGTGGCATAGTTGGCAATTGAAAGTGGTAGTTTACACAAACGATGAACCATGGAATGGAAAGCAGCGAGTTTGTGCTGAATTGGACTATAAGAGTCGTTCGTGATGTATCGGTTGGTTGTTGTTGGTTTCATGCATATGGCAAAATTAATTTGTCCGCTTTTTCTTGACAGGGTTAAGTCTAAGAAATTTAACTTCTGGTTTTCTTCTGATTCATGTGTGAATTTTATGGTGTCGAACTCGGAATTTAGTGTTTTTAAAACCGAATCTATTTCTACCCTTTTTATCACCGCAAAAATATCATCTACATAACGAAACCATATTCTTGGGAGTAATGCTCTTTCTTTTAAATTTGTTTCGAAAACAGACATGAACACTTCCGCAATCAATGGAGACAAAGGGTGTTACGAAAAATGTAAATTTTTGAATTTTCCAACTGGCATCACTCATAAAAGAAATGGCACTTTTCCCCTACAATTCGCTCAAGTAGAGGAAATCTTTAAATGTATAAGTGTGCCGATCGTCACCGTTGAAAATTGGTGGCACTTTTCCAATGAATAGGGGTAATTAGATGGTAAAGCAGAAAGTTCGCCTTCAAGTAAGAGGCAAAGAAAATTTATTCGAAGGCGCGAAAGTACTTACCTTAAAGTTTAAATTTTACCAGGTTAAATAAAGTCTATGTATAAAATTTTCTTTAAAATTTAATAAAATTTAAAATAGAGCAAAAATAAAGTGTAAGCAAATTTTAAAGTGAACGGATATATACAAAAATTTATAAATGGCTTGTGCGTATTTTCCTACTGATAAATCTAGTGTTAAACTCAAAGCGAAATTTTATTTTAGATATATATACCTACATATAGCTACCTCTACACAAATCATAAGGAAAAAAAATCGATCTAGTAGTACATAACTAAGTGTTGATTTTTTTTAAGAAAAGAAAATTGTAGTAGTGAGGTAAAAACTTCAAGAAATTTAGGTTAAAAATTTAAGAAAAATGTTCAATTTAAAGTTTCAGAACAATCTACCAAGGTGTTCTTACGGTCTCCACATCTAGTGGAGGATAAGTATATATTGTCAACAAAAATTATCCTATTAGGAAAAAACCACAGGCTGAAACCGTGACATTTGAATTAAGCCAACATAAGATACATGTACCAGTGGTTCAGTGGTCTAAGGCGCGGATTCAAAATATCTAGAAAGTGAGTACGAGTCCTGCAAACAAAAAACTTTTTTTTATAATTTGTTTGTCATTTTTTTTATTGCCCACATACTCCTAAATCAATTTAGTTAAATTTTAAATATTTTATGTTTTACTATTTGTTTCAAGTTAATTTAAAAAAAACTAAATTAATCATAAAGTCAAAGCTACTTGAAGAGCATTATATGTATGTATAATTATACATTCATATACTTTGCTACTTGTATGCACTGATTAATTCGCACTTAATAATTGTGGGTAATAAAATTGAATTCCTTTTGAAGTTGATCAAGTTTCCAGCAGGTACAACAATTCATCAGCCTAGATGCTGTGGCCACAACATCGCCAGCTGTTTTTAAAACACCACAAAGGGTGAGTCATTGGCCGCGTTCGGATATGTTACCAAAGGTATCTGGATTTGTTCGTGTTGTTGTAATTCCTAAGGAAAAACCAGCTGACGAACCAAACAGCTGATGTCAACAAGAAATCTAAAGCTATCCTAAAAATTTTCGGATTTGTTTGGATTATACTAACAGCTGACATCTCATCTGTTCACTTTCTTGATTTTGTTTGGTTTGGTTTCGTATCCGGTTTTGGTAGTTCGAAAACATATCAGATTCCAGCGTATCTCAGATACGTATCTGCTTACCACCCGAACGTGGCCATTTTCTTTTGTTTTGTTGAAATTTGAATATATTAGCGAATAGAATAAAAGGTGTTCAAATGGGAGGGGACCAATGTAATACGTCATACATAGTGCAGTGCATACAAACGATAATATTCGATTATATGTATGCATAGTTATAAATACGTGTAGCATCTTCAAGGAAAGTTATAGTCGTTATTTTGATTAGTTTAAAATAGTATTGTTATGATTTGTCATTGCATTGATATAGTGGAACTGTTGACGCTTTTGTGTAGCAAAATTTTCTTCTAATTCAATTTTCAAAATATTGTTTAATTTTGTTTAAATTTGTTTAATGTTTTTAATAATTTTATAATTTGAATCAAAATGATCAAGTCAAATAAATATAATGTTTGAACCGAGCCATATATATTTATAATGGATTTTTATTTTAAAGGATGAGAATTGACGAGGATGGTAGGGATGGAGCAGGGAAGTGAAGGATGGCAAGTTAAGGGGTTACTTAAGCGAGATAAGTAACCCAGGCAGGGTGGGTAGAGGCGATGACTCGCAGCGTCATATCAACTAGACACATAAGCCTGGCATGATTTGTATGCGCGGTTCTGACAGGGGTCAAGAACACACACCCTCCGACGAGCGTGAGGCCGTTCAAGCATGCCAGCATTGACCCCGACGGCAATAAAGGAGCCCGCAACAAGAGTTGCCCAATGCCCATGCCCATGCTTGTCCCAGTTTCAATTTTGTAAGGTATTTAGAAAAAATTTTGGGACATACATACTTAAGCTGTTTTTAAATATGTAAGTTTCTTGTCTTCATCGATCTCAAACTTTTCAAGACGATTTTGGAGAGCAATTACAGCTTCAGGAATGGGAACACTCGGGAAAAGGGCTTCGACATCAAAAGAAATCATGATTTCGACTTCTTCAATAAAGATGTTCTTAGATTTGTCCAAGAAATCAAAAGTTATCTTTACTGAGCAGCTTTCCAATGGGTATTTTTTCAAATCACTTACCAGCCACTTGGATATTTTTACAGCAGGTGAAGTAACGTTTGAAACAATGTGTCGAATTTTGTTTCCTGGCGGTTTATGTACTTTTGGAAGCGCATAAAGTTTCGGTACCTCTGGGTTGGATACATTCAATCGCCATTTGGGAATTTCAAAAACTGAATTTATTTGTTTTATTAACGATTTTGACTCACGAATCATTCCAGGTAATGGTGTTTTATTTAGAATTTTAAAACTACTTGATTTTATCGAATCACTGACTCTTTCATCATAATCGCTTTTGTTCATTATCACTAGTTTGTTACCCTTATCTGCCGTCATAAAATAAACTTCTTTTTGTTTTAGTTCTTGAATAATGGAATGTGTTTTTATTGATTCTGAATCGCACTTAAAATTTTTCTTTGCGTTTTTTAAAAAAGGTTTTGCAGTCTCTAATTTTTTGTTTTATTTCGGGTTGTTTGAATTTTAAGCACGTTTCCAAATCAACAATGGATTCAGCGATGGGAATTTTTAAAGGTTTCGGAGTGTAGTTATACTACGCAAATAGCTTCAAATATATTCAAAAAATAAACTTCAAAAAATAGAATCAACGTCCGAAAATTCAATTAAACCTAGGTTTAACTTATACATTATCCCCATTATTTATAAAGAAAAAATAGTTATTTAAGCTTCCATGTTAATGGAAACTACACCATGGAATAAGAATGTTCTGGACTCAAATGGAGCAGTAAGAAATTGCCTTTAATTTCAGTCCATAAAATTCTTATTCCATGGTGTAGTTTTCCTAAATATGGGAGTTAAAATAATTATTTTTTTTTAAAAAAACATTTGCATGAGTTGGTACGTATTAAATAAATATTGCACAAAGTGGTAGAAAATGTACATTTTTGAATGGAGTTAATTAAACCTTAAAATGAACTCACCTTGTATTTTTCAAAGATCCATCTGAAGGTATACATTACGGATTTGAAGTGAAAAATAATAGCTGTATGAGTTAAAAAAATAAAATTGTTTTGCTTAACAAAAGGGACAAGGCAATGTAGTTCATAGTAATGACCATTTAAATAAAATGCTTTTAAATCATATACCTTTGCGATATTAAAATTTAATAGTTTATTTTTTTTTTAATAAATCAAAATGTATTAATTCAGGTATGCTGAAACAGTATGGAGAAATAATCGTACTTGAAATATAAACTTAAACGCGTTGGTTGCATCTCAAAGTCAAAGGACAATGGGCTAATTGAGCCCAGCACCAATAAGAACGCACATAGGTATTTGTTTATGCATTCCTTATCCGTTACCGTTTGTCCAAATTCCCTGTGTGACAAAAATTATTGAATTTTGATTAAAATGAGTTTTAGGGTCACAAATCCACAGTTTTTCGCTCGATTTAGTTCGAATTAAGTTCTTTGAACCCATGACAGAAAACTTGAATTTTTTCAGATTTTTAAAGTTAAGTTTTAGGGGTCGCAAGCATCAATTTTCTGCAACAAGCTGGTTTTGGAGTATTTAATTTGTAAAAAATACAAATATTAGTTTTTAAATAATATTTTTGGTGTCAAAATCATCTCTGGACAAAATCAAAAAAATATCAATTTTTACCTCATTTATCAGAATAAAAATAGGTATTGTTTTTTATCTTTTGCAATTTGTAAAAGTAAGACAAAACAACTTACAAAACGACCCTCAAAACCAACATTATATATTACCAGAAGACCCGTGCGAAAATTTTTATTGATATGAACATATAAAAAGAATTTTATTTAAATATTATATATATGCATTTGAGTGATCATAATATTTTTTCTAATAAAATTTGATGCAATCAAAATACTTCCTTGATTATTTTCATTCTAAATATGTTTCGATTTTTTTTTGCAACCCCTTTCGATTGACATACCAACAATATTTTTAACATTGATCGTTCCTAAACGAAATGTTGCATAGTTAGGATATTCATGCAACGTCGGAAAACCATCGTAAGCGTCGGAAAGTTTACGACGTCGTAAACGAACTGTCACAATTTGTATGAAAATTCTTTTACGATAAATCGTAAACTTTCCCACACGAATTTGTGTCGTAAACGTCGTAAATGAAAGTATAGTAAACGTGGAAAACTTTTTATGAAAGTACTATGACATTTTATTTATCAAAATTTGACAACACCAAATATTTCAGTAACACAAAGCATTTTTAATAATTATTTTCAAACGCTTAAACAAAATAAATTAAGTCCACCGAATTTGTTCACCGCATCATAATGCAATTAAATAAGGGGACGTTCATGCAACGTGTGTCGGAAACCTTACGATTTTACGACGTCGGAAAGTTTCCGACGTTGCATGAATACCCTTAGTGTAACACTTTTAACAATAGGGGTATTCTTTCAACGTCGGAAAACCATCGTAAACGTATAAACGTCGGAAAGTTAACGACGTCGTCAACGAACTGTCACAATTTGCATGCATTTTTCTTACGATAAATCGAAACTTTCCCACACGAATTTGTGTTGTAAAGGTCGTAAATTAAAGTATAGTAAACGTGGAAAACTTTTTATGAAAGTATTATGACATTTTATGTATCAAAATTTGACAACAACAAATATTTCAGTAACACAGAGCATTTTTCATTACATTTTTCCAAACGCTTAAACAAAATAAATCAAAGTCCGCCGAATTTTTTCACCGCATTATAATGCAATTAGATAAAGGGGCGTTCATGAAACGTGTGTCGGAAACTTTACGATTTTAATGCATGAATACCCTTATAGTGAATATTTGCAATACTTTATTTAAAAAATATGCGTTAAATCGTGTAAAACCACCTATAATATGGAGTCTACAATTTTTGCATCTTACTGGCTGATTGTGTCTCATATTCCACATGATGTTCTTACCGGATTTAACGCAGCACCGCATATGTTATATATTATATTATATATATATATTTTCAATGAAGTATTGCATGTATTCACTATATTTACATTTATTTCACTATTGTATTTAGTTTAATAAGCTTTTTTTCTATTAAACCTAAATCTCAAAAGTACATCTCTCAAAACAGAGCTTAAAATTCTTTTGGGGGCCCCAGCATTTAGCCAGCTCACTGCATTCCGACCCTGTGTGAATGGATTTGTGTTTGTGTAACTCACACTATTTTGAAAAAAGCCTCACTTTATCCTCGATATGCCCGTTGCTCTATTTCTTCTTCTAAGATTTTAAATTAAAGAATAAATAAATATATTTCTTTCATTCATGAAATCTAGTGATACCTACAAAATGCATTCGGCTTTTTATAATGAGATAAAAGATTACAAACAACAGAAGTAGGTAACAAATAAGTTTCTCCACCACTCACTCAATGTGCAAGCGAAAAAAGAGGATTATACATTACAGAAGTAATAAATATGTCTTTTTTCATAAATGTAACTTATAAATGTTTCTCCCCCTTTCACTCAAGGTGCAGCGAAAAAAAAGAGAATGACCCCTTTCACACAAGGAAACTGAGTTGCGATTTTTAGTTTGTTGGCGAGAAGGGCGTAAAAGGAAGACAAAAAATCTCCCCTCACACCCTTCTCGCATTCAAACTAGCCAGTTTCTGGCAACTCAGTTTCCTTGTGTGAAAGCCGTCAATTTTAAATAACAGAATACATATTTGTCGCTTTCACTCATTCAATGGGTTAAAAGTGAGGTATTCCTTGTCAAATTTTTCATTTCCTGTATTATTTGAAATTTCCGAAATTTATAGAAAATAGTGTGGTTTAACATAAAGTTTTTGTGCAATGTCAGGATTATGTGTAAATTCCTATTCAGTGATACCTATTTTAATGGATTTGACTATTTTATAAATGAGAAAAAAGGAGTTTGACGACAGAAATCATATATATGATTTTTTGTCTCTTATTGGCCGCGATCGGAAACCTATGCGATAGCCTATCTAAAGGTCGATTCACAATGCAACGAGTAAAAGGGACGAGAGTGTGACTTGATTCGCTGTCATTTTTTTTAGTTATAAAACCAATTCACAATGCGACGAGTTTCTTAACGACGAGTTTTATGGTAACGTTAATTTTTTTATTGTTTTTCTTCTTGCTGTGCAGTGTGCGTTCAAAACAATCTAAGTGAAATTACTTTTATTATTTAAATATTATGTAATTATAATTTAAATATTATAAACTGTGTAAAAAATGTAAAGGTATTAAAATAATACAACATTATACTATTGTTAACACAAATAGATCTATAAATATAATTTCATAGTTAACATTTTTTTTTTTACTGTAAATTTCCCCTTATCTGTTGTTTTCTTTATTCTTTTCTACAATTTCACAAAATTCACCATCAGTCAAATATAAAAAACGTCGACTAGAGCGTCTTTTTTTTCAATGTTCCCAACTTTGGCGTGACGTAACGACGAGAAACGTTTCATTGTGCATACCCTGGCAAATTTTGACATGCGAATTTTTCTTCGCTGCAACGAATGTTTCGTATTGGTTTGGAAGAGCCTTAACACTTTGTTCTGAGAGTAGCCATTGTTTCTAAATAATTTCTTTTTGATTCTAAGGGCCAGTTTGTTCACAGCTAATTATCTTTAATCCATGATAAGTGGAGCTGGGAAATCCTCAAATGTGTTTGCTGATCAAATTTTGTTTTAACAATTCAAAGTATGAGTTGCTAATCATGGATTTCACTAATCAGCCAGTTTTGGTTGATTAGCGTTAGTTAATTAAAGCATATGAATGTCACATACTAAATTTAACCCACTGTGAACAAACTGGCCTTAAGTCATTACAAAAATTCCCCCCCATCTAAAAGGGGGGAGACAGATACAAACAAAATTTTGTCCGAAGTCCTCCCACAAGTTCTTGTTGCGGAAAGTGGTTTCTTTATTGAAAAAAATATAATAGTTTATTAAAACCTGAGTAATAAACAAATAAACTTTATTTATGTACGTTACCTTGTGTTATTTATAAGGGATGGATGGTAAATCTGCTGAACGAATATCCCGACATTGCTCAATAAATTACACAAAAAGGTGACCAGAAATTCTGGCTGTGTTTTGAAGATCTGGCCAATCAGCTGAATTCATTGGGACCAAGATAGGGATGTTGATGGATGGAAAAAAGTATGCTCGTGATCTTTTTTTTTGTGCATTCATCCATTTGCATTGAGATTAAAGTATGCATAGTTCATATACAGTGGATTCTCGATTATCGCAACTAATTAAAACAAAGGTAAATTTGCACATCTCTGCTTGAAATGTGTATCCATCACAATGCGTCGTCCCATTTCTGTAAAATTTCTTCCGAAGACAGCTACTTCAAATTAAATAAAAAAATTGGGTGGTGCAACGGCTCGTGAAGAACCACGCCCTAGTGACTAACAACTCGCAACCATTTCTCTGTGCGCGTGTCGACAAGAATGGAAGGGACCTACAATTTTATCCCGAATCCGAACGGCTAGACGAGAAGCACTTATTCATGACAAGTGATACTCTTGGAGGATTTGTCAATTCCTCGCAAGAGGCAGTAGCCCTGAAAAAAACTTTTTAGTTTTCTAGGTGGACGAGGCTGGGAAGTGAACCCAGACCTCCAGCGTGACAGTCCATCGGACTAACCATTACGCTACAGCTACTTCGAACCGAAGTCAATCTCCGACGAAGGATGCGTTGCAGACAAAGTTCCGCTCCGACGGTTACCTCGATAGGGCCAATTATATCATTAAAAAAATTAAATAAATCAGAACTATAAATTACTATAAATTTGTTAATTTAATGGCCGTTTCCTTAAAAAATAATTTTGTATGCATAACTTTTTTGCACATTTTCAAAAATAATATCTGGTATGCCAACATTTAGTATTTAATGAAATACAATTTTACACAAAACAAAAAAATATTCATTTTTTCCAAAATATTGAATTTTCAAAAACAAAATTCAATATTTTTTTAAAAAATCTAAAAACTATTTTTTCGTAAATTTGCATATGAATTTTGAAGTAGCTCTGGCATACAAATTTTAATAACCGTTATTGGTACATTTTTTTTTACCAAAATATTGACCATACATTTAAAAGTAAACGCATATCTTTTTATCAAAATTATTGGAGTTATTTTCGAGAAAAATAAGTTTTTTCTTAACGGTTTTTAAAAAATTGTATGGAAGGTACCGTTATTTTTGAATTTAGAGATATGATTTTTTTCAAGTGTTCTACAAAATAATAAAAAAAAAACATTTTACACCTAATTTTAAAAATATTGACCAAGTCGTTTTAAAAATATTTAGTATTCAAAAAAAAATTTTTTTTTAATTTTCAATTTTTTTTTTATTTAAAATTTTTTTTTTAAATTCATTTTTGTAAATTAAATTTTTTTTTTAATTTTCAATTTTTTTTTTTTAATTTTCAATTTTTTTTTAATTTTTAATTTTCAATTTTTTTATTTTAATTTTCAATTTTTTTTTTAGTTTTCAATTTTTGTTTTAATTTTGGTTCAATTTTGGTTCATTTCAACAACTGTTTTCGAGAAAATCAAAAACCCAAAAACAAATTGTTGTACCAAAAATACCCACATTTTGAGAATAAAAAAATTATTGAAAGGGAGCATTTCCTCATTTTTATAATTTGAATTTTATCAACCGTTTTAGAGAAAAATATTATTTTTCTTTTTGGCGAAAAAAATTGTATGGCAGGTACCGTTATTTTTGGTCGTAAAAAAAATTATTATAATTGGTTGTTTGAGATTTAAAAATGCATCTCTTTCGGCTGTTTTGGTCGTAATGATATGTTAATGAAACAATTTCATTTCCTTTCCCGACGTTTCGACGGTGGTTGCCATCTTCTTCAGGGGATCTTTTAGTTACAAAAATAAATTGAATTTATTATACACATGAGAACATTTGGTGTAACACTTAAGCAAACTTACATTAGGTAGATGTTTACAATTTACATAGATTAATCAACAATAAAAGTAGAAATAATAAATACATGACAATGTATTGAAAACTGTAAAAACAAATTGAAAAAGAAAATTCTAAACAAATAAAAATTTTTGTGAAATAATAAAATTACTTTGAAAAATGATTTTGTTTTATTTAAAACACTTCAAATGAAGTTTAGTCGGCTTTACCCTGTCAGAAATTCTGCCCAGTCACTAATGACCAGTAAACCGATGAAATATTTTGGCTGTCTTGTTTACGATTCATATTGTTTTTGTTATTTATGATATGAAATGTTTCCAAAGTATACAGCTTGGAGATTTTATAAACTACGTCGGTACACTTGTCCTTTTCCGTTTTCATATTGGTGAAAAGAGGTGCCAGCGTCTTATTGGATTTATACGCTAAATTGACGTCTTTTGTATTATTTTTTACTATCTCTTTGAAGTTGTCTGACAGTTTGGGGACATAAACTATACTCTTATAAATACGTTTCTCTTCTTCCTGTAGATTATCCACAGGAGCTTTGTGTTTTTGGCGAAGTATCAAGCTCCGTATGATTTCTTTTGGATAGCCATTGTCCAGGAGAATTTGTGTGACCTTATTCTCATTTGCGGAGTGAAATTCCCGGTCACTCAACGCAAAGACTTTATGAACTAGATTAAATGCTGTATTTATAAGAATATGTTTTGCTTGGTTGGATCTAAAGTTAACAAGTCTTTCCGACGCTGTGTCTTTTTGATACCAATTGAAAGAGAGTCGGTCATTCACACGATGTATCTTGACGTCCAAGAAAGTTATCGCTCTGTTTTGTTCCCTCTCAACGGTAAATTGAATTTTCCCATGGTAAGCATTAAGGCATCTTCAAACATTGTCAACCTCACCCTTATGAACAACTGCAAATATATCATCTACATATTTGACGATTATTTTCGGTTTGTTGTGTTCAATGGTAGGAGAGAGCGGATTTCCCATTGGCATTCCATGAATTTGTTTGTATAAGTTATCTTTATACTGAAGGTAGTTGTTTTCTTTAAGACAAAAATCCAACAACTCTATGTATTTGGTTTGGCTTAACTGGGTATTTTTACTGATAGTTTCCCATTTTTTCTTTATAATTCCTACTGCAAGTTGTACGGGAACATTGGTAAATAATGATACAACATCATATGAGACTAAAACATCAGTTGGTTCAAGAACCAAATTTTTCACCTTATCTTTAAATTCATAAGAATTTTTAATCGAGTAGACCGAATTTCTTGTCACGCACTGTAGAATTCTGCCCAAGTGTTTTGCGAGTTCATAACAAGGAACTCTCATTGATGACGTAATCGGTCTGAGCGGAATGTTTTGTTTGTGAATTTTTGGTAATCCATATATTGCAGGTATTTGTGCCGTGTAGGTCGTCATCACTGACTTTTGCCTATCGTCAATCAACTTGTTTGTGTGAAGCCATTTCACCAGTTCATTGTTTTTATTTTGTAGGGAAGAAAGAGGGGTTCCCCGTGTAGGTCGGTACACAAAACGATCAGACAATAACTCTTTCATTTTTTTTGTCGTAATCAATGCGATTCATTGCAACTTTGGTGTTGCCTTTATCGGCTGATACAATAATAATTGTTTTTTGTTTTTTAAGAAAATCGGTAGTGTCTTTATGAACTTTCAGTATGTATTTGGCAAATCGGTCATTGGTGTGGTGACGTTGGAAAGAGTGAAGCATATTGCTGTATTTCGCTCTACTTCTTCTCCATCCGCAATTAATTGGAAAAGTGGAAATGTGTTCTCGTCAAAAGGTAAAGAAAATTTCTTGCCAAGAGAGAGGAGCCATTTAATTTCGAGGGGGAATTCCATATCACTTTTATTAACGAACCATTTATCGTGTATTGTGATCTTCAGCATATTCCACAATGATGTTTTAAGTTGTTCTATTTTGCGTTTGTTTGTTTGTTGTTTTTTCATGCAAATATTTGTGAAACCTTGGTTTTGTTAAGTAATAAATTGCTTACATTCCTCAACAGTGACGTTTTCTTGTATTCTTTTATGAAGCATCCTAAGCGTGTTATTGGTATTTTTTATTTTGTGAAAAATTTCTGAAATTTCTATGTTAAGGACTTTCAAATGGAATTTTAGTTCAACTTTGTCATATTGACCGAGGGATTCTCTGGAAGTAAAGAGTTTTTTGTGGATTTGTTTATGTGCTGGGGTACGAGGCCATATTGTCTGCACGTAAGCAGGAACTTCTGGGTTTCTTTTTGTGGAGCTAGTCTTCTTTTAAAGTTGCTATATTCTTTTCAAATTGTACATACATGTTCGCCATATTTGTATAGTATATGTTGATAATAATTCTTCGTTTGTGGATAACAAAAAAAAATTAAACAATGTGTGGGTCTTTTAGTCAAAAAACACTATGTACCAAGTTTTTTAGGTGAACGAGGTTTGGAAGTGAACCCAGACCTCCAGCGTGATAGTCTAATAGGCTACGGGCTTAAGGAAACTTAATCACACTTATCACAGGCCCCGACGTAGTAGATTTGTACTACGAATCCCGAAGAAAGGTATCATAGCTCCGTTCGTATCTAATAATTCTGCTACGAAATTCGGAGTTCTGAAAAGTGGTATCACTAGCCCCGAATGAAAAGTAAGTTTGACAGATTTGTCTACGAACAGATTTTTTTGAAGGAGCTATTCAAAACTAGACATAACAGTTTTGTCTACCTAGGTGAATGGAAACAAATTGCAAAAATGTAAGTTCAAATACAAAATTATTTGTGAAAAATATATATATATTTTTCTTAAAGGTCCAAAAAAGTAATTACAAACAAAACACAGTACCAAAGGCTATTGTATGAAAAACCTGAAATTGCTCAAGGGTACACTAAAGCAACAAAAGAGGAAGTCACGGTCTTTTGGGACAAAGTAAAAGAACTAAACAGTCTTGGTCCACCTGTAAAGGATGCCAGCAGCTGGAGGAAGGTACATTTAATTTACATAATGCTGCGAATAGGACGAATAGTCTAAAATTTCTCTTTATTTTAGGTATGGTTAGACTGGAAGGCGTATATTAAAAGAAAACTAGTAGAAAATAAAAAAAGAAATCAAGGCTACAGGTGGTTGAATGAACAGAACGCATTCTTTTTCAGACCTTGAAGAAAGTGTTATTAAGTTAACTGGTCTTGAAATGTCAACTAGTGGAACAGAAAACTCTCGTTCGTTTGGCATCAACAGTTCTTTGGAAGATCCCAATCAACAACTTAACGAAGTTGTTGAACAGAATCAAAATCCAGATGTGTTGATGTCCTCAGACGTTGCTGATTCGGGAAGTGTTCGCCAACGCCGGCGTTCTTCCAACCACTTTGCAACAAAGCCACTCAAACGATACCGCCTGCCTTTTGCGGGAGCAAATGAAACTACAAAAGGAGTTTTATCGCAAAATAAAAATACGGATGATATCTCAAGCAGCCTGCGCCGAATAAAAAGAGGAGTGGAAAAACTCTCTGAATTAAAGAACAAAATGTCTTGAAGAATCCCAGAGACATAACAAGATAAAAGAAGAACTCCTACAAAAATTGAGCTAAAACTTAAAATACTTGAAATCGAGGAGTCAAAATATTAAGTTTTTATTTTGTTTAAGAACTCTGATTGTGTTATTTAAAATGTAACTTTTTTTAGTGTTTATTTTATAAGTATTTATTTGTTTATGTTTTGAATCATAAAATTGGAAATAAATTGGATTTTCTAAGTTAATGCACTCAAAATGCTGTCTCTTATTTGGACTGCTACATTATGGTAGTTCGATTCATTGTTCCTCTCTTCACTTGCTTCTTCAATTTCAGGATCAGGGTCAACACTGCCAAAATCATCTTCCACCATGAAACGAATGCAGAGCACATGCAACATTGATGATTTTTGAGGCTTTTTGAGGGGAGAAATGTAGTTGACGAGCTGACAGTATGCACCTTGAACGATTTTTTATTACTCCAATAACTCTCTCCACCATATTTCGCGTTTTACTGTGCATTAAGTTAAAATTGCTTTGAAGACTTCCGGGCTCGGGACATCGATATGGAGTTATAAGGCATGGCTCGAGAGGATATCCGGCTGCTTTTTTCGCCTTCTCGAAATTTCGTAAGGAAATGTGCTCTCGCCGAACTAAGATTTCACACATGAGAATCGTGGTTGGAGACTGGATACCTTGCATCAATAAATCTAATGCGCATCTTGTTATCGCATATCTAAAACAAAATAAATATGTACATATTTAACTACGCATTATTCCAACATTGTATACATACCACCATAGCATTAAGACTGTAGAATCCTTTTCTATTGTCGTATAAAAATTTTTCTTCCACTGGTGCAATCATTTTTATGTGTGTGCCATTGACGCACATGATGGTTCCTGGGAATCTAGCTTTGGAGTAGAAGTCACGTTTAGCTTCAAGTTTTTCAGCGCCAGTCATTTCAAGTTTAATCCATACTGGACACAGTTTTTTTTTCCAAATTATTTAACACAGTTTTCAGGTTTGCAGAAAACGTAGACTGTGCCATTCCGATTTCGAAATCCTTTCCTACGCCGTATTGGTACCCTCCTTCTGCCAGGAATCTGAGTACAGCTGCCAGTCTGCTGATAGGTTAGATTGAAAATGAGAACACACACGGGTCCAGTTCTTGATCCATCTCCTCCAATAAGTATTTAAATGTTGCTTTGTTAACTCGATAGTTTTGTCTGAATCTGGATATGGACCGTGTACACATTTTGAGAAGATAGATTTAAATTATACTTACATTTTGTCATCATTGTCAAATGGATTAAATGCATTCTTTAAAATTTTTCTTTGTATTTTTAATCCGCGTTTTCGTTGCAAATTTTCCGCGAGTCACATAATTGAATGCGGCCATTCTCCAGACTTCGAAGATGTCTAAATTCTCCAAACCGAGCGGCACGCGTCAAAGCGATATACACTTGAAACGTTGCACATCATTAACAACCGCAACAACATGAACCGAAAGCTCGACATACAAAACATATCCGCTGTATATTGCTCACTTGTCACTGACTAAACCTCAATTACTTGTTTTTTGTTTATTCTTTTTAAGTTTTATAAAGTTTTATATATAAAGACTGAACTTCATTTTGAAGTGCATAAATTTAAAACATTTTATTCAATGTAAATTTATTACAATTTTTGATATTTTTACAAAATGTAAGTCTAATTTTTAATGTTGTCATACAATTGTTATTATACTGAAATTTTTTTTTGTATTTTTTTGATTGTTTCATTGCCATATCCATTGTGACCAAAAAAGCCGAAGGATAAATCAAGATTTTTATCTTATCCACTCTTTAAGTATACTACGAATTGGTCAATCATTCATCTTTAATGTTGCAAATTTTCCTCATTTATGGTGAAAATTGCGATTACAAATGAACCCATTTTAAAAAATATACAAACCAGCAAGATCCAAGATTAAATTTCAATTTTGATTTCCACATTTTGACGTTTACCAGCTGATTCCGAAAGTCCGAATAAATGGTTTCTGTGTGGCAATGCTTTTTCACATTTCGTTCGGGGCCTATGATATGAATTTGTTCGTATTCGTAGCGGAAAGAAACGTTCGGAACTTCGCTACGAGGGAGCTTGTGATAAGGGTGAATATCTCGAGCTCGATTTTTTTACGAATTCATAACTTACCATAAATACCTATATCGCAAGTAAAAATACTTGTATTTTGTCCCTCTAAGCAAGAAGTAGTGTGGAAATTGTTAAGTCGGACCCTATAAATAAAGAAAATTATGGATAAATGTGTTAGGTAGGCAATCAAGAGCCACAACAGAAGCAGACCGAAGAAAGATAGTTAGACTGGCTTCAAATTCAAGCTACTCTGCTGCTAAAATCAAGGCGAAGAGTGGTTTTACAACTAGTCTTAATACTATTAGTCGTGTTTTTCGTAAGTCACAACATTTAAAACACCTTAAATTGAAGAAAAAACCACCGTTAAACCCAATACGAAGACACAATCACTCTTATTCCGTAAGGCGTTTTTCTAAAACGCCAGTTGGCGTTTTTGGTGTCGTGTCGTTTTAGAGGCGTTTGATTTATTCCGTAACTCAAACGCCAGCATTTCTCTCGCTCTTACATTCCACAATAGAATCCACAAAAACAGCTGACATTTTTGACATATCAAAGTTATTCAAATTGAAAAAAATTAAAATAGCTTGGACGAAGAGGAAGTAAATAGAAAGAAAAAATTATTAGTGCAGAGCAGATTGATTCGATCAAAAGCAAATCCATTAGATTTAACAGATTTCTTTGTTTTTTTTTTTTAATATTCGTCAATGCTGGTGAATAATTTTTCTTGGACTTGTGTTTGCTTTTCCAACATCGTTTGAAAAACAGTTTCCTTTTTGTTTTTTTTTTTTTTGTTTTCTGTCTCACATTATATTCATCCTCAAATAGTAGTCGGAGTTGAAATTTTAACCGCTGCTGAGTCTTTTAAGACTTCGCCAGTGTGGATGATAGTAACTGCAATGGGTTTGCCAGAAGCACTGTAAAAACCATCTGCGGCGTATCCTGATGTACTGACAAGTGAGCCTGACTATTCGTCCACGTCATTCAAATACTTTTGTTTGAATTTTCCTCCTCCTGTGGCCTCCACTTATTTTTTTGTTTTATACAAGTTAGTTAGTTAAAAAGCCTTTTCATTTGTACTTGACTTGTTACTTTAACCCTAAATAAAGACTCTTAAAAATATAAACAAAAAGAAGTGGAAAAATCCTACATTTTGTTGTATTTTTGTTACTGTCGTTTACAAATTTCCAACTGTTATAAACGACAGTAACAAAAATAAAGCAAAATTTAAGATTTTTCCATTTGTTTTTGTATATATAATTTTAAGAACCTTATAAACAAATTAGCAAGTGTGTCCCCTAGATTCAAAAACCACGTATTCCACTTTTTCTAGTTTTGATATTTAAAAAAAAACGTTTTTGGAGACGAGGCCTTACAGTATGTAGAAATCGATTTGTTTTTATGTTTTAGCTTAGATCTTAAATCCTTATTGCATATCATTTTGCTTTGGCAGTCCATACGTCTTTTAAATATTGAGCAATGCATTTTGGAATAGTGTCGTTTTGAAATTCAGTGAATGGAATAGATGCATTTTGAAATTTTCTTTTCGGAATAGTTTGTTTTTGAAAATGAAACAAATATAATTTGGTTAATTTTTTGTATATTAGGTATTTTTAATAAATAAGTAAATCGAATTCAATTAGAAATTAACAAACAAAAATTATTGATAATAATAGTCAGAAAAAATGAGTAGTTAAAATTAAATTCTTATGGCTATATCCGATTCATGGGCTTCGAAAATAGGGTCAGCTTCAGTGTTTTCTTGTTCATGGGTTTCATTGATGTCTAGAATTTCCTTATAAAATTTTAGAAAGTCTAAGGATTTCCAGTTACACCCATAGTGTTTTTTAAGTAAACTGTCAACGTCATTAAGCTTTGCATCCTTTAATTTTACACCTAAAGGCAGTCTTTTTGGAGCCATAGAAGAAAAATGTTTGCCCTTCTTTGTATTTGGTCTTGTTTCTCCAACATCGGATTTGTAAAAGGGTTCACCCCGAACGCCAATTGAGCCCAATTTTCCTCTTTTTAAAATGAATCTTTTTGATACGTTGAATTTAAAATGCCAAGCGGATGGTGGCTTTGTAAATTTTAAAACTTCGTCTTTAAAATCTAAAACCGGACATTCATCAGATCCCAAGTTCAGTATAGTCCCGTGTTCCTGGTAAATAGACAAATACTCATCAACAGCCACGATGGTTTCCTTTGCTTTAACTTTTTTTTCTCGATTTGAGCAAACACTCTATCAGGTGGTATGTAGGAGTGCCCAGGAATGGGGAAAATCAATTCAACGGTGTTAACGTGACGTGGTGCTCTATTTGCTAGCCAGTACTCACACATACCTATCATAATAGAGTTTTTGTTTTGCCCACCACATCCATCAGCAACCAAACGAATCGTTTTAATGCCTTCCAGATTTGTAAATTTCATTAGATCCTTTGGGTCTGTTGTTCTCCGTCCAATAGTATAAAAAAAACATTTTCTCTGGTTAGAGATGCGTGCGAACTACCTACGACGAGGCCAAAAAGATACAAATATATCTGCCGACTATAATAAGCTGCTTGGTCAGAAACTTTGGGGAGTGTCATATTTTGCTGGCAGTCGAAAGACATTGTCAACAAATCTTCTCTTTCCTCTCTTAACAAGTCAAAAAATGCTTTTCCCCGCAGCTTATGGATCCGAAATTTTGTCATTAGTTGAACCTTTTGTTCATCTTCTCTTTCAATGTTCAAAAGTTCCTTAATTTGAAGACATGTTGAGCAGACATCTGATGAAGGGGGTTTAAATCCAAGATTGAAGCATGTATTGAAAACCATACGAAAAAAACTTAATTTAGTTTGGTTGATTTGATGGCTCTGATTGAAACCTTTTCACATTTTAGTAATGGAAAGATCGCCAGGTAGCTACTGTCGTTTTGCGGTTCTACTCCTACAATAATGCACTTCCGTGGTTTTATATTTTTTGATGAAATTAATTATGAGTTCCTTCGTTTCTCTTAGCTTAGGACTTTTGTGGTCACCACCACGTTTCTCCGAAGGAACTGATCCTGTTTTAAAATGATTGTAACAAATATTTCTTACTCGACTGGCTGTAACTCCAATTATATTTAAAAAAGTTTTCTGGCAAACTTTAACGGTATGTTTTTGTTTTGTTCTGACAGTATATGTAACAGAAAACTGCTTCCTTGGCCCATTCTTCAAATTTCGGTCCAAACGTTCAGGCTTTTGAATGTTGCAGTAGCTTAAAATAAATGCATCCTGGGCAACTTTTGAGGGTATTGTATAAAAACCATTTGAAAAATATAATGCATCTGCTGTTTTCAATGTTCTACATTTATAAGATCCACCTCTATGGTTGCATGCAGGCATTTTTGGTAATTGTTTTCTTTTGTACCTACATAGTGAAGAAAAATGATAAACATGCTTAATTTTTCATTAAAAGATTTACTTACCGCTCTACTTTAGCTAGCTGACGCTTCCTATTTGCATTATTCACATTTTTTTTGCGTGGATATGCAGTAAGAACAGGTGATTCGATGGATTCCATATTCACCTTTTATAAAATTGCATCCGCACTTAACAGAATCGAACTAAAAATAATATTAAATCCATGCACAATAGTTTGACAGTAATCGATTTTCGCGCCAAAATTTGGAATACGTTTGTTTTGATTCAAACAAACAAAACAAAATTGAATTTGCTCTGGAATAGGGCTACTTTGATTACAAACTGGAATAGATTCGTTTTGATTCAAAAAAGCCCAAGAAATACGTTGTTTTTGATTCTAACCCTAGTATTCAAATCAAAATATCTTTGGAATAAGTACACTTTTGAAAGTTTCAATGACAGTGAATGATAGATTTCAAAAAAATGAAGTAAACTGCGTTGTTAACTCTTTTTTTTTTTTTAGAAAAGTGAAATACGTTGCTTTTGATTTTAGGCGACACAAGTGCAAAGTAAGTTTTAAGTGAAGTAAAGTTTTTGAATTTTTTTTTGTAAAAAAGTGAAATAAAGATTGCTCGTACAAAGCGAACCGCCCGAAAATCGGTAGTTCGTTCTTCAAGTTTCCTGCAAGCCCATTGCTTCATCCACGGCAGCGGTTAAAATTGCAACTCCGACTCCTTCAAATCCATCATCAACCACAACCACTGGCACGCCTTTTCGTGAGATCTACCTACGAGATGTATGTTGAAGATCCGATATTGGATGACCAGCAAGAGCCAACAAAAAAAAATCAAAAAAATCATGTAAATGTGAGACAAAAAAAAAAAAAAAAAAAAAGGGAAATGTCCAAGAAAAATTATTCACTAGCATTGACGAATCTTTAAAGGATATAAAAAACCTTAAAGAAATCTATAGGATTTGCTTTGGATCGAATCAATCTACTCTGCAGTAATAATTTTTTTTTCTATTTTCTTCCTCTTTGTCGTCACTGCTGCTCCAAGAAAAATAACTTTGCTATACTATACATTTCTCCGTGTTCTGTGTTTTGAAACAATTTTACTCAAAGAAAAACAATTCCAAGCAATTTTTTTTTTTTTTCAATTGTGGATTATATTGTGGAATGTAAGAGCGAGAGAAATGCTGGCGTTTGAGTTTCGGAATACGAACAATCAAACGCCTCTAAAACGACACGACACCAAAAACGCCAATTGGCGTTTTGGAAAAACGCCTTATAGCCCAGTCAAATAGGCATTTCTCTGAACAAAATTCCAAAAAGCTTAAACTTGGTGGGGGCCTTCCAGTGACTATAACGCTTGATTGACTAAAAGTCCCCGACGATCCGACAAGAGCATAACTTTTTAAGCATGGTAAAGTGTCGAAAAAAATCAGTTTTTAGGAAATAACTTTTTAATGGCAAATGCTATCGAAAAGAAGTTCGAGTACAGTTTGCAGATCATTAAATTCTCTATATAATGCGCCCTTTTTTTTTCTATCACCAATAATTAAGAAGTTAAAGCTATTTAAAAATAACATAAAATGACGAAAATATTGTTTTTTTTTTTAAATATAACTATTAAACCGTCAATGCTTTCGAAAAAATGCAAAATGTTTTATAAAAAAGATTAACACACTTTTTTCATACGACCTATAATTTAGAAAATATAGCTGTTTAAAAAAAAAACACAAAAAAATGACGAAAATATTGTTGAATGCTGAAACAACATAAACTGAAGCTAGACTACTTTCGATATCATTAACAATAATTTCGTCAATTTTTTGTTTTCTTAGAATGTCTATTTTGTAAATTATAGGTCGTAGGTAAAAATGTGTGTTAATCTTTTTTATAAAAACATTTTGCTGTCTACAGTGTTCCTAGACTTTTAATCGAAGGCATTGACGGTTTAACAGTTATATTAAAAAAAAAAAAAAAAACAATATTTTCGACATTTTATGTTATTTTTGAATAGCTATACCTTCTTAATTATTGGTCGTAGGAAAAAAAAAAGTTAGAGAATTTAATGAACTACAAACTGTTCTCGCACTTCTTTTCGATAGCATTCGCCATTCAAAAGTTATTTCCTAAAAACAGATTTTTTCGACACTTAACCATGCTTAAACACTTATGCTCCTGTCGGATCGTCGGGGACTTTTAGTCAATGATGCGTTGTAGTCACTGGAAGGCCCCCACCAAGTTTTAGAGTTATCGGAATTTTGTTCAGGATTTGAGATTTGTATGTCTATTTTGATTGGGCTATTACGGAATAAGGGTGATTATTGAAAATGTATGGGGATGGATGGTTCGTAAAGTTTACGATTCTGACCGACAATATGAGGAAAAGAATCACTTACTGCTGCAATCAAAGAAGCATTAAGTGCAATTTCTTTAATTATATAAAATAAGTGCATGATTCAGTTTCCAACTGGGTTTTTCAAAGATATTTCGAATAAAGGTGGTAGCACACATTATTAAAATACGATTGCAAATAGAAAACTACCCACTTTTACTGCACTTTTTCAATTTGTTTCCTTATTTAAGAGAATGTTTCTATTCAAGTGGCGCAAAAAAAGAAACAGTGTTTTATATGAAGTAATTAGAATATTGGTAAAAAATAACCGTTCCTGCAGTTTTATTAGCATTAGATCCCCCTTATAGAAACTTTAACCAAAAGGTGAATTTATAAATTTACCAAAGCGCTACACGCTCAGATAGTAAACAAAAAGTTTGTTTCTATTCAAGTGGAGCGGAGTGTATGAACACAAAACTAAACCACTTTTTTTAACTACGAGAACTCACTAAATATTTTAAGCAGTTTGTTTGGGTATGACAGTACGACAGTGAAGCTAATTTCATAAAATATGTTTTGTGTTCATAATATATGATACATGGGACAGGGAAACCGAAGGGTAAACAAAACTCTGTGTATTCCTTTATTTCCTAACGCTCGCACTGTGATTGTCATATTAAGGGTTAAAAACCCCTTTAGTGCGCGACATGTTAAAAAAAAAATATGGGGAGTAGGATGGACATTTTTTTTCCTGAACAAATATAATGGATGTGGAGATGTGATTATAGCATATTTTATGGGGACAGTGAAGTTTTAAATATAATTGAAGTTGTTAATATAAGAATATTGGACAGAATTATTTTGTTAACTTTTAAAGATTCTAAAGAATGAGTTTTTTGTTTTCAATTAGAATTTTTAGATCTAAAAAAACATACGATTTTATTTTATTTTGAAGACAGGTATACAAAGCATGTTACATTATAATTTCAGCTGAAAACATACATTATATTCCCTCATAAGAATAGCAAAGGATTATTTTCTTGGCTTTGGAAATATTCAAGTTGTTGTGCTTGCTAAAGAAAGTTAATTGCTTTCCTACATTGGATCAATTTGTTAACGACGCTTGACACTAGTCCATTCGTCTTCGTCGCGTTTTTCTGAAATGTACAAAATTAGACAAGTTAAATAGAGTTATTTGTATACTTACCTTTTTCTTCTCCACGTTGTGGAGCACGTTCCTTACGTTCATCATCACCTGGTCGTCTCCAACTGGAAGACGACTCTTTATTTTGAGTTAGGCGGACCGGGCGATCTCCACGGTCAGTTGTGCGTTCGCCAGCTCTTTCAGAACGATCTCCTATGGGTCTACGAGCATCATCACGACGATCATCATTAGAACGGGGATAAGTACGCCAGTTAGAGCCTAATTCTCGATTATCCAGATCACGTGGTCCGTCACGACGGCGTGGAGCAAATCGATCGTCACGACGATCTTCACCCATACGACGGTCATCGCCACCTCGACGATCATCTCCACCTCGACGATCATCTCCACCTCGACGATCATCTCCACCTCGACGATCATCACCACGACGATCTTCACCACTCCGACGGATGTCACGGTCTTCACCACGACGGTCTTCCCCGCCGGTGCGACGCCATTTATCACCTCCAGTAACAACAGCTGGTGATGGTCTGCTAGAAACATCGACATCACGTCCTCTGCGCCAGTCGGAACCTCCAACTACTGCGTTCGTTTCTGTGGATACTACAGAAGTAGCAACACCGCCAGGTCCTCTACGCCATTCTTTATTTTCACCACGTTCAGTCCTGTCACTTCGTTCGAAACGATCGCTTCGCTCGCCGCGGTCAAAACCTCGAGGACGCCAAGCTTCTCGATCACGTTCCTTTTCCGAATCTTTTGAAGCTTCACGCGCCAAACGTTCCCGGTCTTCCTGAATTTTCTTTTCAACTTCTTCTTCTTTTTGGCGTTGTTTTTCGTATTGAATTCTTCTTTTTTCTTCTTCGAATTCACGGTCCTTCCGACGGCACTCCATCACGATGCGTTCTTCTTCCTCTTTTGCACGGCGAATAATTTCTTCTTGACGCAAACGCTCATCTTCTTTCTCCTGCAGCCAATTCTTACGGCGCTGTTCGCAACGTTGTATAATTCTTTGTGCAAGACGATTTTTGCGCTCTTCTTCGAGAGATATGTTAAAATTCTTCAATTTCTCTACGAACAATGAAGCACGCTCTTTCTTTAAGTTCTCCAAAAAAGTATCACGATCTGGATACATACGTTTCAAACGTCCTTGTTGTTCAACTGCAATCTTCCGCTCTGCAATGGCATTTTCAATACGCTGTTGTTCTTGTAATTCCCAAAACTGTTTATCCTTAACCTGTTTTTCGGCTAGGTATTTTTCAAACAATGGAATTTCCTCTATACGCTTAGCGCGTTCAAAATAATCAACCTTTTTCTCCAATGATTTGAGTTTTGTCTGGAGTTCCTTACGTTCGCGGTTTAATTCTTCAGTCTCTCTTGCAGCAATCTGCTCAGCATCCAATTTTTTAATGCCTTCTTCATCCAATTTTGATAGCATTTTTTTTCCATGAGGCGTCTGAGAAATTTGCTGCATTTTCTCTTTCAAGCTCTTCTCTTTTATAGCAGCAATTTCATTCAAGGCACGTTTCTTTTCACGTTCCTCATTTTCTTGTTGCAAACGCTTGTCTTCTGCCATCTTCATTTGTCGAGATGCTTCTTCAATGCGTCGTTGTTCTTCTTCTTCCCTTGCATTATTTTGCTTTTCAATGTATTCTTTGCGATCTTCTATTATCTTTTGACGCTGAAGTACACGTTGGTGTTCCTTTTCCTTAATTTCATGGTAATGCCAAACCATTTGGGCGCGCATTTTTTGGCGTTCTTCTTTTTTACGGTTTGGATTCACTATAGCTACAGCTCGGTGCAGAACATTAGACATGTTAACCAATTGTGAACGAATTTCTTCAGAAGGCATTGACTGCAAGGACGGCCCATCAGTATGGTCTTCGCGTTGACTTTCAGTCAGATCCGTTCCGAAGTAAATGCAACCTTTCTGATGATCAATACGTATCTGCATATCGTTGTGACGCACACAATCGACTAATATTTTTTCCAAATAGAAAATGTTTAAGAAAGTTGCCAATTCAATCAAACGAGTAAACTCAATACTTTGGTAGACTTGCGATATTTGCCTAATCAATCGCATAATTGTTACGTCTTTCAATGATTGTATGTACTGGGTGAGCAAATTGTTCTCATCCTTCTCTATAACTTCAATAACAGTTTGAACACGCTTGCACAGACTTAAAGGATTAAAGTCGATTTCCAACCAATTGTAGAGGTTCTTAAACTCTTCAGAAGCGTAAAGGTGCACGTTAAGGCGAACCTATACAAAAAAAGACACAATTTGATTACTTATTTTAACAAACTTAGTTTATTATTTTAACAAACTTAGTTTTACTTATATAGAAAATGAAGACTTAACAAGCAAACAAGTTTTTCATCGATTGATTGATTAAAATCTAAATAAAAAAGTTTTTCAGAAAAAAGTAGCTTTATGTTATTTTTGATTTTCTCAAAAATTAATTACCGATTTTATGAAGGACTTTTAAATATTTAAAATGTCAGTAACGACCATGTTCTGCAATTCAATCGAAAGTGAATTAAAACCACTTTTCAATTTCACGTGAAATTAAATTGCATGTCCTACATTTCGATCGATTTCGAAATTGCTTTAAATAGTCAAAACTATAGGATCTTCCATTTTTATTTCTAAAGTGAAATTACTGCTGCTCTGAACATGGATGCAATATTATTGTATATTTAAGGGAAAAAAGAAGTAGAATTACAAAGAAAAAATTAGAAGACACATTTTGCGAGACGTATCAAATACGAGCCATTCCATATGAAAATGTCTAATCGAAAAGCCATCACATTTTTTGATTTTTTTCCAACTTTGTGGGAATCATCTTAAGGTTCTAAAACATAGAAATCCAGCAGGATTTAATTTTCGCATGCACCATTCTCCACCTTCCGCCTTTGAAAAATTTTAAAATCATCATTTTACTGTTTTTATTTTTTAAATTTTATTTTTATAAGTGATATTTTTAAAGATATCAATACGATTGAGGTCTCGTTTTAAAGATAAAAAACGGTAGTTTTGGAAAAAAAATATTTTAATTTACAAAATCACAACTAAACAACGTCAAACACGGTGCTTTAAAAACGTAATTTATAATGTTTTTTCATGATTTTTACTGACTCCCGTTTGCCGACTGTTGGCAGTTATGAGTTAATATTTATCAATTATCAAGAGTGCATATTTTCAAAGAAATTAAATCAAATTGACTCATTTGGCCTACCTTTTATATAAAATATCACTCCCTTAAAAATCGAGATTTCCAAAAATTGCATTTCTTGGGCCCTAATATCAATATGTTTGACAAAAACTAACAAGATGAAATTTTCAGCATTATCTCGCTCGTAGTTTCGGCTTCAATTTCTGAAAGTTTCGTTTTGTTATTTTCATCAGCACTATTTTTCAATTAATAACAAATGTGCTACTAGACTTTGAAAACCGTTATGAGCAATATTCTGAATTTATTTTTTTAATATCCTTTTTATGCTGAATGGAATGAGCCATCATTTTTGAAAAGCGTTCAAAGATTGTGGAAAATTCCAGGATCCAATACTTGTCCTTGTTCGATAGCCATAAGTCGCCATCGTTAGAACATTCCTTATCCGAGGCTGTAGTTGCCGATTCGAAGCGGTGTTGCCAACCCGTCACACGACCCCCAGACCCGGAGGTCCGGATCCTTGTGTAGCTTTAGGACAGCAGGCCGGATAATCCGATACCAGTAACCCACTACGGGGATATGAGTGCTGCCGTTGACCTTTGAAGGGTTCATCCGCCACCATCTCTTTTTCAGCACCCTGACTAGTACTGAAAATCCTTATTGGCCTCAGCTCTAAATATTCCAGAGTAGCTCACATAAGGTCTCTTCTGTCCATACTGTTGGTGACACCGTTGATTCTGATGAATTCATCCGCCGCACACCATCTTTCTGATGGACTCGTCTAAGAATTCAGCCGACTTATACAGCCAGTCATTTCCGACAGAGTATTTATAGTGTTGCTATTTTTGTCTCTTGTTCAACACTCGCGCTTATTAGTTTCGCACGAGACCAGTACCCGATGGTTACCACTTGGAGGTAAAATAAGCACAATTGATGTGTAGTATTCTTCGTGGACATCGCCGTGTTGACGGCACTCAGTGACTACCCGCGTCCTACAACATCCAACCATTTTGACAAACATAGTGATATTGGGGCCTAAGAAATGCAATTTTTGGAAATCTCGATTTTTACGGCAGTGATATTTTATTTAAAAGGTGGGCCAAATGAGTCAATTTTTGATTTAATTTCTTTGAATTGCATATGCACTCTTAATAATTAATAAATATTAACTCATTACATCCAACAGTCGGCATGAAAAAACGTTATAAATTACGTTTTTTAAGCACCGTGTGTTTGATGTTGTTTGGTTGTGAATTTGTTAATTCAAATATTTTTAAAACGACACCTCAATCGCATTGAAAATATCATTTATAAAAATAAAATAAAACCCAGTAAAATGATGATTTTTAAGGGGGGAAGGTGGAGAATGGTGCATCCGAAAATTAAATCCTGCTAGATTTTTATGTTTTGAAACCTAAAGATGATTCCCACAAAGTTTGAAAAAAAAAAAAATCAAAAAAGTGATGGCTTTTCCATTAGACGTTTTCATATGGAATGACTCATACATTAAATTTACCTGTGGGCCAACTATGTATTTCGATTCTATCTACTATCAATTCTACTCGAAACCTATTTCCGATTCTACTTTCAGTTGGTACTATGTATTAAATTAGAATCGAATGTAAGTAATGCCAATTTATGGTGTCCACTTTTTTTCAAAATAAATTTACCTGACTTTCAAAATTTTCCCTGACCAAAAAAAATGAAAACAAATATTTTTTCATGAGTAGGTACGTATTAAATAAATATTGCACAAAGTGGTAGAAAATGTACATTTGGAGTTAATTAAACCTTAGGCAAAAAGAACTCAACTTGATCTATCTGAAGGTATACATTACCGATTGTATTGAAAGTGAAAAATAATAACTGCATGGATTAAAAAAAAAAAAAAAATTGTTTGCTTAACAAAAGTGACGACTATGCCTATGCAATTTAGTTCATTGTAATGAAATTACCATTTAAATAAAATCCCTTTACACTGTGATGATTTGGGCTCTTTTGGTCAATTTGTAAAAAATGCGAATAAAAACAATATTATTCCATTATTTTCCCAACGTATCGTGAGTATTCCTCACTACTTCAGGAGTTATATATTTTTTCAATTTGATTGTTAAAAAATCTACATACTCTGCTTCTTATATCCTACTATTGCATCATTCCCGGAGACGCAACTGACACAAAATTGAACATAAAAACAAATCTTAACTATTATATAAAGACGAAAGACTTATTTTGTTCCTTCGGACATAACTCATAAAATAACTAACTGATTTACGTGAAACAATTTTTATAATATTCTTTATGAGACGGTTTTAGGCTATTTTTTATTTCTTAATTTGTTTAAATTTTCAGAGTATTACTGTTTTTTAATTTGTTGTCACCTTTTTTCTAAGAGTTTCTCCCAAATATTCACTCATATACTCAAAACGGTTTAATATTTTAAAATAATAACAATTTTTGATAAACTCAACATTCATATGAAAATTTTAAGAACTATATCTTTTCTTAATTAAATACACAAGCCGAGCAATAAATATAAACTTTTGAAAGTTATCATTTTTTTTAAATTATTTCTCTTTTGGAATGCTATTCAAGAGCAATCACGGGTAGCTGCTTTGTTTTTTTTTTTTTGTATTTTTGTTATGTGGTTTTCTTCCGAAAACCGAATTCATGGCTGTGATATAAGTTTCATTGTTAATTTTGTATTTGATTATTTTTTGCTAGATTGTTCTGAATTTATTATTTATTTGCTTTTATGTTCAATTTATTGTCAGTGCCGTCTCCGGGAATGATGCAATAGTAGGATATAAGAAGCAGAGTATGTTGTTTTTTTAACAATCAAATTGAAAAAATATATAACCCCTGAAGTAGTGAGGAATACTCACGAAACGTTGGGAAAATAATGGAATAATATTGTTTTTATTCGCATTTTTTACAAATAGACCAAAAGAGCCTAAATAATCACAGTGGAATAGTTACACAAAAAAATTGGTCAAATTCATAAAATAATAAAATCCTTTTAAATCATACATCTTTGCGATATTAAAATTTAATAGTTTAATCTTGGTTGGTTGAATCCCGCAGTCAAATTTAACAGTTTTTATTTTTTGTCTCTTATTGGCCGCGATCGGAAACCTATGCGATAGCCTATCTAAAGGTCGATTCACAATGCAACGAGTAAACGCGACGAGAGCGTGACGTGATTCGCTGTCATTTTTTTCTAGTCATAAAATCGTTGCCCAATTTACAATGCGACGAGTTTCTTGACGACGAGTTTTTTGACAGCGTTAAATTATTTATTGTTTTTGTTCTTAAACTAAGAGCCCACAGCTATTTTTGGGTGTGAACGAAGCAAAAATTCCTTTTGTTTTAAGATAGGTCCATAACCATACTATTCATGTGCAAATATGAAAGTCTGGCATTTCGAGGTTGTGGCCTTTGTATGCGTTACTGCATTTAAAATGCAGTGTAGGAACTTCAAAATTATATTTAATAAAAGAGCTGAGTGCCATAGACACGGCTATGGAGTCCAAAATATTATCCGAAGAGCCAAATGCACTCAAAGCTTCAATATTTGAGTGCGTCTTGCAGACATTTGGACCCACAGAAAAGGTTTTGAACCCCATATTCCCCCATATTCATTAGGGTGCTCAGCTCTTTAATTTAATACAATTTTGAAGTTCCTACCCTTTAAGAAAAAAATGCATTTCCAATGCAGCATTACGTACAAATGCCACAACCCCGACATGCCAGACTTTCATATTTGCATATGAATAGTATGGACCTATCTTAAAACCAAAGGAATTTTTGCTATCGTTCACACCCAAAAATTGCTGTAGGCTCTCGGTCAATCTGGTTGTACAGTGTGCGTTGAAAATAATGAAAAAAATTAAACTGAAATTACTTTTATTATTTAATGTCGGTTTCAAGTGGACGGTTCGGAGTTACTCCTTCTACTCCAGATTTTCCATATTCAATAGGAATGGAACAGAAACAGTGAAAATAGAGTAACTCAAACTGAAATTACTTTTATTATTTAATGTCGGTTTCAAGTGGACGGTTCGGAGTTACTCCTTCTACTCCAGATTTTCCATATTCAATAGGAATGGAACAGAAACAGTGAAAATAGAGTAACTCCGGAAAACGGCATAAATATTATAACTATGTTTGTCCATAGCTGGGCTGGGGAAACGATTTTCGGCTAAAAATGCTACGAAATTAAAACAATACAACATTATAATATTGTCAACACAAATAATCTATAAATATAATTTCATTGTTAACAAAATTTATTTTTTTTGTTAATTTCCGCATTTCTGTTGTTTTCTTTATCTTTTATACAATTTCACGAAGTTCACCGTCAGTCAAATATAAAACATGTCGACGAGAGCTTTTTTTTTTTCAATTTTCCCAACATTGGCGTGACGTGATAGCTCTACATAATAGGTTTCTTATTGCGGCCATTACTGTACGAAATAACACAATACAATGAAGTGAGGTTAGTTGTGTTTCAGTCATTTTTTTGACACATTCACAGGTATGGCAAAAGATACGAAATGAATAATTTTAAACAGAGATGTAATCAAAACGAACTGTTTGATCAGAAAAAAGTTTCTTATGAGAGGAAGTGAAGAAGGAGTTCAGTGAATTTTTTAAAAATTGATGTAGAAAAAATTCCCTGACCGCTTCCCGAATTCCCTGACTTTCCCTGACTAAATTTTGTTCCCTGACTTTCCAGTTTAGCGGACACCATGCAATTCTTTTTCTTAAAATGTTCGACTTTTGAACGAGTCTCGCTTTAAGGTTATCAGATAAATTAAAAAAGAAAATAATTTTCTTGGGGACTCAATTTTAAGTTTTTTAAATTGAGTTTTTAATAATCAAAAAGTTATCAACATGGACTGTGTGGCGATTTAGTTTTGGTGCAAAGAAAACAAAGAAAGAGAAGAGGAAATTGAACGCAGAAAAATTCGTGATTCTTCCAACATATTAGAGATACATAAGTAGTGATAAAAAATTTGTGGAGATATTTATTAAAAAAATATTAAATTAAAAAAAAAAATTGCAGGCACTCATCTCTTATCTATGTATATTTATCTATGTATTTGTTCAGATCATTCGTCGAAAGCAAATTTCTGTGCCGAATATCATCAAGTTCTCAGCAACGCTTAAATTTTTGGCAACAGGAGGTTATCAACATCAGATTGGTGGAGACAGGAATGCGGGCGTCGCACAACAAACTGTGTCCGAAGTATTGAAGGCTTCTTGGATTTTTAAGTAGCCTTTAGACAAATATGGATGCTTCGACCTTCAGATGATGTACACGACATACCCAATGTTGTACAGTTCAAAAATTGCAAAACAACATCGATGTAACGGTTAATATCCTGTTAGAAGTTAGAGTTGCAATTGTTTTGTCTCGTGCAAATTTGAAGTTACTTGATACAATCCAACGTAAATTACTAAACTTTAATGAAAGTTTTGAAAATAATATATTTTTATTTACTTTGAATGCATAGCTTTTATACTCTATTGAGCTTTTAAGGTTTTTGAGTGCAACTTTAATTAATTTGTTTTGTTTCACTTCTAGTTGCAAATGTTTTGTCCGATACGATACTGAACATGAAACAGGAAATCTTAAAATTGTGATTTTATGTAATTTTTAAAATTATGAATCATTTATAGCTTTTAAATGTTGAAACCAATTTCTGATATTCCTATTTTATTTTCAAGTTTATTACCCTTAGTTAAATTCTATATCCATCGTGATTCACCTAAGGTGTGACAAAATGGCTGAACTTGAGTTTTAGTTGAAACAAGCAAACACTTTTGCAGAATGGGTAGTCTATTTGCCCTCTTTTAGGAGAGAGGGGTAGTATTCTTTAAAAAAATTACTAAAACTTTATTTAAAAACTATGGTCACATTTTTACAGTGCTCTTTTATACATTTTTTTAAAACCGTAAATCTATTTTGTTTGTCTTATTTTTAATTAAGGTTTCTGTTAAATGAACAGTTTTTGAAAAAATAATTTTCAAACTCAAAACTTTGAAAACAAAAATTTAGTATTTGTTGTCAAAATTCAATGCTCTTATCAATTTTAAGTCAAAAACTTAAAATTTTATGTTTCTAGGTAAAGTAATTTCAAGATATTAAAAATCAAGAAATCATTTTCACAGCAAAAACAAGAATAAACAACGTTGATAATAATCAAACGCTAAATGAAAAAAAAAAAATTGAAAAATCGAATTCATTGTGTGAAAGTTAACCGTTTGTGAAATGATAGAATAAAAATAAAAAAGTTAAAAAACTTCCAACTTTAACAAGATAATTTAAATTTATTTAATAAATTGAAAAATTTTCGCATCATTTATAATTTTTCGATTTTACATATAATCTAGGAGCTATACCCCCTTCCCGTAGGCACTTGAACAAAGTTTGAGGGTGTTTTTTTTTATGTTTTCGGGGGTGGGGAATCCGAAACCGGAGTTAGTTTTTGCAAAATGCATTTTTGTAATGCAATAAAAGTTATTAATGTAAGGAAAAAATGTTACCAGTAAATGTTGTTCCTTCTTTTCTAACGAAGAAATTTGTTTCATGTAAATCGGTTCATAATTGCCCAAGACATTGCCAATTGTATCTTAGTAGGGAGGGCGCGCGCTCAATTGAGGGAGCGCGCTCAATTGAGGGAGCGCGAGACGGAAAAACGTGTTTTTTAGGTAAACGGTCAGAGTTATCGTGAAAATTGTCATAGAAGAAATTATTCTCTATATTCTGACAAATATTTTTGTGTGTATTTTGTCTCAATTGATTATTAGATTTGGAGATATACACAGAAACGTAGACTTAGGATAGATTTTTCACATTCACATGGTTAAATAAGACCAATTTACTCAAATTTCCGCACGATAAAGTTAAAAACAAGTATTTTTAATTTATACTCCTGCTTTCAACTAATAAAAGCGTTTTTCAATTTTAAGACATGACAGATTTATTCCACATTCCAATTTTTTAACAGCTAGTGCTTATACAGGGTGATTTGCATAAGGTGTCATAAAAAGCCAGGTAGGTTGGACTTAGACAAGAAAAAAATCGTATAGGAAGGGGGGTCTTTTTTCCCCCGTTTAGGCGGGAGGGGCAATTTACAAAAAAAAATCACTTAAAACATAAAACAAATATTAAAAAAGAACGGTAATACTTACACAGTCATGCTTAAGGTGACCACCTGTACCGAAATGAACGGTACAGTACCGAAAATTAACGCTGCGTACCGTGTACCAAAGAAAAGCCTCGGTACACACAAATATACCGAAATCAAATTCGTGAAATTTATGAATAAATTGAGATAAAATCTGAATAGATTAAGCAAATCCTTTAATATTTCTTTCCTCTTGTTTGCAACTTTATTCATCAACAAACTTAAGTGTTTGCATTCTTATTACTCTTGTAATATGATTTGTTTTGTTTTTAACAGTATTCCAACCATTGTCTTTTCGAATCGGTTCTTCCGTTTTTCCGTACTGGTTTTATTTGTTTGTAAAAGAAAAAAAAAAACTAAATCCAAAAAAATTCCAAAAAGCGTGAAATAAATCTGTTCAATGGAAATTTAAGAGAAAAATACAATGTTATCAAGAAACCCTTTTCGAAAATATGTTACTGTGGAAAAGATTCAATCATGGGAAGAAAACTGCATTACTACTGACGTTGCTATTGACCATCGATATGTGGAGTTTTTCAATATTTTTAAGAATATTCCATACAATCATTTACTAAAAATTGTCGAGTACATTTTGTCTGTTTGGCAGGGACTTCGGCCAAAATATAGAGTGTTCTCTTGGTAAACGAAATGTGGTCTACTGATCCATAACAGCAGGTTGAGCATTTCAACTTTGAAAGAACCTTTGTATTGCATTAGGTACAATATAAAAATGTAGTCTTCGGTTCTTCGAGTTCTTGACCGGTCAGCGAAAAATGTTTGAGAAATATTGTCGGATCGGAAATATTCATTCAAAATTCACGATATATTCATATAATTATAATATATAAAAGAAAGAATTTTAATCGTATTAAATATGACCATTTTTACAAATCACGCTACAGCCTAAACAATAAGTCATACAAATTCAAACTAAAATTTATGTGAAAGGTAATTTTATGTAGGTGAGCGATAATATCGGATTTTTTGAAATTCGCATATTTAATAGGGTAAACGAGGGTAAATGTAGGGCAAAATCGGATTTCTAACTTCTAAACGCGACGTCGTAGGAACTTCATTTTTTCTTTAATTTAAAGATCTTTAAGAATTAGGAAAAAAACACGCACATATTTTTTTTTGCAAAAATCCAAATCACCCAGATATATCCGTTTTAGGACTGAAATAGGCACAAATAGTCGTTACCAAAATTGATTAAAAGTCGTATAAGGGTACAGTTTTTTAAAATTATTTTTACATATTTTCAAAGAAAATAAAAAAATAAATTATCCATGTTTAAGGAATTTTTAATAAGATTTTTTTTCATACCCAAAATAGTTTTTGAAAAAAGCTAAATTTTTTTGAACAATTTCTCAAAGTATTTGATTTTTATCTTTTTAATGGGTTGTTGGAAAAATCTCAAATTTTACTATGTTATAGATTAATTTGATAGCAATTAAATGGTAAACATTTTATCTTTCTAGCTTATCATTTGACAGATTTATTTAAGAAGGAGTACAAATTTTGAAATTTGTTTTTTTGGTTTTTTATTGATATCTTTTTAATTAACAGTCGTACAGGTTTGCAATGTACTAATGAATAATAGCTATAGCTAGGAATAGCTAGGAATTTGTAAAAAAAAATTATATTCCTTTTGTACTGTTGAGCTGAGAAATTAACAATATAATATTGCTTACACATATTACTTAATAGAATGTGAGTGTGTGCATGGATTGATTTTCTTTTTTTCTTATAATTAATCTCAATGGAATAACCATTAATTTGGTACCTCATTTTTTAATCTACCTCCTATATAAGCGCCACAATTGATTTTTCAAAATTCATAAAAAATCGAATAAAATCCATAGAAATGCTCCGCTTTGTTCATTGGCAAAATTCGTCAACCACTACAAAGACCCGTTATCTCAAAATTTTTTTATTCGATTATTTTTAATATAAAAATCATAACTTCATTTCTACTCGGCCGATATTTAAAATTAAGACCTCAAAATTTAGCTATGCGATGTGACTAAATTTGTGTATAAAAATTATTGAGGGGGGTGAAAAATTTCATACTAAAATGGTGTGTAAATGACCCGCCAAATTTATATTACATATATTAAATTCAAAACTTGATGAAATTTTTTCCAAATTCAAAAAACTAATGATGCACAATTATAGCTGTTACATTCTTCTACAAAAATGTGAGTAGTTTTGTATTTGTAAATCTAACGGGAAAAAAAGTAGGGGCAATTTAATGGAATAAATCACAACTAAGCTGCATTAACCCAAATTTAGAGGCTTCAAACTTGAGTAAAACTTAACAGTTTATAACAAATGATACATGAATTTGAAGTAGAAATTTATAATCTAAATTCCTGTGTTAAGATTTTTGGTATTTTAAATGCAAAAGTTAATCAAAAATTGATAAATTTTGAAAAACAAAACCAACACAATAATTGCCTCTAATTCTCCTCTAAAATATTGCTAATAAATGTTAAGTGATTATTTCAACAAAAGCCACTCTAAAATTAGTTTTATTGATTTATATACCGAAAAAATGCAAACTGGAACATGCTTTTTCGACGAATTTTATTTTTATAATTTCACCGCGCCCATAAAATATTTTGAAATTTTAAAATTATAAATCTTGAAAATCCAATAACATTTTGATATACAAAACATAACTGTGCGTTGATCACAAAATAATTTCAAATATTAAAATTTTACATTAGAAATATTTTTACAGATAAAATCCAGAAAAAAATTTAAAATTGTCAATTTTTCTGCATAAAATCGGCTATAAATCGGAAAGGCGACTGCCTAACTATTTAAATACATACAAAACATTAATAGACGTCCATACAATTTTAAAGACTAATACGCTTAAACAGATAAAATAGCATTGTTTTGATTAAATATTGAATATTATAACTTTTTATGCAACCGATTATCAAAATTTAAATTTTGTAATAATTTATACCAATTATTTTGGTATATAAAACATATTTCTACGATAACCGTAAGCTTTAATATGGATTTTTAAACATAATTGAAAGAATTTTTTTGCGATAAATTTTGTTCTTTTTCGAAAAATATACGTAAAATACCTGTAAATAGCCATAACTCGGGCAATACTTTTTTGATATTTATAAGTGAGGTATCAAATGAAAGGTTATAAGACATAAAAAATTTTAAAAATAAAAATTATTTAATTTGCATGACAAAATAAATTGTTAAAATAGAAAGAATTTTCCATAAAGCGAAAAATTCATACCTTTTGAGTGTATTTACTTAGAAAATTGCTAAAAGTTAATAAAAAAAATTATAAATTTCGAAAAACTAATTATGCACATTTATAGGTGTTACCTTCTACAAATATTTGAGTGATTTTGTCTTTGTAAGTCTACCGGGAAAAAAAGTAGGGGCAATTTAATAAAATAAAAACAAAAAAGCTCAATTTAGCCAACTTAAGAGGTTTCAAACTTCAGTAATACTTATAAGTTCATATCAAATGATACATTGGTAGAAATTCATAATCTTAATTTCTGTGTTAAAATTTTTGCAAAATCTTAAGAAAATGTATGCTAAAAATGTGATTTACTGAAAAATCAATTTGATTTTTGACACTTTAAATGTAAAAGTTAATACAAAATTGATAAATTTTGAAAAACAAACCCATCACATCAATTGATCTAATCGTCTTCTAAAATATTGCTATTAAATGTTAATTGATTATTTCAACAAAAGCCAATCTAAAATTAGTTTTATTGATTTATTTACCAAAAAAATGCAAAATCGATCATGCTTTTTCAACGACTTTTATTTTTATATTTTCACCACGCCCATAAAATTTTTTCAAATTTAAAAATGATAAATTTTGAAAGTCTAATAAACATTTTGATATATAAAACATAACTGTGCGTTGCTCACAAGCTTCACAAAATAATTTCAAATATTAAAATTTTAAAAATAGAAAAATTGTTTACAGATAAAATCCAGAAAAAATTTTAAAATTGTCAATTTGTCTGCATAAAATTGGCTATGAATCGAAAAGTACTTATCCGAATTTCAAAATTTAGATGTCTATGGAAAGGTCTATATAATTTTAAAGACTAATGGCCAATTTCATAAACATTTAACAGGCTTTTAATTCTTTAAATGACGTATTTTGTGTGGAATAAACGTCATATTATGACTGTTAAATTTTTAAAAGGGCTTTAAGAAATCGGGGATAATACGCTTAAACAGATAAAATAGCATTATTTTGATTAAATAGTGAATTTAATAACTTTTTATTTAACCGATTATCAAAATTTAAATTTTATAATAATTTAGACCAACCAACAAATATTTTGGTATATAAAACATATTTCTACAATAACCACAAACTTTAATATGGATTTTTAAACATAATTGAAAGAAAATTTTGCAAAAATCCAATCTATTGATCGATAAAATTGTTTCTTTTTCGAAAAATACCTGTAAATAGCCATAACTTGGGCAATACTTTTTTGATATTTCTTAATGAAGTATCAAATGAAAGGTTATAAGACATAGAAAATTATAAAAATAAAAATTATTTAATTAGCATGACAAAATAAATTGTTAAAATAGAAAGAATTTTCCATAAATCGAAAAATTCATACCTTTTGAGTGTATTTACTTAGAAAATTGCTAAAAGTTAATGAAAAATTTATAAATTTTGAAAAACTAATGATGCACATTTATAGGTGTCACCTTCTTTTACAATTATGTGAGTTATAATAATTGACAGGAAAATTTATCAAAAAATACAGTCTATAGGTCGACCAAATTGTTTCTTTTTGGAAAAATATACATTAAATACACCATGCCATGCTTGGGCAATTATTTTTTGATATTTATAAATGAGGTATCAGAGGGAAGGCCTTACAACAAAGACAATTATTTTATTAAATACAACTAGGACGATTAGTTTAGAAGCAAATACCATTTAAGTAGAAGAATGTGTCGATTTTGAGAAATAGTTTTTTTCATGTCGTGGTACTCCCTAGATCACGAATATTCCACTTTTAAGTCACTAGGACAAGTAATTTTGCCGCAAATCGAGTTTGAAGTTAGAAAAAGTGTCAACTTTGAAGCCTGTAGGACGTTTTGACTAGCCGCAAATCGCCTTTAAAGATAACAGATAATAGCATGCGATACATCGATGGAAAGGCGGCACTCACAAATATGCCATTTTAAATTCGCTAGGACGCTTAGTTAAGCCCCAAAATTGTAAATTTCAAGTCAACTAAGATAACTTCCTACCCTCAAAATCTTGCAAACAAATTTAATGTTTAAATAAATACATATACATATAAAATATACAATATACAATACATATACATAGGTACAAATCACATTATTATTAAGTTAAACAAAGATCACAATAAGCTGAACTTTTACGTGAGACCGCACTCGACAGAAATACTATGCTATACTTATATGCATATGTACTATTCAGATACAGAGTCTAAGTCTGCGAAACGACTGTAAACCACGGGTGACTATTTTATACCATATTCTATTTAGCTTATGTGTGTTAGTCTGCGAAGCGACTATTTCTGCGGGTGGCTAGTTACAATATATAAAAGAAAGAATTTTAATCGTATTAAATATGACCATTTTTACAAATCACGCTACAGCCTAAACTACAAGTCATAAAAATTCAAACTAAAATTTATACGATTGCAAATTTTATGTAGGTGAGCGATAAGATCGGATTTTTTGAAATTCGCATATTAAATAGGGTAAACGAGGGTAAATGTAGGGCAAAGTCGGATTTCTAACTTCTAAACGCGACGTCGTAGGAACTTCACTTTTTCTTTATTTTAAAGATCTTTAAGAATTAGGAAAAAAACAAATCACCCAGATATACCCGTTTTAAGACTGAAATAGGCACAAATAGTCGTTACGAGAAGTGCTTAAAAGTTGTATAAGGATACATTTTTTTAAACATATTTTTACATACTTTTAAAGATAATACAAAAATAAATTATCCATGTTTAAGGAATTTTTGATAGAATTTTTTTTTCATACCCAAAATGATTTTTGAAAAAAGGTAAATTTTTTTGAACAATTTTTCAAAGTATTTGATTTTTATCTTTTTAATGGGTTGTTGGAAAAATCTCAAATTTTACTATGTTATAGAATAATTTGATAGCAATTAAATGGTAAACATTTTATCTTTCTTAGTTATCATTTGACAGATTTATTTAAGAAGGAGTAATAATTTTGAAGCTTGTTTTTTTTTTTTTTTTTGTTTTTTATTAATATCTTTTTAATTAACTGTCGTACAGGTTTGCAATGTACTGATGAAATATAGATATATGTTCTAGGAATTTGTATAAGTAAACAACACATTCCTATTGTACCGTTGAGCTGAGAAATTAACAATATAATATTGTTGATACATATAACTTAATAACATGTGAGTGTGTGCATGGATTGATTTAGTTTTTTCTTATATTTAATCTCAATGGAATACCCATTAATTTGGTACCTCATTTTTTAATCTACCTCCTATATTAGCGCCACAAAATTCATAAAAAATCGAATAAAATCCATAGAATTGCTCCGTTTTGTTCATTCTCAAAATTCGTCAACCACTACAAAACCCGTTATCTCAAATTACTTTTTATTCGATTATTTTTAATATGAAAAATCATAACTTCATTTCTAATTGGCCGATATTTAAAGTTAATATCTCAAAATTTAGCTACGCGATGTGGCTAAATATGTGTATACAAATTATTGAGGGGGGGGGGGGTGAAAAATTTCATACTAAAAGGGTGTGTAAGTGACCCGTCAAATTTATATTACATATATTAAATTCAAAACTTGATGAAACTTTTTCGAAATTCAAAAAACTCATGATGCAGAATTATAGCTGTAACATTCTTCTACAAATATGTAGACAATTTTATATTTGTAAATCTAACGGAAGCAGAAGAAGACGCTAGTAGGTGTGACAGTAGGACCGTCTACAGAATTACCAAAGAGCTCACAGGTGTCCAGAGCTCTAAACAACACCTGGTTAAAGACACAAACGGATCCCTGCTAATTTCGGATGAGGACCAGCTCATAAGGTGGAGGGAACACTTTTCTGCGGTTTTAAACCGCGTTTTCGCCAGTGAAGTGAACCCTATTCCCACTGAGCTACCCGAAGTAACAATTTCCCGAATACGCACCATACCCCCCAGTAAAGAAGAAATTATCACCGCCATCAAAGCACTGAAAAACAACAAAGCGGTTGGACTTGACGGTATTCCTGCAGAGCTCTTAGGAGCAGCCCCAACGACATCGAGCGAACTACTGCACCCACTTATTAAGAGAGCTTGGGAAACAGAGAGCTTTCCTGAAGAGTGGAAAAAAGGAATGATTGTCAAGCTCCCAAAGAAAGGAGATCTCACACAGTGCGAAAACTGGAGAGGAATATGCGTTCTGCCTGCAGTAGCCAAGATAATAGCAAGGATAGTTTTGGACCGAATTAAAGACCACCTCGAAGACACACTCGACGCCGAACAAGCAGGTTTCCGCACTGGATCTTCCTGTGTGGATCACATCAACACCTTGCGGATTATCATCGAACAGTGCGTTGAATATCGATCACCACTTCACCTGCTGTTCATCGATTTTGAAAAGGCGTTCGACAATGTCAATAAAGAATTTATTCGGCTTGCTTTGCGCAGGAGGGGCATCCCAGATAAATTGATTGCTATTATCAAGGCTACATATGATGGATCCAAGTGTCACGTTTTGCACAAAGGTAGGCTGTCAGAGGAGTTTGAAATCCAAAGTGGAGTTAGGCAAGGCTGTATACTGTCACCAATACTGTTCCTGTTGGTGATAAGTGACGTACTGCACGCAGCTTTGTCAAGTGGAAATGGAGGAATTCAGTGGACTCTGCAATCTCACCTCAAACATCTGGACTACGCGGACGACGTATGCTTACTCTCTCATAGGATCATGGATCTCCATGAAATGACAACAAGGGTGGAGAGAGAAGCAGAAATCGTAGGGCTTAAGATCAACTCGGCAAAAACTAAAAGGATCAGCCTTGGAACTTCCTCATCAATCCAAGTAAATATTTCTGGACAACCGGTAGAGATGGTAGAGGATTTCCAATATCTTGGGAGTATTGTCTCTACGGGTGGCGGAACTGAACTGGACGTAAACAGCCGAATCAGAAAAGCAAAGGCTGCGTTCGGAATGCTGTCCAAAATATGGAGAAACAACTCTTTTAGCTTAAAGACCAAGTTACGACTGTTCCGCTCCAATGTTGAATCCGTTCTGCTTTACGGCTGCAGCACTTGGAAAGTCACTGACACTGTCACTAGAATGCTGCAAACCTTCGTTAATAGATGTCTACGAAACATCTTGAGGATTTTCTGGCCCAAGCGTATCTCCAATGCCGAACTTCATGCGAGAACGGGTCAGGAGCCCATAGATTCCATTATACGAAGAAGAAAGTGGCAGTGGATTGGCCATACGCTTCGAAAAGGCGATCGGTGCATTGTATCTCAAGCAATGCAGTGGAACCCGCTCACACAGGAGGGAAGACAAGTGGGCCGGCCTAGAAGTACATGGCGAAGAACGGTAGAACAGGAATCGGCACTAATGGGGAAAAGTTGGAGAGAGCTGAAATATATTTCAAGAAATCGTACACGATGGCGCGTAGGTGTAGTGGAGGCCCTATGTCCCGTAAGGGAAACATCACGGACGTAATAGGTCCTAGGACCTAAGTAAGTAAGTAAGTAAGTAAATCTAACGGAAAAAAAAGTAGGGGCAATTTAATAAATAAATCACAAAAAACCTACATTTAGGCAACTTTAGAGGTTTCAAAATTGAGTAATACTTAATAATTCATAATAACTGACACATGAAATTTGGGAAGAATTTTATAACTTATGTAAATTTGTGTGTAAAAATTATTGCAAAATATTAAAAACCTTTGTACTAAAAATGTGTTTTATTGAAAAATCAACTTAATTTTTCGTACTTTAAATTCAAAAGTTAGTGAAAAATTTTAAAATTAAAAAAAAACTAATGATGCATATTTATAGGTGCAACCTTCTTCTACAAATACGTGAGTAATTTTTTATTTGTAAATCTAACGGAAAAAAAGTAGGGGCAACTTAATAAAATAAATCACAAAAAAGCTCCATTAAGCCAAATTTAGAGGCTTCAAACTTGAGTAATACTTAAAAGTTAATAACAAATGATACATGAATTTAAAGTAAAAATTAACAATCTAAAAATCTGTGTTAAAATCTTAAAAAAATTCATACTAAAAAAGTGATTTAGTCAAAAATCAATTCAATTTTTGGTGCTTTAAATACAAAAGTTAATACAAAATTGATAAATTTTGAAAAACAAAACCAACACTCTAATTGCCCTAATCCTTATCTTAAATATTGCTGATAAGTGATTATTTCAACAAAAGTCACTCTGAAATTAGTTTGATTGATTTATTTACCAACAAAATGCAAAATGTACAATGCTTTTTCAACGAATTTTATTTTTATATTTTCACCACATAAAACACATTAAATATTTTGAAATTTGACAATTATAAATCTTGACAATCTAACACAAATTTTGATATATAAAACATAACTATGCGTTGCTCACAAGCTTCACAAAATAATTTCAAATATTAAAATTTTACATTAGAAATAATTTTTACAGATAAAATCCAGAAAAAATTTAAAATTGTCAATTTGTCTGCATAAAATTGGCTTTAAATCGGAAAGTACTTATCCGAATTTCAAAATTCACTATTTAAATACATATAAAACATTAATAGATTTCCATAGAGTTTTAAAGACTAATATGCTTAAACAGATAAAATAGCATTATTTTGACTAAATATTGTTACGTTTTATGTATGCGATTATCAAAATTTAAATTTTGTAATAATCTATACGAATCAATAATTATTTTGGTATATAAAACATATTTCTACGACAACCACAAGCTTTAATATGTTTTTTTTTAAAATAACTGAAAGAAAAATTTTGCAAAAATCCAGTCTTATTGGTCGATAAAATTGTTTCTTTTTGGAAAAATATTCGTAAAATACCTGTAAATAGCCATAACTTGGGCAATACTTTTTTGATATTTATAAATGAGGTATCAAATGAAAGGCTATAAGACAGAAAATTATTAAAATAAAACTTATTTAATTTGCATGGCAAAATAAATTGTTAAAATAAAAAGAATTTTTCATAAAATGAAAAATTCATACCTTTTGAGTGTATTTACTTAGAAAAGTTGAAAAAGTTAATGAAAAATTTATAAATTTTGAAAAACTAATGATGCACATTTATAGGTATTACCTTTTTCTACAAATATTTGTGTAATATTGTTTTTTTTTAATCTAACAAAAAAAAGTACGGGCAATTTAAAAAAATAAATCACAAAAAAGCTCAATTTAGCCAACTTAAGAGGTTTCAAACTTCAGTAATACTTATAAGTTCATAAGAAATGATACTTGAATTTGAGGTAGAAATTTATAATCTTTATTTCTGTGTTAAAATTTTTGCAAAATCTTAAAAAAATGTATACTAAAAATGTGATTTACTGAAAAAGTTAAAAAAAAATTGATAAATTTTGAAAAACAAACCCAACACACCAATTGCTCTAATCCTCTTCTAAAATATTGCTAATAAATGCCAACAAAAGCCAATCTAAAATTAGCTTTATTGATTTATTTACCAAAAAAATGCAAAGTCGATCATGCTTTTTCAACGACTTTTATTTTTATATTTTCACCACGCCCATAAAATATTTTCAAATTTAAATATGATAAAATTTGAAAGTCTAATTAACATTTTGATATATAAAACATAACTGTGCGTTGCTCACAAAATAATTTCAAATATTAAAATTTTACATTAGAAATATTTTTTACAGATAAAATCCAAAAAAAAATTTAAATTTTCAATTTGTCTGCATAAAATTGGCTATAAGTCGGAAAGTACTTCACCGAATTTCAAAAATTAGATGTCTATGGAAAGGTCATTGTCTCACTATTGAAATACACACAAATCATTAATAGACTACATCACAATTTTAAAGACAAATACGCTTAAACAGATAAAATAGCATTATTTTGGCTAAATAGTCAATATTATAACTTTTTATGCAACCGATTATCAAAATTTAAATTTTGTAATAATCTGTACCAATTAAAAATTATTTTGGTATATAAAACATATTTCTATGATATAACCACAAGCTTTAATATGGATTTTTAAACATAATTGAAAGAAATTTTTTGCAAAAATCCAGTCTATTGGTCGATAAAATTCTTTCTCTTTCCAAAAATATACGTAAGATACCTGTTAATAGCCATAACTTGGCAATACTTTTTGGATATTTATAAATGAGGTATCAAATGAAAGGTTATAAGACATAGAAAATTATAAAAATAAAAATTATTTAATTAGCATGACAAAATAAATTGTTAAAATAGAAAGAATTTTCCATAAATCGAAAAATTCATACCTTTTGAGTGTATTTACTTAGAAAATTGCTAAAAGTTAATGAAAAATTCATAAATTTTGAAAAACTAATGATGCACATTTATAGGTGTCACCTTCTTTTACAATTATGTGAGTTATAATAATTGACAGGAAAATTTATCAAAAAATACAGTCTATAGGTCGATCAAATTGTTTCTTTTTGGAAAAATATACATTAAATACACGTAAATGGCCATGCTTGGCAATTATTTTTTGATATTTATAAATGAGGTATCAGAGGGAAGGCCTTACAACATAGACAATTATTTTATTAAATACAAAAATTACTTGTGACTGGTCGCTAGGACGATTAGTTTAGAAGCAAATACCATTTAAGTAGAAAAATGTGTCGATTTTGAGAAATAGTTTTTTACATGTCGTGGTACTCCCTAGATCACGAATATTCCACTTTTAAGTCACTAGGACAAGTAATTTTGCCGCAAATCGAGTTTGAAGTTAGAAAAAGTGTCAACTTTGAAGCCTGTAGGACGTTTAGATTAGCAGCAAATCGCGTTTAAAGATAACAGATAATAGTATACGATACATCGATGGAAAGGCGGCACTCACAAATATGCCATTTTAATTTCGCTAGGACGCTTAGTTAAGCCCCAAAATTGTAAATTTCAAGTCAACTAAGATAACTTCCTTCCCTCAAAATCTTGCAAACAAATTTAATGTTTAAATAAATACATATACATATAAAATATACAATATACAATACATATACATAGGTACAAATCACATTATTATTAAGTTAAACAAAGATCATAATAAGCTGAACTTTTACGAGAGACCGCACTCGACAGAAATACTATGCTATACTTATATGCATATGTACTATTCAGATACAGAGTCTAAGTCTACGAAACGACTGTAAACCACGGGTGACTATTTTATACCATATTCTATTTAGCTAATGTGTGTTAGTCTGCGACGCGACTATTTCTGTGGGTGGCTAGTTATAATATATAAAAGAAAGAATTTTAATCGTATTAAATATGACCATTTTTAAAAATCACGCTACAGCCTAAACTACAAGTCATAAAAATTCAAACTAAAATTTATACGATTGCAAATTTTATGTAGGTGAGCGATAAGATCGGATTTTTTGAAATTTGCATTTAAATAGGGTTAACGAGGGTAAATGTAGGGCAAAGTCGGACTTCTAACTTCTAAACGCGACGTCGTAGGAACTTCACTTTTTCTTTATTTTAAAGATCTTTAAGAATTAGGGAAAAAACAAATCACCCAGATATACCCGTTTTAAGACTGAAATAGGCACAAATAGTCGTTACGAGAAGTGCTTAAAAGTTGTATAAGGATACATTTTTTTAAAAATATTTTTACATACTTTTAAAGATAATAAAAAAATAAATTCTCCATGTTTAAGGAATTTTTTTTTTTCATACCCAAAATGATTTTTGAAAAAAGGTAAATTTTTTTGAACAATTTTTCAAAGTATTTGATTTTTATCTTTTTAATGGGTTGTTGGAAAAATCTCAAATTTTACTATGTTATAGAATAATTTGATAGCAATTAAATGGTAAACATATTATCTTTCTTAGTTATCATTTGACAGATTTATTTAAGAAGGAGTAAAAATTTTGAAACTTATTTTTTTTTTTTTGTTTTTTATTAATATCTTTTTAATTAAATGTCGTACAGGTTTGCAATGTACTGATGAAATATAGATATATGTTCTAGGAATTTGTATAAGTAAACAATACATTCCTATTGTACCGGTGAGCTGAGAAATTAACAATATAATATTGTTGATACATATAACTTAATAACATGTGAGTGTGTGCATGGATTGATTTAGTTTTTTCTTATATTTAATCTCAATGGAATACCCATTTATTTGGTACCTTATTTTTTAATCTACCTCCTATATTAGCGCCACAAAATTCATACAAAAATCGAATAAAATCCATAGAATTGCTCCGCTTTGTTCATTCTCAAAATTCGTCAACCATTACAAAACCCGTTATCTCAAATTATTTTTTATTCGATTATTTTTAATATGAAAAATCATAACTTCATTACTAATTGGCCGATATTTAAAGTTAATATCTCAAAATTTAGCTACGCGATATGGCTAAATATGTGTATACAATTTATTGAGGGGGGGGTGAAAAATTTCATTAAATTCAAAACTTGATGAAACTTTTTCGAAATTCAAAAAACTAATGATGCAGAATTATAGCTGTAACATTCTTCTACAAATATGTAGACAATTTTATATTTGTAAATCTAACGGAAGCAGAAGAAGACGCTAGTAGGTGTGACAGTAGGACCGTCTACAGAATTACCAAAGAGCTCACAGGTGTCCAGAGCTCTAAACAACACCTGGTTAAAGACACAAACGGATCCCTGCTAATTTCGGATGAGGACCAGCTCATAAGGTGGAGGGAACACTTTTCTGCGGTTTTAAACCGCGTTTTCGCCAGTGAAGTGAACCCTATTCCCCCTGAGCTACCCGAAGTAACTATTTCCCGAATACGCACCGTACCCCCCAGTAAAGAAGAAATTATCACCGCCATCAAAGCACTGAAAAACAACAAAGCGGTTGGACTTGACGGTATTCCTGCAGAGCTCTTAGGAGCAGCCCCAACGACATCGAGCGAGCTACTGCACCCACTTATTAAGAGAGCTTGGGAAACAGAGAGCTTTCCTGAAGAGTGGAAAAAAGGAATGATTGTCAAGCTCCCAAAGAAAGGAGATCTCACACAGTGCGAAAACTGGAGAGGAATATGCGTTCTGCCTGCAGTAGCCAAGATAATAGCAAGGATAGTTTTGGACCGAATTAAAGACCACCTCGAAGACACACTCGACGCCGAACAAGCAGGTTTCCGCACTGGATCTTCCTGTGTGGATCACATCAACACCTTGCGGATTATCATCGAACAGTGCGTTGAATATCGATCACCACTTCACCTGCTGTTCATCGATTTTGAAAAGGCGTTCGACAATGTCAATAAAGAATTTATTCGGCTTGCTTTGCGCAGGAGGGGCATCCCAGATAAATTGATTGCTAAAGGGTGATTTTTAAAGAGCTTGAGAACTTTTTTTAAAAAAAAAACGCATAAAATTTGCAAAATCTCATCGATTCTTTATTTGAAACGTTAGATTGGTTCATGACATTTACTTTTTGAAGATAATTTCATTTAAATGTTGACCGCGGCTGCGTCTTAGGTGGTCCATTCGGAAAGTCTAATTTTGGGTAACTTTTTCGAGCATTTCGGCCGGAATAGCCCGAATTTCTTCGGAAATGTTGTCTTCCAAAGCTGGAATAGTTGCTGGCTTATTTGTGTAGACTTTAGACTTGACGTAGCCCCACAAAAAATAGTCTAAAGGCGTCAAATCGCATGATCTTGGTGGCCAACTTACCGGTCCATTCCTTGAGATGAATTGTTCTCCGAAGTTTTCCCTCAAAATGGCCATAGAATCGCGAGCTGTGTGGCATGTAGCGCCATCTTGTTGAAACCACATGTCAACCAAGTTCAGTTCTTCCATTTTTGGCAACAAAAAGTTTGTTAGCATTGAACGATAGCGATCGCCATTCACCGTAACGTTGCGTCCAACAGCATCTTTGAAAAAATACGGTCCAATGATTCCACCAGCGTACAAACCACACCAAACAGTGCATTTTTCGGGATGCATGGGCAGTTCTTGAACGGCTTCTGGTTGCTCTTCACTCCAAATGCGGCAATTTTGTTTATTTACGTAGCCATTCAACCAGAAATGAGCCTCATCGCTGAACAAAATTTGTCGATAAAAAAGCGGATTTTCTGCCAACTTTTCTAGGGCCCATTCACTGAAAATTCGACGTTGTGGCAGATAGTTCGGCTTCAGTTCTTGCACGAGCTGTATTTTATACGGTTTTACACCAAGATCTTTGCGTAAAATCTTCCATGTGGTCGAATAACACAAACCCAATTGCTGCGAACGGCGACGAATCGACATTTCACGGTCTTCAGCAACACTCTCAGAAACAGACGCAATATTCTCTTCTGTACGCACTGTACGCATTCGTGTGGTTGGTTTAATGTCCAATAAAGTAAACTGAGTGCGAAACTTGGTCACAATCGCATTAATTGTTTGCTCACTTGGTCGATTATGTAGACCATAAATCGGACGTAAAGCGCGAAACACATTTCGAACCGAACACTGATTTTGGTAATAAAATTCAATGATTTGCAAGCGTTGCTCGTTAGTAAGTCTATTCATGATGAAATGTCAAAGCATACTGAGCATCTTTCTCTTTGACACCATGTCTGAAATCCCGCGTGATCTGTCAAATACTAATGCATGAAAATCCTAACCTCAAAAAAATCACCCGTTATTATCAAGGCTACATATGATGGATCCGAGTGTCACGTTTTGCACAAAGGTAGGCTGTCAGAGGAGTTTGAAATCCAAAGTGGAGTTAGGCAAGGCTGTATACTGTCACCAATACTGTTCCTGTTGGTGATAAGTGACGTACTGCACGCAGCTTTGTCAAGTGGAAATGGAGGAATTCAGTGGACTCTGCAATCTCACCTCAAACATCTGGACTACGCGGACGACGTATGCTTACTCTCTCATAGGATCATGGATCTCCATGAAATGACAACAAGGGTGGAGAGAGAAGCAGAAATCGTAGGGCTTAAGATCAACTCGGCAAAAACTAAAAGGATCAGCCTTGGAACTTCCTCATCAATCCAAGTAAATATTTCTGGACAACCGGTAGAGATGGTAGAGGATTTCCAATATCTTGGGAGTATTGTCTCTACGGGTGGCGGAACTGAACTGGACGTAAACAGCCGAATCAGAAAAGCAAAGGCTGCGTTCGGAATGCTGTCCAAAATATGGAGAAACAACTCTTTTAGCTTAAAGACCAAGTTACGACTGTTCCGCTCCAATGTTGAATCCGTTCTGCTTTACGGCTGCAGCACTTGGAAAGTCACTGACACTGTCACTAGAATGCTGCAAACCTTCGTTAATAGATGTCTACGAAACATCTTGAGGATTTTCTGGCCCAAGCGTATCTCCAATGCCGAACTTCATGCGAGAACGGGTCAGGAGCCCATAGATTCCATTATACGAAGAAGAAAGTGGCAGTGGATTGGCCATACGCTTCGAAAAGGCGATCGGTGCATTGTATCTCAAGCAATGCAGTGGAACCCGCTCACACAGGAGGGAAGACAAGTGGGCCGGCCTAGAAGTACATGGCGAAGAACGGTAGAACAGGAATCGGCACTAATGGGGAAAAGTTAGAGAGAGCTGAAATATATTTCAAGAAATCGTACACGATGGCGCGTAGGTGTAGTGGAGGCCCTATGTCCCGTAAGGGAAACATCACGGACGTAATAGGTCCTAGGACCTAAGTAAGTAAGTAAGTAAGTAAATCTAACGGAAAAAAAAGTAGGGGCAATTTAATAAATAAATCACAAAAAACCTACATTTAGGCAACTTTAGAGGTTTCAAAATTGAGTAATACTTAATAATTCATAATAACTGACACATGAAATTTGGGAAGAATTTTATAACTTATGTAAATTTGTGTGTAAAAATTATTGCAAAATATTAAAAACCTTTGTACTAAAAATGTGTTTTATTGAAAAATCAACTTAATTTTTCGTACTTTAAATTCAAAAGTTAGTGAAAAATTTTAAAATTAAAAAAAAACTAATGATGCATATTTATAGGTGCAACCTTCTTCTACAAATACGTGAGTAATTTTTTATTTGTAAATCTAACGGAAAAAAAGTAGGGGCAACTTAATAAAATAAATCACAAAAAAGCTCCATTAAGCCAAATTTAGAGGCTTCAAACTTGAGTAATACTTAAAAGTTAATAACAAATGATACATGAATTTAAAGTAAAAATTAACAATCTAAAAATCTGTGTTAAAATCTTAAAAAAATTCATACTAAAAAAGTGATTTAGTCAAAAATCAATTCAATTTTTGGTGCTTTAAATACAAAAGTTAATACAAAATTGATAAATTTTGAAAAACAAAACCAACACTCTAATTGCCCTAATCCTTATCTTAAATATTGCTGATAAGTGATTATTTCAACAAAAGTCACTCTGAAATTAGTTTGATTGATTTATTTACCAACAAAATGCAAAATGTACAATGCTTTTTCAACGAATTTTATTTTTATATTTTCACCACATAAAACACATTAAATATTTTGAAATTTGACAATTATAAATCTTGACAATCTAACACAAATTTTGATATATAAAACATAACTATGCGTTGCTCACAAGCTTCACAAAATAATTTCAAATATTAAAATTTTACATTAGAAATAATTTTTACAGATAAAATCCAGAAAAAATTTAAAATTGTCAATTTGTCTGCATAAAATTGGCTTTAAATCGGAAAGTACTTATCCGAATTTCAAAATTCACTATTTAAATACATATAAAACATTAATAGATTTCCATAGAGTTTTAAAGACTAATATGCTTAAACAGATAAAATAGCATTATTTTGACTAAATATTGTTACGTTTTATGTATGCGATTATCAAAATTTAAATTTTGTAATAATCTATACGAATCAATAATTATTTTGGTATATAAAACATATTTCTACGACAACCACAAGCTTTAATATGTTTTTTTTTAAAATAACTGAAAGAAAAATTTTGCAAAAATCCAGTCTTATTGGTCGATAAAATTGTTTCTTTTTGGAAAAATATTCGTAAAATACCTGTAAATAGCCATAACTTGGGCAATACTTTTTTGATATTTATAAATGAGGTATCAAATGAAAGGCTATAAGACAGAAAATTATTAAAATAAAACTTATTTAATTTGCATGGCAAAATAAATTGTTAAAATAAAAAGAATTTTTCATAAAATGAAAAATTCATACCTTTTGAGTGTATTTACTTAGAAAAGTTGAAAAAGTTAATGAAAAATTTATAAATTTTGAAAAACTAATGATGCACATTTATAGGTATTACCTTTTTCTACAAATATTTGTGTAATATTGTTTTTTTTTAATCTAACAAAAAAAAGTACGGGCAATTTAAAAAAATAAATCACAAAAAAGCTCAATTTAGCCAACTTAAGAGGTTTCAAACTTCAGTAATACTTATAAGTTCATAAGAAATGATACTTGAATTTGAGGTAGAAATTTATAATCTTTATTTCTGTGTTAAAATTTTTGCAAAATCTTAAAAAAATGTATACTAAAAATGTGATTTACTGAAAAAGTTAAAAAAAAATTGATAAATTTTGAAAAACAAACCCAACACACCAATTGCTCTAATCCTCTTCTAAAATATTGCTAATAAATGCCAACAAAAGCCAATCTAAAATTAGCTTTATTGATTTATTTACCAAAAAAATGCAAAGTCGATCATGCTTTTTCAACGACTTTTATTTTTATATTTTCACCACGCCCATAAAATATTTTCAAATTTAAATATGATAAAATTTGAAAGTCTAATTAACATTTTGATATATAAAACATAACTGTGCGTTGCTCACAAAATAATTTCAAATATTAAAATTTTACATTAGAAATATTTTTTACAGATAAAATCCAAAAAAAAATTTAAATTTTCAATTTGTCTGCATAAAATTGGCTATAAGTCGGAAAGTACTTCACCGAATTTCAAAAATTAGATGTCTATGGAAAGGTCATTGTCTCACTATTGAAATACACACAAATCATTAATAGACTACATCACAATTTTAAAGACAAATACGCTTAAACAGATAAAATAGCATTATTTTGGCTAAATAGTCAATATTATAACTTTTTATGCAACCGATTATCAAAATTTAAATTTTGTAATAATCTGTACCAATTAAAAATTATTTTGGTATATAAAACATATTTCTATGATATAACCACAAGCTTTAATATGGATTTTTAAACATAATTGAAAGAAATTTTTTGCAAAAATCCAGTCTATTGGTCGATAAAATTCTTTCTCTTTCCAAAAATATACGTAAGATACCTGTTAATAGCCATAACTTGGCAATACTTTTTGGATATTTATAAATGAGGTATCAAATGAAAGGTTATAAGACGTAGAAAATTATAAAAATAAAAATTATTTAATTAGCATGACAAAATAAATTGTTAAAATAGAAAGAATTTTCCATAAATCGAAAAATTCATACCTTTTGAGTGTATTTACTTAGAAAATTGCTAAAAGTTAATGAAAAATTCATAAATTTTGAAAAACTAATGATGCACATTTATAGGTGTCACCTTTTTTTTTTTTCAATTATGTGAGTTATAATAATTGACAGGAAAATTTATCAAAAAATACAGTCTATAGGTCGATCAAATTGTTTCTTTTTGGAAAAATATACATTAAATACACGTAAATGGCCATGCTTGGCAATTATTTTTTGAAATTTATAAATGAGGTATCAGAGGGAAGGCCTTACAACATAGACAATTATTTTATTAAATACAAAAATTACTTGTGACTGGTCGCTAGGACGATTAGTTTAGAAGCAAATACCATTTAAGTAGAAAAATGTGTCGATTTTGAGAAATAGTTTTTTACATGTCGTGGTACTCCCTAGATCACGAATATTCCACTTTTAAGTCACTAGGACAAGTAATTTTGCCGCAAATCGAGTTTGAAGTTAGAAAAAGTGTCAACTTTGAAGCCTGTAGGACGTTTAGATTAGCCGCAAATCGCGTTTAAAGATAACAGATAATAGTATACGATACATCGATGGAAAGGCGGCACTCACAAATATGCCATTTTAATTTCGCTAGGACGCTTAGTTAAGCCCCAAAATTGTAAATTTCAAGTCAACTAAGATAACTTCCTTCCCTCAAAATCTTGCAAACAAATTTAATGTTTAAATAAATACATATACATATAAAATATACAATATACAATACATATACATAGGTACAAATCACATTATTATTAAGTTAAACAAAGATCATAATAAGCTGAACTTTTACGAGAGACCGCACTCGACAGAAATACTATGCTATACTTATATGCATATGTACTATTCAGATACAGAGTCTAAGTCTACGAAACGACTGTAAACCACGGGTGACTATTTTATACCATATTCTATTTAGCTAATGTGTGTTAGTCTGCGACGCGACTATTTCTGTGGGTGGCTAGTTATAATATATAAAAGAAAGAATTTTAATCGTATTAAATATGACCATTTTTAAAAATCACGCTACAGCCTAAACTACAAGTCATAAAAATTCAAACTAAAATTTATACGATTGCAAATTTTATGTAGGTGAGCGATAAGATCGGATTTTTTGAAATTTGCATTTAAATAGGGTTAACGAGGGTAAATGTAGGGCAAAGTCGGACTTCTAACTTCTAAACGCGACGTCGTAGGAACTTCACTTTTTCTTTATTTTAAAGATCTTTAAGAATTAGGGAAAAAACAAATCACCCAGATATACCCGTTTTAAGACTGAAATAGGCACAAATAGTCGTTACGAGAAGTGCTTAAAAGTTGTATAAGGATACATTTTTTTAAAAATATTTTTACATACTTTTAAAGATAATAAAAAAATAAATTCTCCATGTTTAAGGAATTTTTTTTTTCATACCCAAAATGATTTTTGAAAAAAGGTAAATTTTTTTGAACAATTTTTCAAAGTATTTGATTTTTATCTTTTTAATGGGTTGTTGGAAAAATCTCAAATTTTACTATGTTATAGAATAATTTGATAGCAATTAAATGGTAAACATTTTATCTTTCTTAGTTATCATTTGACAGATTTATTTAAGAAGGAGTAAAAATTTTGAAACTTATTTTTTTTTTTTTGTTTTTTATTAATATCTTTTTAATTAAATGTCGTACAGGTTTGCAATGTACTGATGAAATATAGATATATGTTCTAGGAATTTGTATAAGTAAACAATACATTCCTATTGTACCGGTGAGCTGAGAAATTAACAATATAATATTGTTGATACATATAACTTAATAACATGTGAGTGTGTGCATGGATTGATTTAGTTTTTTCTTATATTTAATCTCAATGGAATACCCATTTATTTGGTACCTTATTTTTTAATCTACCTCCTATATTAGCGCCACAAAATTCATACAAAAATCGAATAAAATCCATAGAATTGCTCCGCTTTGTTCATTCTCAAAATTCGTCAACCATTACAAAACCCGTTATCTCAAATTATTTTTTATTCGATTATTTTTAATATGAAAAATCATAACTTCATTACTGATTGGCCGATATTTAAAGTTAATATCTCAAAATTTAGCTACGCGATATGGCTAAATATGTGTATACAATTTATTGAGGGGGGGGTGAAAAATTTCATTAAATTCAAAACTTGATGAAACTTTTTCGAAATTCAAAAAACTAATGATGCAGAATTATAGCTGTAACATTCTTCTACAAATATGTAGACAATTTTATATTTGTAAATCTAACGGAAGCAGAAGAAGACGCTAGTAGGTGTGACAGTAGGACCGTCTACAGAATTACCAAAGAGCTCACAGGTGTCCAGAGCTCTAAACAACACCTGGTTAAAGACACAAACGGATCCCTGCTAATTTCGGATGAGGACCAGCTCATAAGGTGGAGGGAACACTTTTCTGCGGTTTTAAACCGCGTTTTCGCCAGTGAAGTGAACCCTATTCCCCCTGAGCTACCCGAAGTAACTATTTCCCGAATACGCACCGTACCCCCCAGTAAAGAAGAAATTATCACCGCCATCAAAGCACTGAAAAACAAAGCGGTTGGACTTGACGGTATTCCTGCAGAGCTCTTAGGAGCAGCCCCAACGACATCGAGCGAGCTACTGCACCCACTTATTAAGAGAGCTTGGGAAACAGAGAGCTTTCCTGAAGAGTGGAAAAAAGGAATGATTGTCAAGCTCCCAAAGAAAGGAGATCTCACACAGTGCGAAAACTGGAGAGGAATATGCGTTCTGCCTGCAGTAGCCAAGATAATAGCAAGGATAGTTTTGGACCGAATTAAAGACCACCTCGAAGACACACTCGACGCCGAACAAGCAGGTTTCCGCACTGGATCTTCCTGTGTGGATCACATCAACACCTTGCGGATTATCATCGAACAGTGCGTTGAATATCGATCACCACTTCACCTGCTGTTCATCGATTTTGAAAAGGCGTTCGACAATGTCAATAAAGAATTTATTCGGCTTGCTTTGCGCAGGAGGGGCATCCCAGATAAATTGATTGCTATTATCAAGGCTACATATGATGGATCCAAGTGTCACGTTTTGCACAAAGGTAGGCTGTCAGAGGAGTTTGAAATCCAAAGTGGAGTTAGGCAAGGCTGTATACTGTCACCAATACTGTTCCTGTTGGTGATAAGTGACGTACTGCACGCAGCTTTGTCAAGTGGAAATGGAGGAATTCAGTGGACTCTGCAATCTCACCTCAAACATCTGGACTACGCGGACGACGTATGCTTACTCTCTCATAGGATCATGGATCTCCATGAAATGACAACAAGGGTGGAGAGAGAAGCAGAAATCGTAGGGCTTAAGATCAACTCGGCAAAAACTAAAAGGATCAGCCTTGGAACTTCCTCATCAATCCAAGTAAATATTTCTGGACAACCGGTAGAGATGGTAGAGGATTTCCAATATCTTGGGAGTATTGTCTCTACGGGTGGCGGAACTGAACTGGACGTAAACAGCCGAATCAGAAAAGCAAAGGCTGCGTTCGGAATGCTGTCCAAAATATGGAGAAACAACTCTTTTAGCTTAAAGACCAAGTTACGACTGTTCCGCTCCAATGTTGAATCCGTTCTGCTTTACGGCTGCAGCACTTGGAAAGTCACTGACACTGTCACTAGAATGCTGCAAACCTTCGTTAATAGATGTCTACGAAACATCTTGAGGATTTTCTGGCCCAAGCGTATCTCCAATGCCGAACTTCATGCGAGAACGGGTCAGGAGCCCATAGATTCCATTATACGAAGAAGAAAGTGGCAGTGGATTGGCCATACGCTTCGAAAAGGCGATCGGTGCATTGTATCTCAAGCAATGCAGTGGAACCCGCTCACACAGGAGGGAAGACAAGTGGGCCGGCCTAGAAGTACATGGCGAAGAACGGTAGAACAGGAATCGGCACTAATGGGGAAAAGTTAGAGAGAGCTGAAATATATTTCAAGAAATCGTACACGATGGCGCGTAGGTGTAGTGGAGGCCCTATGTCCCGTAAGGGAAACATCACGGACGTAATAGGTCCTAGGACCTAAGTAAGTAAGTAAGTAAGTAAATCTAACGGAAAAAAAAGTAGGGGCAATTTAATAAATAAATCACAAAAAACCTACATTTAGGCAACTTTAGAGGTTTCAAAATTGAGTAATACTTAATAATTCATAATAACTGACACATGAAATTTGGGAAGAATTTTATAACTTATGTAAATTTGTGTGTAAAAATTATTGCAAAATATTAAAAACCTTTGTACTAAAAATGTGTTTTATTGAAAAATCAACTTAATTTTTCGTACTTTAAATTCAAAAGTTAGTGAAAAATTTTAAAATTAAAAAAAAACTAATGATGCATATTTATAGGTGCAACCTTCTTCTACAAATACGTGAGTAATTTTTTATTTGTAAATCTAACGGAAAAAAAGTAGGGGCAACTTAATAAAATAAATCACAAAAAAGCTCCATTAAGCCAAATTTAGAGGCTTCAAACTTGAGTAATACTTAAAAGTTAATAACAAATGATACATGAATTTAAAGTAAAAATTAACAATCTAAAAATCTGTGTTAAAATCTTAAAAAAATTCATACTAAAAAAGTGATTTAGTCAAAAATCAATTCAATTTTTGGTGCTTTAAATACAAAAGTTAATACAAAATTGATAAATTTTGAAAAACAAAACCAACACTCTAATTGCCCTAATCCTTATCTTAAATATTGCTGATAAGTGATTATTTCAACAAAAGTCACTCTGAAATTAGTTTGATTGATTTATTTACCAACAAAATGCAAAATGTACAATGCTTTTTCAACGAATTTTATTTTTATATTTTCACCACATAAAACACATTAAATATTTTGAAATTTGACAATTATAAATCTTGACAATCTAACACAAATTTTGATATATAAAACATAACTATGCGTTGCTCACAAGCTTCACAAAATAATTTCAAATATTAAAATTTTACATTAGAAATAATTTTTACAGATAAAATCCAGAAAAAATTTAAAATTGTCAATTTGTCTGCATAAAATTGGCTTTAAATCGGAAAGTACTTATCCGAATTTCAAAATTCACTATTTAAATACATATAAAACATTAATAGATTTCCATAGAGTTTTAAAGACTAATATGCTTAAACAGATAAAATAGCATTATTTTGACTAAATATTGTTACGTTTTATGTATGCGATTATCAAAATTTAAATTTTGTAATAATCTATACGAATCAATAATTATTTTGGTATATAAAACATATTTCTACGACAACCACAAGCTTTAATATGTTTTTTTTTAAAATAACTGAAAGAAAAATTTTGCAAAAATCCAGTCTTATTGGTCGATAAAATTGTTTCTTTTTGGAAAAATATTCGTAAAATACCTGTAAATAGCCATAACTTGGGCAATACTTTTTTGATATTTATAAATGAGGTATCAAATGAAAGGCTATAAGACAGAAAATTATTAAAATAAAACTTATTTAATTTGCATGGCAAAATAAATTGTTAAAATAAAAAGAATTTTTCATAAAATGAAAAATTCATACCTTTTGAGTGTATTTACTTAGAAAAGTTGAAAAAGTTAATGAAAAATTTATAAATTTTGAAAAACTAATGATGCACATTTATAGGTATTACCTTTTTCTACAAATATTTGTGTAATATTGTTTTTTTTTAATCTAACAAAAAAAAGTACGGGCAATTTAAAAAAATAAATCACAAAAAAGCTCAATTTAGCCAACTTAAGAGGTTTCAAACTTCAGTAATACTTATAAGTTCATAAGAAATGATACTTGAATTTGAGGTAGAAATTTATAATCTTTATTTCTGTGTTAAAATTTTTGCAAAATCTTAAAAAAATGTATACTAAAAATGTGATTTACTGAAAAAGTTAAAAAAAAATTGATAAATTTTGAAAAACAAACCCAACACACCAATTGCTCTAATCCTCTTCTAAAATATTGCTAATAAATGCCAACAAAAGCCAATCTAAAATTAGCTTTATTGATTTATTTACCAAAAAAATGCAAAGTCGATCATGCTTTTTCAACGACTTTTATTTTTATATTTTCACCACGCCCATAAAATATTTTCAAATTTAAATATGATAAAATTTGAAAGTCTAATTAACATTTTGATATATAAAACATAACTGTGCGTTGCTCACAAAATAATTTCAAATATTAAAATTTTACATTAGAAATATTTTTTACAGATAAAATCCAAAAAAAAATTTAAATTTTCAATTTGTCTGCATAAAATTGGCTATAAGTCGGAAAGTACTTCACCGAATTTCAAAAATTAGATGTCTATGGAAAGGTCATTGTCTCACTATTGAAATACACACAAATCATTAATAGACTACATCACAATTTTAAAGACAAATACGCTTAAACAGATAAAATAGCATTATTTTGGCTAAATAGTCAATATTATAACTTTTTATGCAACCGATTATCAAAATTTAAATTTTGTAATAATCTGTACCAATTAAAAATTATTTTGGTATATAAAACATATTTCTATGATATAACCACAAGCTTTAATATGGATTTTTAAACATAATTGAAAGAAATTTTTTGCAAAAATCCAGTCTATTGGTCGATAAAATTCTTTCTCTTTCCAAAAATATACGTAAGATACCTGTTAATAGCCATAACTTGGCAATACTTTTTGGATATTTATAAATGAGGTATCAAATGAAAGGTTATAAGACATAGAAAATTATAAAAATAAAAATTATTTAATTAGCATGACAAAATAAATTGTTAAAATAGAAAGAATTTTCCATAAATCGAAAAATTCATACCTTTTGAGTGTATTTACTTAGAAAATTGCTAAAAGTTAATGAAAAATTCATAAATTTTGAAAAACTAATGATGCACATTTATAGGTGTCACCTTTTTTTTTTTTCAATTATGTGAGTTATAATAATTGACAGGAAAATTTATCAAAAAATACAGTCTATAGGTCGATCAAATTGTTTCTTTTTGGAAAAATATACATTAAATACACGTAAATGGCCATGCTTGGCAATTATTTTTTGAAATTTATAAATGAGGTATCAGAGGGAAGGCCTTACAACATAGACAATTATTTTATTAAATACAAAAATTACTTGTGACTGGTCGCTAGGACGATTAGTTTAGAAGCAAATACCATTTAAGTAGAAAAATGTGTCGATTTTGAGAAATAGTTTTTTACATGTCGTGGTACTCCCTAGATCACGAATATTCCACTTTTAAGTCACTAGGACAAGTAATTTTGCCGCAAATCGAGTTTGAAGTTAGAAAAAGTGTCAACTTTGAAGCCTGTAGGACGTTTAGATTAGCCGCAAATCGCGTTTAAAGATAACAGATAATAGTATACGATACATCGATGGAAAGGCGGCACTCACAAATATGCCATTTTAATTTCGCTAGGACGCTTAGTTAAGCCCCAAAATTGTAAATTTCAAGTCAACTAAGATAACTTCCTTCCCTCAAAATCTTGCAAACAAATTTAATGTTTAAATAAATACATATACATATAAAATATACAATATACAATACATATACATAGGTACAAATCACATTATTATTAAGTTAAACAAAGATCATAATAAGCTGAACTTTTACGAGAGACCGCACTCGACAGAAATACTATGCTATACTTATATGCATATGTACTATTCAGATACAGAGTCTAAGTCTACGAAACGACTGTAAACCACGGGTGACTATTTTATACCATATTCTATTTAGCTAATGTGTGTTAGTCTGCGACGCGACTATTTCTGTGGGTGGCTAGTTATAATATATAAAAGAAAGAATTTTAATCGTATTAAATATGACCATTTTTAAAAATCACGCTACAGCCTAAACTACAAGTCATAAAAATTCAAACTAAAATTTATACGATTGCAAATTTTATGTAGGTGAGCGATAAGATCGGATTTTTTGAAATTTGCATTTAAATAGGGTTAACGAGGGTAAATGTAGGGCAAAGTCGGACTTCTAACTTCTAAACGCGACGTCGTAGGAACTTCACTTTTTCTTTATTTTAAAGATCTTTAAGAATTAGGGAAAAAACAAATCACCCAGATATACCCGTTTTAAGACTGAAATAGGCACAAATAGTCGTTACGAGAAGTGCTTAAAAGTTGTATAAGGATACATTTTTTTAAAAATATTTTTACATACTTTTAAAGATAATAAAAAAATAAATTCTCCATGTTTAAGGAATTTTTTTTTTCATACCCAAAATGATTTTTGAAAAAAGGTAAATTTTTTTGAACAATTTTTCAAAGTATTTGATTTTTATCTTTTTAATGGGTTGTTGGAAAAATCTCAAATTTTACTATGTTATAGAATAATTTGATAGCAATTAAATGGTAAACATTTTATCTTTCTTAGTTATCATTTGACAGATTTATTTAAGAAGGAGTAAAAATTTTGAAACTTATTTTTTTTTTTTTGTTTTTTATTAATATCTTTTTAATTAAATGTCGTACAGGTTTGCAATGTACTGATGAAATATAGATATATGTTCTAGGAATTTGTATAAGTAAACAATACATTCCTATTGTACCGGTGAGCTGAGAAATTAACAATATAATATTGTTGATACATATAACTTAATAACATGTGAGTGTGTGCATGGATTGATTTAGTTTTTTCTTATATTTAATCTCAATGGAATACCCATTTATTTGGTACCTTATTTTTTAATCTACCTCCTATATTAGCGCCACAAAATTCATACAAAAATCGAATAAAATCCATAGAATTGCTCCGCTTTGTTCATTCTCAAAATTCGTCAACCATTACAAAACCCGTTATCTCAAATTATTTTTTATTCGATTATTTTTAATATGAAAAATCATAACTTCATTACTAATTGGCCGATATTTAAAGTTAATATCTCAAAATTTAGATACGCGATATGGCTAAATATGTGTATACAATTTATTGAGGGGGGGGTGAAAAATTTCATTAAATTCAAAACTTGATGAAACTTTTTCGAAATTCAAAAAACTAATGATGCAGAATTATAGCTGTAACATTCTTCTACAAATATGTAGACAATTTTATATTTGTAAATCTAACGGAAGCAGAAGAAGACGCTAGTAGGTGTGACAGTAGGACCGTCTACAGAATTACCAAAGAGCTCACAGGTGTCCAGAGCTCTAAACAACACCTGGTTAAAGACACAAACGGATCCCTGCTAATTTCGGATGAGGACCAGCTCATAAGGTGGAGGGAACACTTTTCTGCGGTTTTAAACCGCGTTTTCGCCAGTGAAGTGAACCCTATTCCCCCTGAGCTACCCGAAGTAACTATTTCCCGAATACGCACCGTACCCCCCAGTAAAGAAGAAATTATCACCGCCATCAAAGCACTGAAAAACAACAAAGCGGTTGGACTTGACGGTATTCCTGCAGAGCTCTTAGGAGCAGCCCCAACGACATCGAGCGAGCTACTGCACCCACTTATTAAGAGAGCTTGGGAAACAGAGAGCTTTCCTGAAGAGTGGAAAAAAGGAATGATTGTCAAGCTCCCAAAGAAAGGAGATCTCACACAGTGCGAAAACTGGAGAGGAATATGCGTTCTGCCTGCAGTAGCCAAGATAATAGCAAGGATAGTTTTGGACCGAATTTAAGACCACCTCGAAGACACACTCGACGCCGACACGACGAAGACACGACTCGAACAGTGCGTTGAATATCGATCACCACTTCACCTGCTGTTCATCAATTTTGAAAAGGCGTTCGACAGTGTCAATAGAGAATTTATTTGGCTTGCTTTGCGCAGGAGGGGCATCCCAGATAAATTGATTGCTATTATCAAGGCTACATATGATGGATCCAAGTGTCACGTTTTGCACAAAGGTAGGCTGTCAGAGGAGTTTGAAATCCAAAGTGGAGTTAGACAAGGCTGTATACTGTCACCAATACTGTTCCTGTTGGTGATAAGTGACGTACTGCACGCAGCTTTGTCAAGTGGAAATGGAGGAATTCAGTGGACTCTGCAATCTCACCTCAAACATCTGGACTACGCGGACGACGTATGCTTACTCTCTCATAGGATCATGGATCTCCATGAAATGACAACAAGGGTGGAGAGAGAAGCAGAAATCGTAGGGCTTAAGATCAACTCGGCAAAAACTAAAAGGATCAGCCTTGGAACTTCTTCATCAATCCAAGTAAATGTTTCCGGACAACCGGTAGAGATGGTTGAGGATTTCCAATATCTTGGGAGTATTGTCTCTACGGGTGGCAGAACTGAACTGGACGTAAACAGCCGAATCAGAAAAGCAAAAGCTGCGTTCGGAATGCTGTCCAAAATATGGAGAAACAACTCTTTTAGCTTAAAGACCAAGTTACGACTGTTCCGCTCCAATGTTGAATCCGTTCTGCTTTACGGCTGCAGCACTTGGAAAGTCACTGACACTGTCACTAGAATGCTGCAAACCTTCGTTAATAGATGTCTACGAAACATCTTGAGGATTTTCTGGCCCAACCGTATCTCCAAAGCCGAACTTCATGCGAGAACGGGTCAGGAGCCCATAGACTCCATTATTCGAAGAAGAAAGTGGCAGTGGATTGGCCATACGCTTCGAAAAGGCGATCGGTGCATTGTATCTCAAGCAATGCAGTGGAACCCGCTCACACAGGAGGGAAGACAAGTGGGCCGGCCTAGAAGTACATGGCGAAGAACGGTCGAACAGGAATCGGCACGACTGGGGAAAAGTTGGAGAGAGCTGAAATATATTTCAAGAAATCGTACACGATGGCGCGTAGGTGTAGTGGAGGCCCTATGTCCCGTAAGGGAAACATCACGGACGTAATAGGTCCGAAGACCGAAGTAAGTAAACCTAACGGAAAAAAAAGTAGGGCCAATTTAATAAATAAATCACAAAAAAACCTACATTTAGGCAACTTAAGAGGTTTCAAAATTGAGTAATACTTAATAATTCATAATAACTGACACATGAAATTTGGGAAGAATTTTATAACTTAAATTTGTGTGTAAAAATTATTGCAAAATATTAAAAACCTTTGTACTAAAAATGTGTTTTATTGAAAAATCAACTTAATTTTTCGTACTTTAAATTCAAAAGATAGTGAAAAATTTTTAAATTTAAAAAAACTAATGATGCATATTTATAGGTGCAACCTTCTTCTACAAATACGTGAGTAATTTTGTATTTGTAAATCTAACGGAAAAAAAGTAGGGGCAACTTAATAAAATAAATCACAAAAAAGCTCCATTTAGCCAAATTTAGAGGCTTCAAACTTGAGTAATACTTAAAAGTTAATAACAAATGATACATGAATTTAAAGTAAAAATTAACAATCTAAAAATCTGTGTTAAAATCTTAAAAAAATTCATACTAAAAAAGTGATTTAGTCAAAAATCAATTCAATTTTTGGTGCTTTAAATACAAAAGTTAATACAAAATTGATAAATTTTGAAAAACAAAACCAACACTCTAATTGCCCTAATCCTTATCTTAAATATTGCTGATAAGTGATTATTTCAACAAAAGTCACTCTGAAATTAGTTTGATTGATTTATTTACCAACAAAATGCAAAATGTACAATGCTTTTTCAACGAATTTTATTTTTATATTTTCACCACATAAAACACATTAAATATTTTGAAATTTGACAATTATAAATCTTGACAATCTAACACAAATTTTGATATATAAAACATAACTATGCGTTGCTCACAAGCTTCACAAAATAATTTCAAATATTAAAATTTTACATTAGAAATAATTTTTACAGATAAAATCCAGAAAAAATTTAAAATTGTCAATTTGTCTGCATAAAATTGGCTTTAAATCGGAAAGTACTTATCCGAATTTCAAAATTCACTATTTAAATACATATAAAACATTAATAGATTTCCATAGAGTTTTAAAGACTAATATGCTTAAACAGATAAAATAGCATTATTTTGACTAAATATTGTTACGTTTTATGTATGCGATTATCAAAATTTAAATTTTGTAATAATCTATACGAATCAATAATTATTTTGGTATATAAAACATATTTCTACGACAACCACAAGCTTTAATATGTTTTTTTTTAAAATAACTGAAAGAAAAATTTTGCAAAAATCCAGTCTTATTGGTCGATAAAATTGTTTCTTTTTGGAAAAATATTCGTAAAATACCTGTAAATAGCCATAACTTGGGCAATACTTTTTTGATATTTATAAATGAGGTATCAAATGAAAGGCTATAAGACAGAAAATTATTAAAATAAAACTTATTTAATTTGCATGGCAAAATAAATTGTTAAAATAAAAAGAATTTTTCATAAAATGAAAAATTCATACCTTTTGAGTGTATTTACTTAGAAAAGTTGAAAAAGTTAATGAAAAATTTATAAATTTTGAAAAACTAATGATGCACATTTATAGGTATTACCTTTTTCTACAAATATTTGTGTAATATTGTTTTTTTTTAATCTAACAAAAAAAAGTACGGGCAATTTAAAAAAATAAATCACAAAAAAGCTCAATTTAGCCAACTTAAGAGGTTTCAAACTTCAGTAATACTTATAAGTTCATAAGAAATGATACTTGAATTTGAGGTAGAAATTTATAATCTTTATTTCTGTGTTAAAATTTTTGCAAAATCTTAAAAAAATGTATACTAAAAATGTGATTTACTGAAAAAGTTAAAAAAAAATTGATAAATTTTGAAAAACAAACCCAACACACCAATTGCTCTAATCCTCTTCTAAAATATTGCTAATAAATGCCAACAAAAGCCAATCTAAAATTAGCTTTATTGATTTATTTACCAAAAAAATGCAAAGTCGATCATGCTTTTTCAACGACTTTTATTTTTATATTTTCACCACGCCCATAAAATATTTTCAAATTTAAATATGATAAAATTTGAAAGTCTAATTAACATTTTGATATATAAAACATAACTGTGCGTTGCTCACAAAATAATTTCAAATATTAAAATTTTACATTAGAAATATTTTTTACAGATAAAATCCAAAAAAAAATTTAAATTTTCAATTTGTCTGCATAAAATTGGCTATAAGTCGGAAAGTACTTCACCGAATTTCAAAAATTAGATGTCTATGGAAAGGTCATTGTCTCACTATTGAAATACACACAAATCATTAATAGACTACATCACAATTTTAAAGACAAATACGCTTAAACAGATAAAATAGCATTATTTTGGCTAAATAGTCAATATTATAACTTTTTATGCAACCGATTATCAAAATTTAAATTTTGTAATAATCTGTACCAATTAAAAATTATTTTGGTATATAAAACATATTTCTATGATATAACCACAAGCTTTAATATGGATTTTTAAACATAATTGAAAGAATTTTTTTGCAAAAATCCAGTCTATTGGTCGATAAAATTCTTTCTCTTTCCAAAAATATACGTAAGATACCTGTTAATAGCCATAACTTGGCAATACTTTTTGGATATTTATAAATGAGGTATCAAATGAAAGGTTATAAGACATAGAAAATTATAAAAATAAAAATTATTTAATTAGCATGACAAAATAAATTGTTAAAATAGAAAGAATTTTCCATAAATCGAAAAATTCATACCTTTTGAGTGTATTTACTTAGAAAATTGCTAAAAGTTAATGAAAAATTCATAAATTTTGAAAAACTAATGATGCACATTTATAGGTGTCACCTTCTTTTACAATTATGTGAGTTATAATAATTGACAGGAAAATTTATCAAAAAATACAGTCTATAGGTCGATCAAATTGTTTCTTTTTGGAAAAATATACATTAAATACACGTAAATGGCCATGCTTGGCAATTATTTTTTGAAATTTATAAATGAGGTATCAGAGGGAAGGCCTTACAACATAGACAATTATTTTATTAAATACAAAAATTACTTGTGACTGGTCGCTAGGACGATTAGTTTAGAAGCAAATACCATTTAAGTAGAAAAATGTGTCGATTTTGAGAAATAGTTTTTTACATGTCGTGGTACTCCCTAGATCACGAATATTCCACTTTTAAGTCACTAGGACAAGTAATTTTGCCGCAAATCGAGTTTGAAGTTAGAAAAAGTGTCAACTTTGAAGCCTGTAGGACGTTTAGATTAGCCGCAAATCGCGTTTAAAGATAACAGATAATAGTATACGATACATCGATGGAAAGGCGGCACTCACAAATATGCCATTTTAATTTCGCTAGGACGCTTAGTTAAGCCCCAAAATTGTAAATTTCAAGTCAACTAAGATAACTTCCTTCCCTCAAAATCTTGCAAACAAATTTAATGTTTAAATAAATACATATACATATAAAATATACAATATACAATACATATACATAGGTACAAATCACATTATTATTAAGTTAAACAAAGATCATAATAAGCTGAACTTTTACGAGAGACCGCACTCGACAGAAATACTATGCTATACTTATATGCATATGTACTATTCAGATACAGAGTCTAAGTCTACGAAACGACTGTAAACCACGGGTGACTATTTTATACCATATTCTATTTAGCTAATGTGTGTAAGTCTGCGATTCAAACTAAAATTTATACGATTGCAAATTTTATGTAGGTGAGCGATAAGATCGGATTTTTTGAAATTTGCATTTAAATAGGGTTAACGAGGGTAAATGTAGGGCAAAGTCGGACTTCTAACTTCTAAACGCGACGTCGTAGGAACTTCACTTTTTCTTTATTTTAAAGATCTTTAAGAATTAGGGAAAAAACAAATCACCCAGATATACCCGTTTTAAGACTGAAATAGGCACAAATAGTCGTTACGAGAAGTGCTTAAAAGTTGTATAAGGATACATTTTTTTAAAAATATTTTTACATACTTTTAAAGATAATAAAAAAATAAATTCTCCATGTTTAAGGAATTTTTTTTTTCATACCCAAAATGATTTTTGAAAAAAGGTAAATTTTTTTGAACAATTTTTCAAAGTATTTGATTTTTATCTTTTTAATGGGTTGTTGGAAAAATCTCAAATTTTACTATGTTATAGAATAATTTGATAGCAATTAAATGGTAAACATTTTATCTTTCTTAGTTATCATTTGACAGATTTATTTAAGAAGGAGTAAAAATTTTGAAACTTATTTTTTTTTTTTTGTTTTTTATTAATATCTTTTTAATTAAATGTCGTACAGGTTTGCAATGTACTGATGAAATATAGATATATGTTCTAGGAATTTGTATAAGTAAACAATACATTCCTATTGTACCGGTGAGCTGAGAAATTAACAATATAATATTGTTGATACATATAACTTAATAACATGTGAGTGTGTGCATGGATTGATTTAGTTTTTTCTTATATTTAATCTCAATGGAATACCCATTTATTTGGTACCTTATTTTTTAATCTACCTCCTATATTAGCGCCACAAAATTCATACAAAAATCGAATAAAATCCATAGAATTGCTCCGCTTTGTTCATTCTCAAAATTCGTCAACCATTACAAAACCCGTTATCTCAAATTATTTTTTATTCGATTATTTTTAATATGAAAAATCATAACTTCATTACTAATTGGCCGATATTTAAAGTTAATATCTCAAAATTTAGCTACGCGATATGGCTAAATATGTGTATACAATTTATTGAGGGGGGGGTGAAAAATTTCATTAAATTCAAAACTTGATGAAACTTTTTCGAAATTCAAAAAACTAATGATGCAGAATTATAGCTGTAACATTCTTCTACAAATATGTAGACAATTTTATATTTGTAAATCTAACGGAAGCAGAAGAAGACGCTAGTAGGTGTGACAGTAGGACCGTCTACAGAATTACCAAAGAGCTCACAGGTGTCCAGAGCTCTTAACAACACCTGGTTAAAGACACAAACGGATCCCTGCTAATTTCGGATGAGGACCAGCTCATAAGGTGGAGGGAACACTTTTCTGCGGTTTTAAACCGCGTTTTCGCCAGTGAAGTGAACCCTATTCCCCCTGAGCTACCCGAAGTAACTATTTCCCGAATACGCACCGTACCCCCCAGTAAAGAAGAAATTATCACCGCCATCAAAGCACTGAAAAACAACAAAGCGGTTGGACTTGACGGTATTCCTGCAGAGCTCTTAGGAGCAGCCCCAACGACATCGAGCGAGCTACTGCACCCACTTATTAAGAGAGCTTGGGAAACAGAGAGCTTTCCTGAAGAGTGGAAAAAAGGAATGATTGTCAAGCTCCCAAAGAAAGGAGATCTCACACAGTGCGAAAACTGGAGAGGAATATGAGTTCTGCCTGCAGTAGCCAAGATAATAGCAAGGATAGTTTTGGACCGAATTTAAGACCACCTCGAAGACACACTCGACGCCGACACGACGAAGACACGACTCGAACAGTGCGTTGAATATCGATCACCACTTCACCTGCTGTTCATCAATTTTGAAAAGGCGTTCGACAGTGTCAATAGAGAATTTATTTGGCTTGCTTTGCGCAGGAGGGGCATCCCAGATAAATTGATTGCTATTATCAAGGCTACATATGATGGATCCAAGTGTCACGTTTTGCACAAAGGTAGGCTGTCAGAGGAGTTTGAAATCCAAAGTGGAGTTAGACAAGGCTGTATACTGTCACCAATACTGTTCCTGTTGGTGATAAGTGACGTACTGCACGCAGCTTTGTCAAGTGGAAATGGAGGAATTCAGTGGACTCTGCAATCTCACCTCAAACATCTGGACTACGCGGACGACGTATGCTTACTCTCTCATAGGATCATGGATCTCCATGAAATGACAACAAGGGTGGAGAGAGAAGCAGAAATCGTAGGGCTTAAGATCAACTCGGCAAAAACTAAAAGGATCAGCCTTGGAACTTCTTCATCAATCCAAGTAAATATTTCCGGACAACCGGTAGAGATGGTTGAGGATTTCCAATATCTTGGGAGTATTGTCTCTACGGGTGGCAGAACTGAACTGGACGTAAACAGCCGAATCAGAAAAGCAAAAGCTGCGTTCGGAATGCTGTCCAAAATATGGAGAAACAACTCTTTTAGCTTAAAGACCAAGTTACGACTGTTCCGCTCCAATGTTGAATCCGTTCTGCTTTACGGCTGCAGCACTTGGAAAGTCACTGACACTGTCACTAGAATGCTGCAAACCTTCGTTAATAGATGTCTACGAAACATCTTGAGGATTTTCTGGCCCAACCGTATCTCCAAAGCCGAACTTCATGCGAGAACGGGTCAGGAGCCCATAGACTCCATTATTCGAAGAAGAAAGTGGCAGTGGATTGGCCATACGCTTCGAAAAGGCGATCGGTGCATTGTATCTCAAGCAATGCAGTGGAACCCGCTCACACAGGAGGGAAGACAAGTGGGCCGGCCTAGAAGTACATGGCGAAGAACGGTCGAACAGGAATCGGCACGACTGGGGAAAAGTTGGAGAGAGCTGAAATATATTTCAAGAAATCGTACACGATGGCGCGTAGGTGTAGTGGAGGCCCTATGTCCCGTAAGGGAAACATCACGGACGTAATAGGTCCGAGGACCGAAGTAAGTAAACCTAACGGAAAAAAAAGTAGGGCCAATTTAATAAATAAATCACAAAAAAACCTACATTTAGGCAACTTAAGAGGTTTCAAAATTGAGTAATACTTAATAATTCATAATAACTGACACATGAAATTTGGGAAGAATTTTATAACTTAAATTTGTGTGTAAAAATTATTGCAAAATATTAAAAACCTTTGTACTAAAAATGTGTTTTATTGAAAAATCAACTTAATTTTTCGTACTTTAAATTCAAAAGATAGTGAAAAATTTTAAAATTTAAAAAAACTAATGATGCATATTTATAGGTGCAACCTTCTTCTACAAATACGTGAGTAATTTTGTATTTGTAAATCTAACGGAAAAAAAGTAGGGGCAACTTAATAAAATAAATCACAAAAAAGCTCCATTTAGCCAAATTTAGAGGCTTCAAACTTGAGTAATACTTAAAAGTTAATAACAAATGATACATGAATTTAAAGTAAAAATTTACAATCTAAAAATCTGTGTTAAAATTTTAGCAAAATCTTAAAAAAATTCATACTAAAAAAGTGATTTAGTCAAAAATCAATTCAATTTTTGGTGCTTTAAATACAAAAGTTAATACAAAATTGATAAATTTTGAAAAACAAAACCAACACTCTAATTGCCCTAATCCTTATCTTAAATATTGCTGATAAGTGATTATTTCAACAAAAGTCACTCTGAAATTAGTTTGATTGATTTATTTACCAACAAAATGCAAAATGTACAATGCTTTTTCAACGAATTTTATTTTTATATTTTCACCACATAAAACACATTAAATATTTTGAAATTTGACAATTATAAATCTTGACAATCTAACACAAATTTTGATATATAAAACATAACTATGCGTTGCTCACAAGCTTCACAAAATAATTTCAAATATTAAAATTTTACATTAGAAATAATTTTTACAGATAAAATCCAGAAAAAATTTAAAATTGTCAATTTGTCTGCATAAAATTGGCTTTAAATCGGAAAGTACTTATCCGAATTTCAAAATTCACTATTTAAATACATATAAAACATTAATAGATGTCCATAGAGTTTTAAAGACTAATATTGTTACGTTTTGTAATAATCTATACGAATCAATAATTATTTTGGTATATAAAACATATTTCTACGACAACCACAAGCTTTAATATGGTTTTTTTAAAATAACTGAAAGAAAAATTTTGCAAAAATCCAGTTTATTGGTCGATAAAATTGTTTCTTTTTGGAAAAATATTCGTAAAATACCTGTAAATAGCCATAACTTGGGCAATACTTTTTTGATATTTATAAATGAGGTATCAAATGAAAGGCTATAAGACAGAAAATTATTAAAATAAAACTTATTTAATTTGCATGGCAAAATAAATTGTTAAAATAAAAAGAATTTTTCATAAAACGAAAAATTCATACCTTTTGAGTGTATTTACTTAGAAAAGTTGAAAAAGTTAATGAAAAATTTATAAATTTTGAAAAACTAATGATGCACATTTATAGGTATTACCTTTTTCTACAAATATTTGTGTAATATTGTTTTTTTTTAATCTAACAAAAAAAAGTACGGGCAATTTAAAAAAATAAATCACAAAAAAGCTCAATTTAGCCAACTTAAGAGGTTTCAAACTTCAGTAATACTTATAAGTTCATAAGAAATGATACTTGAATTTGAGGTAGAAATTTATAATCTTTATTTCTGTGTTAAAATTTTTGCAAAATCTTAAAAAAATGTATACTAAAAATGTGATTTACTGAAAAAGTTAATAAAAAATTGATAAATTTTGAAAAACAAACCCAACACACCAATTGCTCTAATCCTCTTCTAAAATATTGCTAATAAATGCCAACAAAAGCCAATCTAAAATTAGCTTTATTGATTTATTTACCAAAAAAATGCAAAGTCGATCATGCTTTTTCAACGACTTTTATTTTTATATTTTCACCACGCCCATAAAATATTTTCAAATTTAAATATGATAAAATTTGAAAGTCTAATTAACATTTTGATATACAGGGTGTCCCATTTACAATGGTCCAAACTGAAATTGGTGATAGGCCAGGTGATGAACTATCAGAATTTGGTAACTTTTCCATACCGAATCATAGCGGTTCTCGAGTAACGGCTATTTTTTGAAATTTGAAAAAAATCTAACTTTAAACCAGTTTTTTGCTCACCCTGTCCATAATTGATTTTTGTTTTTTACAAATTTTGCATTAAAAAAATCACTTTTAGTTTTACTAACTTTACTGAGTAAAATATTTTTAATTGGCATCACCATTTGCCTACAAATCATTAGTTAGTATTGAACTTTGCAAAAATTAATTTTTGACTTCAATCTTCTCATGAGCCCCCTGAATAAAATTCGTATGGCTCAATACAGGTTTTATATTTCAAAAATTGCCTATTTTTCTGTAGTTTCAAAAAAGGTATTAAACTTGCCAAAGCTATGTTTAAATAGACAGTTATAACCGTTTGAACCCAATCAAACAGGTTCAAAATCAAACAAAAATAAAACATTTTTGTTCAAATGTTTCGGTAAAATTAGAATTTCACTTCAAATATATAAAAATAAAATAGCCGTTACTCGAGAACCGCTATGATTCGGTATAGAAAAGTTACCAAATTCTGAAAGGCCATGGCCTGGCCTTTCACCAGTTTTGGTTTGGACCATTGTTAATGGGACACCCTGTATAAAACATAACTGTGCGTTGCTCACAAAATAATTTCAAATATTAAAATTTTACATTAGAAATATTTTTTACAGATAAAATCCAGAAAAAAATTTAAATTTTCAATTTGTCTGCATAAAATTGGCTATAAGTCGGAAAGTACTTCACCGAATTTCAAAAATTAGATGTCTATGGAAAGGTCATTGTCTCACTATTGAAATACACACAAATCATTAATAGACTACATCACAATTTCAAAGACAAATACGCTTAAACAGATAAAATAGCATTATTTTGGCTAAATAGTCAATATTATAACTTTTTATGCAACCGATTATCAAAATTTAAATTTTGTAATAATCTGTACCAATTAAAAATTATTTTGGTATATAAAACATATTTCTATGATATAACCACAAGCTTTAATATGGATTTTTAAACATAATTGAAAGAAATTTTTTGCAAAAATCCAGTCTATTGGTCGATAAAATTCTTTCTCTTTCCAAAAATATACGTAAGATACCTGTTAATAGCCATAACTTGGCAATACTTTTTGGATATTTATAAATGAGGTATCAAATGAAAGGTTATAAGACATAGAAAATTATAAAAATAAAAATTATTTAATTAGCATGACAAAATAAATTGTTAAAATAGAAAGAATTTTCCATAAATCGAAAAATTCATACCTTTTGAGTGTATTTACTTAGAAAATTGCTAAAAGTTAATGAAAAATTCATAAATTTTGAAAAACTAATGATGCACATTTATAGGTGTCACCTTCTTTTACAATTATGTGAGTTATAATAATTGACAGGAAAATTTATCAAAAAATACAGTCTATAGGTCGATCAAATTGTTTCTTTTTGGAAAAATATACATTAAATACACGTAAATGGCCATGCTTGGCAATTATTTTTTGATATTTATAAATGAGGTATCAGAGGGAAGGCCTTACAACATAGACAATTATTTTATTAAATACAAAAATTACTTGTGACTGGTCGCTAGGACGATTAGTTTAGAAGCAAATACCATTTAAGTAGAAAAATGTGTCGATTTTGAGAAATAGTTTTTTACATGTCGTGGTACTCCCTAGATCACGAATATTCCACTTTTAAGTCACTAGGACAAGTAATTTTGCCGCAAATCGAGTTTGAAGTTAGAAAAAGTGTCAACTTTGAAGCCTGTAGGACGTTTAGATTAGCCGCAAATCGCTTTTAAAGATAACAGATAATAGTATACGATACATCGATGGAAAGGCGGCACTCACAAATATGCCATTTTAATTTCGCTAGGACGCTTAGTTAAGCCCCAAAAATGTAAATTTCAAGTCAACTAAGATAACTTCCTTCCCTCAAAATCTTGCAAACAAATTTAATGTTTAAATAAATACATATACACATAAAATATACAATATACAATACATATACATAGGTACAAATCACATTATTATTAAGTTAAACAAAGATCACAATAAGCTGAACTTTTACGAGAGACCGCACTCGACAGAAATACTATGCTATACTTATATGCTTATGTACTATTCAGATACAGAGTCTAAGTCTACGAAACGACTGTAAACCACGGGTGACTATTTTATACCATATTCTATTTAGCTAATGTGTGTTAGTCTGCGAAGCGACTATTTCTGTGGGTGGCTAGTTATAATATATAAAAGAAAGAATTTTAATCGTATTAAATATGACCATTTTTAAAAATCACGCTACAGCCTAAACTACAAGTCATAAAAATTCAAACTAAAATTTATACGATTGCAAATTTTATGTAGGTGAGCGATAAGATCGGATTTTTTGAAATTTGCATATTAAATAGGGTTAACGAGGGTAAATGTAGGGCAAAGTCGGACTTCTAACTTCTAAACGCGACGTCGTAGGAACTTCACTTTTTCTTTATTTTAAAGATCTTTAAGAATTAGGGAAAAAACAAATCACCCAGATATACCCGTTTTAAGACTGAAATAGGCACAAATAGTCGTTACGAGAAGTGCTTAAAAGTTGTATAAGGATACATTTTTTTAAAAATATTTTTACATACTTTTAAAGATAATAAAAAAATAAATTATCCATGTTTAAGGAATTTTTTTTTTTCATACCCAAAATGATTTTTGAAAAAAGGTAAATTTTTTTGAACAATTTTTCAAAGTATTTGATTTTTATCTTTTTAATGGGTTGTTGGAAAAATCTCAAATTTTACTATGTTATAGAATAATTTGATAGCAATTAAATGGTAAACATTTTATCTTTCTTAGTTATCATTTGACAGATTTATTTAAGAAGGAGTAAAAATTTTGAAACTTATTTTTTTTTTTGTTTTTTATTAATATCTTTTTAATTAAATGTCGTACAGGTTTGCAATGTACTGATGAAATATAGATATATGTTCTAGGAATTTGTATAAGTAAACAATACATTCCTATTGTACCGGTGAGCTGAGAAATTAACAATATAATATTGTTGATACATATAACTTAATAACATGTGAGTGTGTGCATGGATTGATTTAGTTTTTTCTTATATTTAATCTCAATGGAATACCCATTTATTTGGTACCTTATTTTTTAATCTACCTCCTATATTAGCGCCACAAAATTCATACAAAAATCGAATAAAATCCATAGAATTGCTCCGCTTTGTTCATTCTCAAAATTCGTCAACCATTACAAAACCCGTTATCTCAAATTATTTTTTATTCGATTATTTTTAATATGAAAAATCATAACTTCATTACTAATTGGCCGATATTTAAAGTTAATATCTCAAAATTTAGCTACGCGATATGGCTAAATATGTGTATACAATTTATTGAGGGGGGGGTGAAAAATTTCATTAAATTCAAAACTTGATGAAACTTTTTCGAAATTCAAAAAACTAATGATGCAGAATTATAGCTGTAACATTCTTCTACAAATATGTAGACAATTTTATATTTGTAAATCTAACGGAAGCAGAAGAAGACGCTAGTAGGTGTGACAGTAGGACCGTCTACAGAATTACCAAAGAGCTCACAGGTGTCCAGAGCTCTAAACAACACCTGGTTAAAGACACAAACGGATCCCTGCTAATTTCGGATGAGGACCAGCTCATAAGGTGGAGGGAACACTTTTCTGCGGTTTTAAACCGCGTTTTCGCCAGTGAAGTGAACCCTATTTCCCCTGAGCTACCCGCAGTAACTATTTCCCGAATACGCACCGTACCCCCCAGTAAAGAAGAAATTATCACCGCCATCAAAGCACTGAAAAACAACAAAGCGGTTGGACTTGACGGTATTCCTGCAGAGCTCTTAGGAGCAGCAGCCCCAACGACATCGAGCGAGCTACTGCACCCACTTATTAAGAGAGCTTGGGAAACAGAGAGCTTTCCTGAAGAGTGGAAAAAAGGAATGATTGTCAAGCTCCCAAAGAAAGGAGATCTCACACAGTGCGAAAACTGGAGAGGAATATGCGTTCTGCCTGCAGTAGCCAAGATAATAGCAAGGATAGTTTTGGACCGAATTTAAGACCACCTCGAAGACACACTCGACGCCGACACGACGAAGACACGACTCGAACAGTGCGTTGAATATCGATCACCACTTCACCTGCTGTTCATCAATTTTGAAAAGGCGTTCGACAGTGTCAATAGAGAATTTATTTGGCTTGCTTTGCGCAGGAGGGGCATCCCAGATAAATTGATTGCTATTATCAAGGCTACATATGATGGATCCAAGTGTCACGTTTTGCACAAAGGTAGGCTGTCAGAGGAGTTTGAAATCCAAAGTGGAGTTAGACAAGGCTGTATACTGTCACCAATACTGTTCCTGTTGGTGATAAGTGACGTACTGCACGCAGCTTTGTCAAGTGGAAATGGAGGAATTCAGTGGACTCTGCAATCTCACCTCAAACATCTGGACTACGCGGACGACGTATGCTTACTCTCTCATAGGATCATGGATCTCCATCAAATGACAACAAGGGTGGAGAGAGAAGCAGAAATCGTAGGGCTTAAGATCAACTCGGCAAAAACTAAAAGGATCAGCCTTGGAACTTCTTCATCAATCCAAGTAAATATTTCTGGACAACCGGTAGAGATGGTTGAGGATTTCCAATTTCTTGGGAGTATTGTCTCTACGGGTGGCAGAACTGAACTGGACGTAAACAGCCGAATCAGAAAAGCAAAAGCTGCGTTCGGAATGCTGTCCAAAATATGGAGAAACAACTCTTTTAGCTTAAAGACCAAGTTACGACTGTTCCGCTCCAATGTTGAATCCGTTCTGCTTTACGGCTGCAGCACTTGGAAAGTCACTGACACTGTCACTAGAATGCTGCAAACCTTCGTTAATAGATGTCTACGAAACATCTTGAGGATTTTCTGGCCCAACCGTATCTCCAAAGCCGAACTTCATGCGAGAACGGGTCAGGAGCCCATAGACTCCATTATTCGAAGAAGAAAGTGGCAGTGGATTGGCCATACGCTTCGAAAAGGCGATCGGTGCATTGTATCTCAAGCAATGCAGTGGAACCCGCTCACACAGGAGGGAAGACAAGTGGGCCGGCCTAGAAGTACATGGCGAAGAACGGTCGAACAGGAATCGGCACGACTGGAGAAAAGTTGGAGAGAGCTGAAATATATTTCAAGAAATCGTACACGATGGCGCGTAGGTGTAGTGGAGGCCCTATGTCCCGTAAGGGAAACATCACGGACGTAATAGGTCCGAGGACCGAAGTAAGTAAACCTAACGGAAAAAAAAGTAGGGCCAATTTAATAAATAAATCACAAAAAAAACTACATTTAGGCAACTTAAGAGGTTTCAAAATTGAGTAATACTTAATAATTCATAATAACTGACACATGAAATTTGGGAAGAATTTTATAACTTAAATTTGTGTGTAAAAATTATTGCAAAATATTAAAAACCTTTGTACTAAAAATGTGTTTTATTGAAAAATCAACTTAATTTTTCGTACTTTAAATTCAAAAGATAGTGAAAAATTTTAAAATTTAAAAAAACTAATGATGCATATTTATAGGTGCAACCTTCTTCTACAAATACGTGAGTAATTTTGTATTTGTAAATCTAACGGAAAAAAAGTAGGGGCAACTTAATAAAATAAATCACAAAAAAGCTCCATTTAGCCAAATTTAGAGGCTTCAAACTTGAGTAATACTTAAAAGTTAATAACAAATGATACATGAATTTAAAGTAAAAATTTACAATCTAAAAATCTGTGTTAAAATTTTAGCAAAATCTTAAAAAAATTCATACTAAAAAAGTGATTTAGTCAAAAATCAATTCAATTTTTGGTGCTTTAAATACAAAAGTTAATACAAAATTGATAAATTTTGAAAAACAAAACCAACACTCTAATTGCCCTAATCCTTATCTTAAATATTGCTGATAAGTGATTATTTCAACAAAAGTCACTCTGAAATTAGTTTGATTGATTTATTTACCAACAAAATGCAAAATGTACAATGCTTTTTCAACGAATTTTATTTTTATATTACACATAAAACACATTAAATATTTTGAAATTTGACAATTATAAATCTTGACAATCTAACACAAATTTTGATATATAAAACATAACTATGCGTTGCTCACAAGCTTCACAAAATAATTTCAAATATTAAAATTTTACATTAGAAATAATTTTTACAGATAAAATCCAGAAAAAATTTAAAATTGTCAATTTTTCTGCATAAAATTGGCTTTAAATCGGAAAGTACTTATCCGAATTTCAAAATTCACTATTTAAATACATATAAAACATTAATAGATGTCCATAGAGTTTTAAAGACTAATATGCTTAAACAGATAAAATAGCATTATTTTGACTAAATATTGTTACGTTTTATGTATGCGATTATCAAAATTTAAATTTTGTAATAATCTATACGAATCAATAATTATTTTGGTATATAAAACATATTTCTACGACAACCACAAGCTTTAATATGTTTTTTTTTAAAATAACTGAAAGAAAAATTTTGCAAAAATCCAGTCTTATTGGTCGATAAAATTGTTTCTTTTTGGAAAAATATTCGTAAAATACCTGTAAATAGCCATAACTTGGGCAATACTTTTTTGATATTTATAAATGAGGTATCAAATGAAAGGCTATAAGACAGAAAATTATTAAAATAAAACTTATTTAATTTGCATGGCAAAATAAATTGTTAAAATAAAAAGAATTTTTCATAAAATGAAAAATTCATACCTTTTGAGTGTATTTACTTAGAAAAGTTGAAAAAGTTAATGAAAAATTTATAAATTTTGAAAAACTAATGATGCACATTTATAGGTATTACCTTTTTCTACAAATATTTGTGTAATATTGTTTTTTTTTAATCTAACAAAAAAAAGTACGGGCAATTTAAAAAAATAAATCACAAAAAAGCTCAATTTAGCCAACTTAAGAGGTTTCAAACTTCAGTAATACTTATAAGTTCATAAGAAATGATACTTGAATTTGAGGTAGAAATTTATAATCTTTATTTCTGTGTTAAAATTTTTGCAAAATCTTAAAAAAATGTATACTAAAAATGTGATTTACTGAAAAAGTTAATAAAAAATTGATAAATTTTGAAAAACAAACCCAACACACCAATTGCTCTAATCCTCTTCTAAAATATTGCTAATAAATGCCAACAAAAGCCAATCTAAAATTAGCTTTATTGATTTATTTACCAAAAAAATGCAAAGTCGATCATGCTTTTTCAACGACTTTTATTTTTATATTTTCACCACGCCCATAAAATATTTTCAAATTTAAATATGATAAAATTTGAAAGTCTAATTAACATTTTGATATACAGGGTGTCCCATTTACAATGGTCCAAACTGAAATTGGTGATAGGCCAGGTGATGAACTATCAGAATTTGGTAACTTTTCCATACCGAATCATAGCGGTTCTCGAGTAACGGCTATTTTTTGAAATTTGAAAAAAATCTAACTTTAAACCAGTTTTTTGCTCACCCTGTCCATAATTGATTTTTGTTTTTTACAAATTTTGCATTAAAAAAATCACTTTTAGTTTTACTAACTTTACTGAGTAAAATATTTTTAATTGGCATCACCATTTGCCTACAAATCATTAGTTAGTATTGAACTTTGCAAAAATTAATTTTTGACTTCAATCTTCTCATGAGCCCCCTGAATAAAATTCGTATGGCTCAATACAGGTTTTATATTTCAAAAATTGCCTATTTTTCTGTAGTTTCAAAAAAGGTATTAAACTTGCCAAAGCTATGTTTAAATAGACAGTTATAACCGTTTGAACCCAATCAAACAGGTTCAAAATCAAACAAAAATAAAACATTTTTGTTCAAATGTTTCGGTAAAATTAGAATTTCACTTCAAATATAACTCCGACAGAGCTGAATTTTGGTGGAGATCTTCAAAAAATAGCCGTTACTCGAGAACCGCTATGATTCGGTATAGAAAAGTTACCAAATTCTGAAAGGCCATGGCCTGGCCTTTCACCAGTTTTGGTTTGGACCATTGTTAATGGGACACCCTGTATAAAACATAACTGTGCGTTGCTCACAAAATAATTTCAAATATTAAAATTTTACATTAGAAATATTTTTTACAGATAAAATCCAGAAAAAAATTTAAATTTTCAATTTGTCTGCATAAAATTGGCTATAAGTCGGAAAGTACTTCACCGAATTTCAAAAATTAGATGTCTATGGAAAGGTCATTGTCTCACTATTGAAATACACACAAATCATTAATAGACTACATCACAATTTCAAAGACAAATACGCTTAAACAGATAAAATAGCATTATTTTGGCTAAATAGTCAATATTATAACTTTTTATGCAACCGATTATCAAAATTTAAATTTTGTAATAATCTGTACCAATTAAAAATTATTTTGGTATATAAAACATATTTCTATGATATAACCACAAGCTTTAATATGGATTTTTAAACATAATTGAAAGAAATTTTTTGCAAAAATCCAGTCTATTGGTCGATAAAATTCTTTCTCTTTCCAAAAATATACGTAAGATACCTGTTAATAGCCATAACTTGGCAATACTTTTTGGATATTTATAAATGAGGTATCAAATGAAAGGTTATAAGACATAGAAAATTATAAAAATAAAAATTATTTAATTAGCATGACAAAATAAATTGTTAAAATAGAAAGAATTTTCCATAAATCGAAAAATTCATACCTTTTGAGTGTATTTACTTAGAAAATTGCTAAAAGTTAATGAAAAATTCATAAATTTTGAAAAACTAATGATGCACATTTATAGGTGTCACCTTCTTTTACAATTATGTGAGTTATAATAATTGACAGGAAAATTTATCAAAAAATACAGTCTATAGGTCGATCAAATTGTTTCTTTTTGGAAAAATATACATTAAATACACGTAAATGGCCATGCTTGGCAATTATTTTTTGATATTTATAAATGAGGTATCAGAGGGAAGGCCTTACAACATAGACAATTATTTTATTAAATACAAAAATTACTTGTGACTGGTCGCTAGGACGATTAGTTTAGAAGCAAATACCATTTAAGTAGAAAAATGTGTCGATTTTGAGAAATAGTTTTTTACATGTCGTGGTACTCCCTAGATCACGAATATTCCACTTTTAAGTCACTAGGACAAGTAATTTTGCCGCAAATCGAGTTTGAAGTTAGAAAAAGTGTCAACTTTGAAGCCTGTAGGACGTTTAGATTAGCCGCAAATCGCTTTTAAAGATAACAGATAATAGTATACGATACATCGATGGAAAGGCGGCACTCACAAATATGCCATTTTAATTTCGCTAGGACGCTTAGTTAAGCCCCAAAAATGTAAATTTCAAGTCAACTAAGATAACTTCCTTCCCTCAAAATCTTGCAAACAAATTTAATGTTTAAATAAATACATATACACATAAAATATACAATATACAATACATATACATAGGTACAAATCACATTATTATTAAGTTAAACAAAGATCACAATAAGCTGAACTTTTACGAGAGACCGCACTCGACAGAAATACTATGCTATACTTATATGCTTATGTACTATTCAGATACAGAGTCTAAGTCTACGAAACGACTGTAAACCACGGGTGACTATTTTATACCATATTCTATTTAGCTAATGTGTGTTAGTCTGCGAAGCGACTATTTCTGTGGGTGGCTAGTTATAATATATAAAAGAAAGAATTTTAATCGTATTAAATATGACCATTTTTAAAAATCACGCTACAGCCTAAACTACAAGTCATAAAAATTCAAACTAAAATTTATACGATTGCAAATTTTATGTAGGTGAGCGATAAGATCGGATTTTTTGAAATTTGCATATTAAATAGGGTTAACGAGGGTAAATGTAGGGCAAAGTCGGACTTCTAACTTCTAAACGCGACGTCGTAGGAACTTCACTTTTTCTTTATTTTAAAGATCTTTAAGAATTAGGGAAAAAACAAATCACCCAGATATACCCGTTTTAAGACTGAAATAGGCACAAATAGTCGTTACGAGAAGTGCTTAAAAGTTGTATAAGGATACATTTTTTTAAAAATATTTTTACATACTTTTAAAGATAATAAAAAAATAAATTATCCATGTTTAAGGAATTTTTTTTTTTCATACCCAAAATGATTTTTGAAAAAAGGTAAATTTTTTTGAACAATTTTTCAAAGTATTTGATTTTTATCTTTTTAATGGGTTGTTGGAAAAATCTCAAATTTTACTATGTTATAGAATAATTTGATAGCAATTAAATGGTAAACATTTTATCTTTCTTAGTTATCATTTGACAGATTTATTTAAGAAGGAGTAAAAATTTTGAAACTTATTTTTTTTTTTGTTTTTTATTAATATCTTTTTAATTAAATGTCGTACAGGTTTGCAATGTACTGATGAAATATAGATATATGTTCTAGGAATTTGTATAAGTAAACAATACATTCCTATTGTACCGGTGAGCTGAGAAATTAACAATATAATATTGTTGATACATATAACTTAATAACATGTGAGTGTGTGCATGGATTGATTTAGTTTTTTCTTATATTTAATCTCAATGGAATACCCATTTATTTGGTACCTTATTTTTTAATCTACCTCCTATATTAGCGCCACAAAATTCATACAAAAATCGAATAAAATCCATAGAATTGCTCCGCTTTGTTCATTCTCAAAATTCGTCAACCATTACAAAACCCGTTATCTCAAATTATTTTTTATTCGATTATTTTTAATATGAAAAATCATAACTTCATTACTAATTGGCCGATATTTAAAGTTAATATCTCAAAATTTAGCTACGCGATATGGCTAAATATGTGTATACAATTTATTGAGGGGGGGGTGAAAAATTTCATTAAATTCAAAACTTGATGAAACTTTTTCGAAATTCAAAAAACTAATGATGCAGAATTATAGCTGTAACATTCTTCTACAAATATGTAGACAATTTTATATTTGTAAATCTAACGGAAGCAGAAGAAGACGCTAGTAGGTGTGACAGTAGGACCGTCTACAGAATTACCAAAGAGCTCACAGGTGTCCAGAGCTCTAAACAACACCTGGTTAAAGACACAAACGGATCCCTGCTAATTTCGGATGAGGACCAGCTCATAAGGTGGAGGGAACACTTTTCTGCGGTTTTAAACCGCGTTTTCGCCAGTGAAGTGAACCCTATTTCCCCTGAGCTACCCGCAGTAACTATTTCCCGAATACGCACCGTACCCCCCAGTAAAGAAGAAATTATCACCGCCATCAAAGCACTGAAAAACAACAAAGCGGTTGGACTTGACGGTATTCCTGCAGAGCTCTTAGGAGCAGCAGCCCCAACGACATCGAGCGAGCTACTGCACCCACTTATTAAGAGAGCTTGGGAAACAGAGAGCTTTCCTGAAGAGTGGAAAAAAGGAATGATTGTCAAGCTCCCAAAGAAAGGAGATCTCACACAGTGCGAAAACTGGAGAGGAATATGCGTTCTGCCTGCAGTAGCCAAGATAATAGCAAGGATAGTTTTGGACCGAATTTAAGACCACCTCGAAGACACACTCGACGCCGACACGACGAAGACACGACTCGAACAGTGCGTTGAATATCGATCACCACTTCACCTGCTGTTCATCAATTTTGAAAAGGCGTTCGACAGTGTCAATAGAGAATTTATTTGGCTTGCTTTGCGCAGGAGGGGCATCCCAGATAAATTGATTGCTATTATCAAGGCTACATATGATGGATCCAAGTGTCACGTTTTGCACAAAGGTAGGCTGTCAGAGGAGTTTGAAATCCAAAGTGGAGTTAGACAAGGCTGTATACTGTCACCAATACTGTTCCTGTTGGTGATAAGTGACGTACTGCACGCAGCTTTGTCAAGTGGAAATGGAGGAATTCAGTGGACTCTGCAATCTCACCTCAAACATCTGGACTACGCGGACGACGTATGCTTACTCTCTCATAGGATCATGGATCTCCATCAAATGACAACAAGGGTGGAGAGAGAAGCAGAAATCGTAGGGCTTAAGATCAACTCGGCAAAAACTAAAAGGATCAGCCTTGGAACTTCTTCATCAATCCAAGTAAATATTTCTGGACAACCGGTAGAGATGGTTGAGGATTTCCAATTTCTTGGGAGTATTGTCTCTACGGGTGGCAGAACTGAACTGGACGTAAACAGCCGAATCAGAAAAGCAAAAGCTGCGTTCGGAATGCTGTCCAAAATATGGAGAAACAACTCTTTTAGCTTAAAGACCAAGTTACGACTGTTCCGCTCCAATGTTGAATCCGTTCTGCTTTACGGCTGCAGCACTTGGAAAGTCACTGACACTGTCACTAGAATGCTGCAAACCTTCGTTAATAGATGTCTACGAAACATCTTGAGGATTTTCTGGCCCAACCGTATCTCCAAAGCCGAACTTCATGCGAGAACGGGTCAGGAGCCCATAGACTCCATTATTCGAAGAAGAAAGTGGCAGTGGATTGGCCATACGCTTCGAAAAGGCGATCGGTGCATTGTATCTCAAGCAATGCAGTGGAACCCGCTCACACAGGAGGGAAGACAAGTGGGCCGGCCTAGAAGTACATGGCGAAGAACGGTCGAACAGGAATCGGCACGACTGGAGAAAAGTTGGAGAGAGCTGAAATATATTTCAAGAAATCGTACACGATGGCGCGTAGGTGTAGTGGAGGCCCTATGTCCCGTAAGGGAAACATCACGGACGTAATAGGTCCGAGGACCGAAGTAAGTAAACCTAACGGAAAAAAAAGTAGGGCCAATTTAATAAATAAATCACAAAAAAAACTACATTTAGGCAACTTAAGAGGTTTCAAAATTGAGTAATACTTAATAATTCATAATAACTGACACATGAAATTTGGGAAGAATTTTATAACTTAAATTTGTGTGTAAAAATTATTGCAAAATATTAAAAACCTTTGTACTAAAAATGTGTTTTATTGAAAAATCAACTTAATTTTTCGTACTTTAAATTCAAAAGATAGTGAAAAATTTTAAAATTTAAAAAAACTAATGATGCATATTTATAGGTGCAACCTTCTTCTACAAATACGTGAGTAATTTTGTATTTGTAAATCTAACGGAAAAAAAGTAGGGGCAACTTAATAAAATAAATCACAAAAAAGCTCCATTTAGCCAAATTTAGAGGCTTCAAACTTGAGTAATACTTAAAAGTTAATAACAAATGATACATGAATTTAAAGTAAAAATTTACAATCTAAAAATCTGTGTTAAAATTTTAGCAAAATCTTAAAAAAATTCATACTAAAAAAGTGATTTAGTCAAAAATCAATTCAATTTTTGGTGCTTTAAATACAAAAGTTAATACAAAATTGATAAATTTTGAAAAACAAAACCAACACTCTAATTGCCCTAATCCTTATCTTAAATATTGCTGATAAGTGATTATTTCAACAAAAGTCACTCTGAAATTAGTTTGATTGATTTATTTACCAACAAAATGCAAAATGTACAATGCTTTTTCAACGAATTTTATTTTTATATTTTCACCACATAAAACACATTAAATATTTTGAAATTTGACAATTATAAATCTTGACAATCTTACACAAATTTTGATATATAAAACATAACTATGCGTTGCTCACAAGCTTCACAAAATAATTTCAAATATTAAAATTTTACATTAGAAATAATTTTTACAGATAAAATCCAGAAAAAATTTAAAATTGTCAATTTGTCTGCATAAAATTGGCTTTAAATCGGAAAGTACTTATCCGAATTTCAAAATTCACTATTTAAATACATATAAAACATTAATAGATGTCCATAGAGTTTTAAAGACTAATATTGTTACGTTTTGTAATAATCTATACGAATCAATAATTATTTTGGTATATAAAACATATTTCTACGACAACCACAAGCTTTAATATGGTTTTTTTAAAATAACTGAAAGAAAAATTTTGCAAAAATCCAGTCTTATTGGTCGATAAAATTGTTTCTTTTTGGAAAAATATTCGTAAAATACCTGTAAATAGCCATAACTTGGGCAATACTTTTTTGATATTTATAAATGAGGTATCAAATGAAAGGCTATAAGACAGAAAATTATTAAAATAAAACTTATTTAATTTGCATGGCAAAATAAATTGTTAAAATAAAAAGAATTTTTCATAAAACGAAAAATTCATACCTTTTGAGTGTATTTACTTAGAAAAGTTGAAAAAGTTAATGAAAAATTTATAAATTTTGAAAAACTAATGATGCACATTTATAGGTATTACCTTTTTCTACAAATATTTGTGTAATATTGTTTTTTTTTAATCTAACAAAAAAAAGTACGGGCAATTTAAAAAAATAAATCACAAAAAAGCTCAATTTAGCCAACTTAAGAGGTTTCAAACTTCAGTAATACTTATAAGTTCATAAGAAATGATACTTGAATTTGAGGTAGAAATTTATAATCTTTATTTCTGTGTTAAAATTTTTGCAAAATCTTAAAAAAATGTATACTAAAAATGTGATTTACTGAAAAAGTTAATAAAAAATTGATAAATTTTGAAAAACAAACCCAACACACCAATTGCTCTAATCCTCTTCTAAAATATTGCTAATAAATGCCAACAAAAGCCAATCTAAAATTAGCTTTATTGATTTATTTACCAAAAAAATGCAAAGTCGATCATGCTTTTTCAACGACTTTTATTTTTATATTTTCACCACGCCCATAAAATATTTTCAAATTTAAATATCATAAAATTTGAAAGTCTAATTAACATTTTGATATATAAAACATAACTGTGCGTTGCTCACAAAATAATTTCAAATATTAAAATTTTACATTAGAAATATTTTTTACAGATAAAATCCAGAAAAAAATTTAAATTTTCAATTTGTCTGCATAAAATTGGCTATAAGTCGGAAAGTACTTCACCGAATTTCAAAAATTAGATGTCTATGGAAAGGTCATTGTCTCACTATTGAAATACACACAAATCATTAATAGACTACATCACAATTTCAAAGACAAATACGCTTAAACAGATAAAATAGCATTATTTTGGCTAAATAGTCAATATTATAACTTTTTATGCAACCGATTATCAAAATTTAAATTTTGTAATAATCTGTACCAATTAAAAATTATTTTGGTATATAAAACATATTTCTATGATATAACCACAAGCTTTAATATGGATTTTTAAACATAATTGAAAGAAATTTTTTGCAAAAATCCAGTCTATTGGTCGATAAAATTCTTTCTCTTTCCAAAAATATACGTAAGATACCTGTTAATAGCCATAACTTGGCAATACTTTTTGGATATTTATAAATGAGGTATCAAATGAAAGGTTATAAGACATAGAAAATTATAAAAATAAAAATTATTTAATTAGCATGACAAAATAAATTGTTAAAATAGAAAGAATTTTCCATAAATCGAAAAATTCATACCTTTTGAGTGTATTTACTTAGAAAATTGCTAAAAGTTAATGAAAAATTCATAAATTTTGAAAAACTAATGATGCACATTTATAGGTGTCACCTTCTTTTACAATTATGTGAGTTATAATAATTGACAGGAAAATTTATCAAAAAATACAGTCTATAGGTCGATCAAATTGTTTCTTTTTGGAAAAATATACATTAAATACACGTAAATGGCCATGCTTGGCAATTATTTTTTGATATTTATAAATGAGGTATCAGAGGGAAGGCCTTACAACATAGACAATTATTTTATTAAATACAAAAATTACTTGTGACTGGTCGCTAGGACGATTAGTTTAGAAGCAAATACCATTTAAGTAGAAAAATGTGTCGATTTTGAGAAATAGTTTTTTACATGTCGTGGTACTCCCTAGATCACGAATATTCCACTTTTAAGTCACTAGGACAAGTAATTTTGCCGCAAATCGAGTTTGAAGTTAGAAAAAGTGTCAACTTTGAAGCCTGTAGGACGTTTAGATTAGCCGCAAATCGCGTTTAAAGATAACAGATAATAGTATACGATACATCGATGGAAAGGCGGCACTCACAAATATGCCATTTTAATTTCGCTAGGACGCTTAGTTAAGCCCCAAAATTGTAAATTTCAAGTCAACTAAGATAACTTCCTTCCCTCAAAATCTTGCAAACAAATTTAATGTTTAAATTAATACATATACACATAAAATATACAATTTACAATACATATACATAGGTACAAATCACATTATTATTAAGTTAAACAAAGATCACAATAAGCTGAACTTTTACGAGAGACCGCACTCGACAGAAATACTATGCTATACTTATATGCATATGTACTATTCAGATACAGAGTCTAAGTCTACGAAACGACTGTAAACCACGGGTGACTATTTTATACCATATTCTATTTAGCTAATGTGTGTTAGTCTGCGAAGCGACTATTTCTGTGGGTGGCTAGTTATAATATATAAAAGAAAGAATTTTAATCGTATTAAATATGACCATTTTTAAAAATCACGCTACAGCCTAAACTACAAGTCATAAAAATTCAAACTAAAATTTATACGATTGCAAATTTTATGTAGGTGAGCGATAAGATCGGATTTTTTGAAATTTGCATATTAAATAGGGTTAACGAGGGTAAATGTAGGGCAAAGTCGGACTTCTAACTTCTAAACGCGACGTCGTAGGAACTTCACTTTTTCTTTATTTTAAAGATCTTTAAGAATTAGGGAAAAAACAAATCACCCAGATATACCCGTTTTAAGACTGAAATAGGCACAAATAGTCGTTACGAGAAGTGCTTAAAAGTTGTATAAGGATACATTTTTTTAAAAATATTTTTACATACTTTTAAAGATAATAAAAAAATAAATTATCCATGTTTAAGGAATTTTTTTTTTTCATACCCAAAATGATTTTTGAAAAAAGGTAAATTTTTTTGAACAATTTTTCAAAGTATTTGATTTTTATCTTTTTAATGGGTTGTTGGAAAAATCTCAAATTTTACTATGTTATAGAATAATTTGATAGCAATTAAATGGTAAACATTTTATCTTTCTTAGTTATCATTTGACAGATTTATTTAAGAAGGAGTAAAAATTTTGAAACTTATTTTTTTTTTTGTTTTTTATTAATATCTTTTTAATTAAATGTCGTACAGGTTTGCAATGTACTGATGAAATATAGATATATGTTCTAGGAATTTGTATAAGTAAACAATACATTCCTATTGTACCGGTGAGCTGAGAAATTAACAATATAATATTGTTGATACATATAACTTAATAACATGTGAGTGTGTGCATGGATTGATTTAGTTTTTTCTTATATTTAATCTCAATGGAATACCCATTTATTTGGTACCTTATTTTTTAATCTACCTCCTATATTAGCGCCACAAAATTCATACAAAAATCGAATAAAATCCATAGAATTGCTCCGCTTTGTTCATTCTCAAAATTCGTCAACCATTACAAAACCCGTTATCTCAAATTATTTTTTATTCGATTATTTTTAATATGAAAAATCATAACTTCATTACTAATTGGCCGATATTTAAAGTTAATATCTCAAAATTTAGCTACGCGATATGGCTAAATATGTGTATACAATTTATTGAGGGGGGGGTGAAAAATTTCATTAAATTCAAAACTTGATGAAACTTTTTCGAAATTCAAAAAACTAATGATGCAGAATTATAGCTGTAACATTCTTCTACAAATATGTAGACAATTTTATATTTGTAAATCTAACGGAAGCAGAAGAAGACGCTAGTAGGTGTGACAGTAGGACCGTCTACAGAATTACCAAAGAGCTCACAGGTGTCCAGAGCTCTAAACAACACCTGGTTAAAGACACAAACGGATCCCTGCTAATTTCGGATGAGGACCAGCTCATAAGGTGGAGGGAACACTTTTCTGCGGTTTTAAACCGCGTTTTCGCCAGTGAAGTGAACCCTATTCCCCCTGAGCTACCCGCAGTAACTATTTCCCGAATACGCACCGTACCCCCCAGTAAAGAAGAAATTATCACCGCCATCAAAGCACTGAAAAACAACAAAGCGGTTGGACTTGACGGTATTCCTGCAGAGCTCTTAGGAGCAGCCCCAACGACATCGAGCGAGCTACTGCACCCACTTATTAAGAGAGCTTGGGAAACAGAGAGCTTTCCTGAAGAGTGGAAAAAAGGAATGATTGTCAAGCTCCCAAAGAAAGGAGATCTCACACAGTGCGAAAACTGGAGAGGAATATGCGTTCTGCCTGCAGTAGCCAAGATAATAGCAAGGATAGTTTTGGACCGAATTTAAGACCACCTCGAAGACACACTCGACGCCGACACGACGAAGACACGACTCGAACAGTGCGTTGAATATCGATCACCACTTCACCTGCTGTTCATCAATTTTGAAAAGGCGTTCGACAGTGTCAATAGAGAATTTATTTGGCTTGCTTTGCGCAGGAGGGGCATCCCAGATAAATTGATTGCTATTATCAAGGCTACATATGATGGATCCAAGTGTCACGTTTTGCACAAAGGTAGGCTGTCAGAGGAGTTTGAAATCCAAAGTGGAGTTAGACAAGGCTGTATACTGTCACCAATACTGTTCCTGTTGGTGATAAGTGACGTACTGCACGCAGCTTTGTCAAGTGGAAATGGAGGAATTCAGTGGACTCTGCAATCTCACCTCAAACATCTGGACTACGCGGACGACGTATGCTTACTCTCTCATAGGATCATGGATCTCCATGAAATGACAACAAGGGTGGAGAGAGAAGCAGAAATCGTAGGGCTTAAGATCAACTCGGCAAAAACTAAAAGGATCAGCCTTGGAACTTCTTCATCAATCCAAGTAAATATTTCTGGACAACCGGTAGAGATGGTTGAGGATTTCCAATATCTTGGGAGTATTGTCTCTACGGGTGGCAGAACTGAACTGGACGTAAACAGCCGAATCAGAAAAGCAAAAGCTGCGTTCGGAATGCTGTCCAAAATATGGAGAAACAACTCTTTTAGCTTAAAGACCAAGTTACGACTGTTCCGCTCCAATGTTGAATCCGTTCTGCTTTACGGCTGCAGCACTTGGAAAGTCACTGACACTGTCACTAGAATGCTGCAAACCTTCGTTAATAGATGTCTACGAAACATCTTGAGGATTTTCTGGCCCAACCGTATCTCCAAAGCCGAACTTCATGCGAGAACGGGTCAGGAGCCCATAGACTCCATTATTCGAAGAAGAAAGTGGCAGTGGATTGGCCATACGCTTCGAAAAGGCGATCGGTGCATTGTATCTCAAGCAATGCAGTGGAACCCGCTCACACAGGAGGGAAGACAAGTGGGCCGGCCTAGAAGTACATGGCGAAGAACGGTCGAACAGGAATCGGCACGACTGGGGAAAAGTTGGAGAGAGCTGAAATATATTTCAAGAAATCGTACACGATGGCGCGTAGGTGTAGTGGAGGCCCTATGTCCCGTAAGGGAAACATCACGGACGTAATAGGTCCGAGGACCGAAGTAAGTAAACCTAACGGAAAAAAAAGTAGGGGCAATTTAATAAATAAATCACAAAACAACCTACATTTAGGCAACTTAAGAGGTTTCAAAATTGAGTAATACTTAATAATTCATAATAACTGACACGTGAAATTTGGGGAGAAATTATTGCAAAATATTAAAAACCTTTGTACTAAAAATGTGTTTTATTGAAAAATCAACTTAATTTTTCGTACTTTAAATTCAAAAGTTAGTGAAAAATTTTAAAATTTAAAAAAACTAATGATGCATATTTATAGGTGCAACCTTCTTCTACAAATACGTGAGTAATTTTGTATTTGTAAATCTAACGGAAAAAAAGTAGGGGCAACTTAATAAAATAAATCACAAAAAAGATCCATTAAGCCAAATTTAGAGGCTTCAAACTTGAGTAATACTTAAAAGTTAATAACAAATGATACATAAGTAAAAATTAACAATCTAAAAATCTGTGTTAAAATTTTAGCAAAATCTTAAAAAAATTCATACTAAAAAAGTGATTTAGTCAAAAATCAATTCAATTTTTGGTGCTTTAAATACAAAAGTTAATACAAAATTGATAAATTTTGAAAAACAAAACCAACACTCTAATTGCCCTAATCCTTATCTTAAATATTGCTGATAAGTGATTATTTCAACAAAAGTCACTCTGAAATTAGTTTGATTGATTTATTTACCAACAAAATGCAAAATGTACAATGCTTTTTCAACGAATTTTATTTTTATATTACACATAAAACACATTAAATATTTTGAAATTTGACAATTATAAATCTTGACAATCTAACACAAATTTTGATATATAAAACATAACTATGCGTTGCTCACAAGCTTCACAAAATAATTTCAAATATTAAAATTTTACATTAGAAATAATTTTTACAGATAAAATCCAGAAAAAATTTAAAATTGTCAATTTTTCTGCATAAAATTGGCTTTAAATCGGAAAGTACTTATCCGAATTTCAAAATTCACTATTTAAATACATATAAAACATTAATAGATGTCCATAGAGTTTTAAAGACTAATATGCTTAAACAGATAAAATAGCATTATTTTGACTAAATATTGTTACGTTTTATGTATGCGATTATCAAAATTTAAATTTTGTAATAATCTATACAAATCAATAATTATTTTGGTATATAAAACATATTTCTACGACAACCACAAGCTTTAATATGGTTTTTTTTAAAATAACTGAAAGAAAATTTTTGCAAAAATCCAGTCTTATTGGTCGATAAAATTGTGATAAACTTTGAAAGTCTAATAAACATTTTGATATATAAAACATAACTGTGCGTTGCTCACAAGCTTCACAAAATAATTTCAAATATTAAAATTTTACATTAGAAATATTTTTACAGAGAAATCCAGAAAAAAATTTAAAATTGTCAATTTGTCTGCATAAAATTGGATATAAATCGGAAAGTACTTATCCGAATTCCAAAATTTTGATGTCGATGGAAAGGTCATTGTCTCACTATTCAAATACATACAAGACATTAATAGACGTCCATACAATTTTAAAGACAAATACGCTTAAACAGATAAAATAACATTATTTTGACTTAATAGTGAATATTGTTACCGTTTGTTGAACCGATTATCAAAATTTAAATTTTGTAATAATTTATACCAATCAACAATTATTTTGGTATATAAAACATATTTTTTCGATAACCACAAGCTTTTATATGTATTTTTAAACATAATTGAAAGAAATTTTTTTCAAAAATCCAGTCTATTGGTCGATAAAATTCTTTCTCTTTCGAAAAATATACGTAAGATAACTGTAAATAGTCATAACTTGGACAATACTTTTTTGATATTTATAAACGAGATACCAAATGAAAGGTTATAAGACATAGAAAACTATAAAGATTTGCATGACAAAATAAATCGTTAAAATAGAAAGAATTTTCCATATAGCGAAAAATGCATACCTTTTGAGTGTATTTACTTAGAAAATTGCTAAAAGTTAATGAAAAATTTATAAATTTTGAAAAACTAATGATGCACATTTATAGGTGTCACCTTCTTCTATAAATATTTAATCAATATTTTCTTTATAAGTCTAACGGGAAAAAAAGTAGGGGCAATTTAATAAAATAAATCACAAAAAAGCTCAATTTAGCCAACTTAAGAGGTTTCAAACTTCAGTAATACTTATAAGTTCATAACAAATGATACATGAATTTGAGGTAGAAATTTATAGTTTTAATTTTTGTGTTAAAAAAAAATGTATACTAAAAATGTGATTTACTGAAAACTCAATTTGATTTTTGGTACTTTAAATGCAAAATTTAATAAAAAATTGATAAATTTTGAAAAAAAAACACAACATACCAATTGCTCTAATCCTCTTCTAAAATATTGCTAATAAATGTTAAGTGATTATTTTAACAAAAGCCACTCTAAAATTAGTTTTATTGATTTATTTACCCAACAAAATCCAAAATCGATCATGCTTTTTCAACGACTTTTATTTTTATATTTTCACCACGCCCATAAAATATTTTCAAATTTAAATATGATAAACTTTGAAAGTCTAATTAACATTTTGATATATAAAACATAACTGTGCGTTGCTCACAAAATAATTTCAAATATTAAAATTTTACATTAGAAATATTTTTTACAGATAAAATCACACATAACACATAAAATTGGCTATAAGTCGGAAAGTACTTCACCGAATTTCAAAAATTTAGATGTCTATGGAATGGTCATTGTCTCACTATTGAAATACACACAAAACATTAATAGACTACAATACAATTTTAAAGACAAATACGCTTAAACAGATAAAATAGCATTATTTTGGCTAAATAGTCAATATTATAACTTTTTATGCAACCGATTATCAAAATTTAAATTTTGTAATAATCTGTACCAATTAACAATTATTTTGGTATATAAAACATATTTCTATGATAACCACAAGCTTTAATATGGATTTTTAAACATAATTGAAAGAAATGTTTTGCAAAAATCCAGTCTTTTGGTCGATAAAATTCTTTCTCTTTCGAAAAATATACGTAAGATACCTGTTAATAGCCATAACTTGGGCAATACTTTTTGGATATTTATAAATGAGGTATCAAATAAAAGGTTATAAGACATAGAAAATTATAAAAATAAAAATTATTTAATTAGCATGACAAAATAAATTGTTAAAATAGAAAGAATTTTCCATAAATCGAAAAATTCATACCTTTTGAGTGTATTTACTTAGAAAATTGCTAAAAGTTAATGAAAAATTTATAAATTTTGAAAAACTAATGATGCACATTTATAGGTGTCACCTTCTTTTACAATTATTTGAGTTATAATAATTGACAGGAAAATTTATCAAAAAATACAGTCTATAGGTCGATCAAATTGTTTCTTTTTGGAAAAATATACATTAAATACACGTAAATGGCCATGCTTGGGCAATTATTTTTTGATATTTATAAATGAGGTATCAGAGGGAAGGCCTTACAACATAGACAATTATTTTATTAAATTCAAAAATTACTTGTGACTGGTCGCTAGGACGATTAGTTTAGAAGCAAATACCATTTAAGTAGAAAAATGTGTCGATTTTGAGAAATAGTTTTTTTCATGTCGTGGTACTCCCTAGATCACGAATATTCCACTTTTAAGTCACTAGGACAAGTAATTTTGCCGCAAATCGAGTTTGAAGTTAGAAAAAGTGTCAACTTTGAAGCCTGTAGGACGTTTAGATTAGCCGCAAATCGCGTTTAAAGATAACAGATAATAGCATGCGATACATCGATGGAAAGGCGGCACTCACAAATATGCCATTTTAAATTCGCTAGGACGCTTAGTTAAGCCCCAAAATTGTAAATTTCAAGTCAACTAAGATAACTTCCTTCCCTCAAAATCTTGCAAACAAATTTAATGTTTAAATAAATACATATACATATAAAATATACAATATACAATACATATACATAGGTACAAATCACATTATTATTAAGTTAAACAAAGATCACAATAAGCTGAAGTTTTACGTGAGACCGCACTCGACAGAAATACTATGCTGTACTTATATGCATATGTACTATTCAGATACAGAGTCTAAGTCTGCGAAACGACTGTAAACCACAGGTGACTATTTTATACCATATTCTATTTAGCTAATGTGTGTTAGTCTGCGAAGCGACTATTTCTGCGGGTGGCTAGTTATAATATATAAAAGAAAGAATTTTAATCGTGTTAAATATGACCAATTTTACAAATCACGCTACAGCCTAAACTACAAGTCATAAAAATTCAAACTAAAATTTATACGATTGCAAATTTTATGTAGGTGAGCGATAAGATCGGATTTTTTGAAATTCGCATATTAAATAGGGTTAACGAGGGTAAATGTAGGGCAAAGTCGGATTTCTAACTTCTAAACGCGACGTCGTAGGAACTTCACTTTTTCGTTATTTTAAAGATCTTTAAGAATTAGGGAAAAAACAAATCACCCAGATATACCCGTTTTAAGACTGAAATAGGCACAAATAGTCGTTACGAGAAGTGCTTAAAAGTTGTATAAGGATACATTTTTTTAAAAATATTTTTACATACTTTTAAAGATAATAAAAAAATAAATTATCCATGTTTAAGGAATTTTTTTTTTCATACCCAAAATGATTTTTGAAAAAAGGTAAATTTTTTTGAACAATTTTACAAAGTATTTGATTTTTATCTTTTTAATGGGTTGTTGGAAAAATCTCAAATTTTACTATGTTATAGAATAATTTGATAGCAATTAAATGGTAAACATTTTATCTTTCTTAGTTATCATTTGACAGATTTATTTAAGAAGGAGTAAAAATTTTGAAACTTATTTTTTTTTTTTGTTTTTTATTAATATCTTTTTAATTAAATGTCGTACAGGTTTGCAATGTACTGATGAAATATAGATATATGTTCTAGGAATTTGTATAAGTAAACAATACATTCCTATTGTACCGGTGAGCTGAGAAATTAACAATATAATATTGTTGATACATATAACTTAATAACATGTGAGTGTGTGCATGGATTGATTTAGTTTTTTCTTATATTTAATCTCAATGGAATACCCATTTATTTGGTACCTCATTTTTTAATCTACCTCCTATATTAGCGCCACAAAATTCATAAAAAAATCGAATAAAATCCATAGAATTGCTCCGCTTTGTTCATTCTCAAAATTCGTCAACCATTACAAAACCCGTTATCTCAAATTATTTTTTATTCGATTATTTTTAATATGAAAAATCATAACTTCATTACTAATTGGCCGATATTTAAAGTTAATATCTCAAAATTTAGCTACGCAATATGGCTAAATATGTGTATACAATTTATTGAGGGGGGGGGGGGGGGGGTGAAAAATTTCATTAAATTCAAAACTTGATGAAACTTTTTCGAAATTCAAAAAACTAATGATGCAGAATTATAGCTGTAACATTCTTCTACAAATATGTAGACAATTTTATATTTGTAAATCTAACGGAAGCAGAAGAAGACGCTAGTAGGTGTGACAGTAGGACCGTCTACAGAATTACTAAAGAGCTCACTGGTGTCCAGAGCTCTAAACAACACCTGGTTAAAGACACAAACGGATCCCTGCTAATTTCGGATGAGGACCAGCTCATAAGGTGGAGGGAACACTTTTCTGCGGTTTTAAACCGCGTTTTCGCCAGTGAAGTGAACCCTATTCCCACTGAGCTACCCGAAGTAACAATTTCCCGAATACGCACCGTACCCCCCAGTAAAGAAGAAATTATCACTGCCATCAAAGCACTGAAAAACAACAAAGCGGTTGGACTTGACGGTATTCCTGCAGAGCTCTTAGGAGCAGCCCCAACGACATCGAGCGAACTACTGCACCCACTTATTAAGAGAGCTTGGGAAACAGAGAGCTTTCCTGAAGAGTGGAAAAAAGGAATGATTGTCAAGCTCCCAAAGAAAGGAGATCTCACACAGTGCGAAAACTGGAGAGGAATATGCGTTCTGCCTGCAGTAGCCAAGATAATAGCAAGGATAGTTTTGGACCGAATTAAAGACCACCTCGAAGACACACTCGACGCCGAACAAGCAGGTTTCCGCACTGGATCTTCCTGTGTGGATCACATCAACACCTTGCGGATTATCATCGAACAGTGCGTTGAATATCGATCACCACTTCACCTGCTGTTCATCGATTTTGAAAAGGCGTTCGACAATGTCAATAAAGAATTTATTCGGCTTGCTTTGCGCAGGAGGGGCATCCCAGATAAATTGATTGCTATTATCAAGGCTACATATGATGGATCCAAGTGTCACGTTTTGCACAAAGGTAGGCTGTCAGAGGAGTTTGAAATCCAAAGTGGAGTTAGGCAAGGCTGTATACTGTCACCAATACTGTTCCTGTTGGTGATAAGTGACGTACTGCACGCAGCTTTGTCAAGTGGAAATGGAGGAATTCAGTGGACTCTGCAATCTCACCTCAAACATCTGGACTACGCGGACGACGTATGCTTACTCTCTCATAGGATCATGGATCTCCATGAAATGACAACAAGGGTGGAGAGAGAAGCAGAAATCGTAGGGCTTAAGATCAACTCGGCAAAAACTAAAAGGATCAGCCTTGGAACTTCTTCATCAATCCAAGTAAATGTTTCCGGACAACCGGTAGAGATGGTTGAGGATTTCCAATATCTTGGGAGTATTGTCTCTACGGGTGGCAGAACTGAACTGGACGTAAACAGCCGAATCAGAAAAGCAAAAGCTGCGTTCGGAATGCTGTCCAAAATATGGAGAAACAACTCTTTTAGCTTAAAGACCAAGTTACGACTGTTCCGCTCCAATGTTGAATCCGTTCTGCTTTACGGCTGCAGCACTTGGAAAGTCACTGACACTGTCACTAGAATGCTGCAAACCTTCGTTAATAGATGTCTACGAAACATCTTGAGGATTTTCTGGCCCAACCGTATCTCCAAAGCCGAACTTCATGCGAGAACGGGTCAGGAGCCCATAGACTCCATTATTCGAAGAAGAAAGTGGCAGTGGATTGGCCATACGCTTCGAAAAGGCGATCGGTGCATTGTATCTCAAGCAATGCAGTGGAACCCGCTCACACAGGAGGGAAGACAAGTGGGCCGGCCTAGAAGTACATGGCCAAGAACGGTCGAACAGGAATCGGCACGACTGGGGAAAAGTTGGAGAGAGCTGAAATATATTTCAAGAAATCGTACACGATGGCGCGTAGGTGTAGTGGAGGCCCTATGTCCCGTAAGGGAAACATCACGGACGTAATAGGTCCGAGGACCGAAGTAAGTAAACCTAACGGAAAAAAAAGTAGGGGCAATTTAATAAATAAATCACAAAACAACCTACATTTAGGCAACTTAAGAGGTTTCAAAATTGAGTAATACTTAATAATTCATAATAACTGACACGTGAAATTTGGGGAGAAATTATTGCAAAATATTAAAAACCTTTGTACTAAAAATGTGTTTTATTGAAAAATCAACTTAATTTTTCGTACTTTAAATTCAAAAGATAGTGAAAAATTTTAAAATTTAAAAAAACTAATGATGCATATTTATAGGTGCAACCTTCTTCTACAAATACGTGAGTAATTTTGTATTTGTAAATCTAACGGAAAAAAAGTAGGGGCAACTTAATAAAATAAATCACAAAAAAGCTCCATTTAGCCAAATTTAGAGGCTTCAAACTTGAGTAATACTTAAAAGTTAATAACAAATGATACATGAATTTAAAGTAAAAATTTACAATTGAAATCTGTGTTAAAATTTTAGCAAAATCTTAAAAAAATTCATACTAAAAAAGTGATTTTGTCAAAAATCAATTCAATTTTTGGTGCTTTAAATACAAAAGTTAATACAAAATTGATAAATTTTGAAAAACAAAACCAACACTCTAATTGCCCTAATCCTTATCTTAAATATTGCTGATAAGTGATTATTTCAACAAAAGTCACTCTGAAATTAGTTTGATTGATTTATTTACCAACAAAATGCAAAATGTACAATGCTTTTTCAACGAATTTTATTTTTATATTTTCACCACATAAAACACATTAAATATTTTGAAATTTGACAATTATAAATCTTGACAATCTAACACAAATTTTGATATATAAAACATAACTATGCGTTGCTCACAAGCTTCACAAAATAATTTCAAATATTAAAATTTTACATTAGAAATAATTTTTACAGATAAAATCCAGAAAAAATTTAAAATTGTCAATTTGTCTGCATAAAATTGGCTTTAAATCGGAAAGTACTTATCCGAATTTCAAAATTCACTATTTAAATACATATAAAACATTAATAGATGTCCATAGAGTTTTAAAGACTAATATTGTTACGTTTTGTAATAATCTATACGAATCAATAATTATTTTGGTATATAAAACATATTTCTACGACAACCACAAGCTTTAATATGGTTTTTTTTAAATAACTGAAAGAAAAATTTTGCAAAAATCCAGTCTTATTGGTCGATAAAATTGTTTCTTTTTGGAAAAATATTCGTAAAATACCTGTAAATAGCCATAACTTGGGCAATACTTTTTTGATATTTATAAATGAGGTATCAAATGAAAGGCTATAAGACAGAAAATTATTAAAATAAAAATTATTAATTTTGCATGGCAAAATAAATTGTTAAAATAAAAAGAATTTTTCATAAAACGGAAAATTCATACCTTTTGAGTGTATTTACTTAGAAAAGTTGAAAAAGTTAATGAAAAATTTATAAATTTTGAAAAACTAATGATGCACATTTATAGGTGTTACCTTTTTCTACAAATATTTGTGTAATATTGTTTTTTTTTAATCTAACAAAAAAAAGAAGTAGGGGCAATTTAAAAAAATAAATCACAAAAAAGCTCAATTTAGCCAATTTAAGAGGTTTCAAACTTCAGTAATACTTATAAGTTCATAACAAATGATACATAAATTTGAGGTAGAAATGTATAATCTTTATTTCTGTGTTAAAATTTTTGCAAAATCTTTAAAAAATGTATACTAAAAATGTGATTTACTCAAAAATCCATGTGATTTTTGACACTTTAAATGCAAAAGTTAATAAAAAATTGATACATTTTGAAAAACAAACCCAACACACCAATTGCTCTAATCCTCTTCTAAAATATTGCTCATAAATGCCAACAAAAGCCAATCTAAAATTAGTTTTATTGATTTATTTACCAAAAAAATGCAAAATCGATCATGCTTTTTCAACGACTTTTATTTTTATATTTTCACCACGCCCATAAAATATTTTCAAATTTAAAAATGATAAACTTTGAAAGTCTAATAAACATTTTGATATATAAAACATAACTGTGCGTTGCTCACAAGCTTCACAAAATAATTTCAAATATTAAAATTTTACATTAGAAATATTTTTACAGAGAAATCCAGAAAAAATTTTAAAATTGTCAATTTGTCTGCATAAAATTGGATATAAATCGGAAAGTACTTATCCGAATTCCAAAATTTTGATGTCGATGGAAAGGTCATTGTCTCACTATTTAAATACATACAAGACATTAATAGACGTCCATACAATATTAAAGACAAATACGCTTAAACAGATAAAATAACATTATTTTGACTTAATAGTGAATATTGTTACCGTTTGTTGAACCGATTATCAAAATTTAAATTTTGTAATAATTTATACCAATCAACAATTATTTTGGTATATAAAACATATTTTTTCGATAACCACAAGCTTTTATATGTATTTTTAAACATAATTGAAAGAAATTTTTTTCAAAAATCCAGTCGATAAAATTCTTTCTCTTTCGAAAAATATACGTAAGATAACTGTAAACAGCCATAACTTGGACAATACTTTTTTGATATTTATAAATGAGATACCAAATGAAAGGTTATAAGACATAGAAAACTATAAAGATTTGCATGACAAAATAAATCGATAAAATAGAAAGAATTTTCCATATAGCGAAAAATGCATATCTTTTGAGTGTATTTACTTAGAAAATTGCTAAAAGTTAATGAAAAATTTATAAATTTTGAAAAACTAATGATGCACATTTATAGGTGTCACCTTCTTCTATAAATATTTAATCAATATTTTCTTTATAAGTCTAACGGGAAAAAAAGTAGGGGCAATTTAATAAAATAAATCACAAAAAAGCTCAATTTAGCCAACTTAAGAGGTTTAAAACTTCAGTAATACTTATAAGTTCATAACAAATGATACATGAATTTGAGGTAGAAATTTATAGTTTTAATTTTTGTGTTAAAAAAAAATGTATACTAAAAATGTGATTTACTGAAAACTCAATTTGATTTTTGGTACTTTAAATGCAAAATTTAATAAAAAATTGATAAATTTTGAAAAAAAAAACACAACATACCAATTGCTCTAATCCTCTTCTAAAATATTGCTAATAAATGTTAAGTGATTATTTTAACAAAAGCCACTCTAAAATTAGTTTTATTGATTTATTTACCCAAAAAAATCCAAAATCGATCATGCTTTTTCAACGACTTTTATTTTTATATTTTCACCACGCCCATAAAATATTTTCAAATTTAAATATGATAAACTTTGAAAGTCTAATTAACATTTTGATATATAAAACAGAACTGTGCGTTGCTCACAAAATAATTTCAAATATTAAAATTTTACATTAGAAATATTTTTTACAGATAAAATCACACATAACACATAAAATTGACTATAAGTCGGAAAGTACTTCACCGAATTTCAAAAATTTAGATTTCTATGGAAAGGTCATTGTATCACTATTGAAATACACACAAAACATTAATAGACTACAATACAATTTTAAAGACAAATACGCTTAAACAGATAAAATAGCATTATTTTGGCTAAATAGTCAATATTATAACTTTTTATGCAACCGATTATCAAAATTTTGTAATAATCTGTACCAATTAACAATTATTTTGGTATATAAAACATATTTCTATGATAACCACAAGCTTTAATATGGATTTTTAAACATAATTTAAAGAAATGTTTTGCAAAAATCCAGTCTATTGGTCGATAAAATTCTTTCTCTTTCGAAAAATATACGTAAAATACCTGTTAATAGCCATAACTTGGGCAATACTTTTTGGATATTTATAAATGAGGTATCAAATAAAACGTTATAAGACATAGAAAATTATAAAAATAAAAATTATTTAATTAGCATGACAAAATATATTGTTAAAATAGAAAGAATTTTCCATAAATCGAAAAATTCATACCTTTTGAGTGTATTTACTTAGAAAATTGCTAAAAGTTAATGAATAATTTATAAATTTAAGGACAAGTAATTTTGCCGCAAATCGAGTTGAAGTTAGAAAAAGTGTCAACTTTGAAGCCTGTAGGACGTTTAGATTAGCCGCAAATCGCGTTTAAAGATAACAGATAATAGCATGCGATACATCGATGGAAAGGTGGCACTCACAAATATGCCATTTTAAATTCGCTAGGACGCTTAGTTAAGCCCCAAAATTGTAAATTTCAAGTCAACTAAGATAACTTCCTACCCTCAAAATCTTGCAAACAAATTAAATGTTTAAATAAATACATATGCATATAAAATATACATTATACAATACATATACATAGGTACAAATCACATTATTATTAAGTTAAACAAAGATCACAATAAGCTGAACTTTTACGTGAGACCGCACTCGACAGAAATACTATGCTATACTTATATGCATATGTACTATTCAGATACAGAGTCTAAGTCTACGAAACGACTGTAAACCACAGGTGACTATTTTATACCATATTCTATTTAGCTAATGTGTGTTAGTCTGCGAAGCGACTATTTCTGCGGGTGGCTAGTTATAATATATAAAAGAAAGAATTTTAATCGTGTTAAATATGACCATTTTTACAAATCACGCTACAGCCTAAACTACAAGTCATACAAATTCAAACTAAAATTTATACGATTGCAAATTTTATGTAGGTGAGCGATAAGATCGGATTTTTTGAAATTCGCATATTAAATAGGGTTAACGAGGGTAAATGTAGGGCAAAGTCGGGTTTCTAACTTCTAAACGCGACGTCGTAGGAACTTCACTTTTTCTTTATTTTAAAGATCTTTAAGAATTAGGAAAAAAACAAATCACCCAGATATACCCGTTTTAAGACTGAAATAGGCACAAATAGTCGTTACGAGAAGTGCTTAAAAGTTGTATAAGGATACATATTTTAAAAATATTTTTACATACTTTTAAAGATAATACAAAAATAAATTATCCATGTTTAAGGAATTTTTGATAGGATTTTTTTTTTCATACCCAAAATGATTTTTGAAAAAAGGTAAATTTTTTTGAACAATTTTTCAAAGTATTTGATTTTTATCTTTTTAATGGGTTGTTGGAAAAATCTCAAATTTTACTATGTTATAGAATAATTTGATAGCAATTAAATGGTAAACATTTTATCTTTCTTAGTTATTATTTGACAGATTTATTTAAGGAGTAAAAATTTTGAAACTTGTTTTTTTTTTTTTTGTTTTTTATTAATATCTTTTTAATTAACTGTCGTACAGGTTTGCAATGTACTGATGAAATATAGATATATGTTCTAGGAATTTGTATAAGTAAACAATATATTCCTATTGTACCGTTGAGCTGAGAAATTAACAATATAATATTGTTGATACATATAACTTAATAACATGTTAGTGTGTGCATGGATTGATTTAGTTTTTTCTTATATTTAATCTCAATGGAATACCCATCAATTTGGTACCTCATTTTTTAATCTACCTCCTATATTAGCGCCACAAAATTCATAAAAAATCGACTAAAATCCATAGAATTGCTCCGCTTTGTTCATTCTCAAAATTCGTCAACCACTACAAAACCCGTTATCTCAAATTATTTTTTATTCGATTATTTTTAATATGAAAAATCATAACTTCATTACTAATTGGCCGATATTTAAAGTTAATATCTCAAAATTTAGCTACGCGATGTGGCTAAATATGTGTATACAAATTATTGAGGGGGGGGTGAAAAATTTCATTAAATTCAAAACTTGATGAAACTTTTTCGAAATTCAAAAAACTAATGATGCAGAATTATAGCTGTAACATTCTTCTACAAATATGTAGACAATTTTATATTTGTAAATCTAACGGAAGCAGAAGAAGACGCTAGTAGGTGTGACAGTAGGACCGTCTACAGAATTACCAAAGAGCTCACTGGTGTCCAGAGCTCTAAACAACACCTGGTTAAAGACACAAACGGATCCCTGCTAATTTCGGATGAGGACCAGCTCATAAGGTGGAGGGAACACTTTTCTGCGGTTTTAAACCGCGTTTTCGCCAGTGAAGTGAACCCTATTCCCACTGAGCTACCCGAAGTAACAATTTCCCGAATACGCACCGTACCCCCCAGTAAAGAAGAAATTATCACTGCCATCAAAGCACTGAAAAACAACAAAGCGGTTGGACTTGACGGTATTCCTGCAGAGCTCTTAGGAGCAGCCCCAACGACATCGAGCGAGCTACTGCACCCACTTATTAAGAGAGCTTGGGAAACAGAGAGCTTTCCTGAAGAGTGGAAAAAAGGAATGATTGTCAAGCTCCCAAAGAAAGGAGATCTCACACAGTGCGAAAACTGGAGAGGAATATGCGTTCTGCCTGCAGTAGCCAAGATAATAGCAAGGATAGTTTTGGACCGAATTTAAGACCACCTCGAAGACACACTCGACGCCGACACGACGAAGACACGACTCGAACAGTGCGTTGAATATCGATCACCACTTCACCTGCTGTTCATCAATTTTGAAAAGGCGTTCGACAGTGTCAATAGAGAATTTATTTGGCTTGCTTTGCGCAGGAGGGGCATCCCAGATAAATTGATTGCTATTATCAAGGCTACATATGATGGATCCAAGTGTCACGTTTTGCACAAAGGTAGGCTGTCAGAGGAGTTTGAAATCCAAAGTGGAGTTAGACAAGGCTGTATACTGTCACAAATACTGTTCCTGTTGGTGATAAGTGACGTACTGCACGCAGCTTTGTCAAGTGGAAATGGAGGAATTCAGTGGACTCTGCAATCTCACCTCAAACATCTGGACTACGCGGACGACGTATGCTTACTCTCTCATAGGATCATGGATCTCCATCAAATGACAACAAGGGTGGAGAGAGAAGCAGAAATCGTAGGGCTTAAGATCAACTCGGCAAAAACTAAAAGGATCAGCCTTGGAACTTCTTCATCAATCCAAGTAAATATTTCTGGACAACCGGTAGAGATGGTTGAGGATTTCCAATATCTTGGGAGTATTGTCTCTACGGGTGGCAGAACTGAACTGGACGTAAACAGCCGAATCAGAAAAGCAAAAGCTGCGTTCGGAATGCTGTCCAAAATATGGAGAAACAACTCTTTTAGCTTAAAGACCAAGTTACGACTGTTCCGCTCCAATGTTGAATCCGTTCTGCTTTACGGCTGCAGCACTTGGAAAGTCACTGACACTGTCACTAGAATGCTGCAAACCTTCGTTAATAGATGTCTACGAAACATCTTGAGGATTTTCTGGCCCAACCGTATCTCCAAAGCCGAACTTCATGCGAGAACGGGTCAGGAGCCCATAGACTCCATTATTCGAAGAAGAAAGTGGCAGTGGATTGGCCATACGCTTCGAAAAGGCGATCGGTGCATTGTATCTCAAGCAATGCAGTGGAACCCGCTCACACAGGAGGGAAGACAAGTGGGCCGGCCTAGAAGTACATGGCGAAGAACGGTCGAACAGGAATCGGCACGACTGGGGAAAAGTTGGAGAGAGCTGAAATATATTTCAAGAAATCGTACACGATGGCGCGTAGGTGTAGTGGAGGCCCTATGTCCCGTAAGGGAAACATCACGGACGTAATAGGTCCGAGGACCGAAGTAAGTAAACCTAACGGAAAAAAAAGTAGGGCCAATTTAATAAATAAATCACAAAAAAACCTACATTTAGGCAACTTAAGAGGTTTCAAAATTGAGTAATACTTAATAATTCATAATAACTGACACATGAAATTTGGGAAGAATTTTATAACTTAAATTTGTGTGTAAAAATTATTGCAAAATATTAAAAACCTTTGTACTAAAAATGTGTTTTATTGAAAAATCAACTTAATTTTTCGTACTTTAAATTCAAAAGATAGTGAAAAATTTTAAAATTTAAAAAAACTAATGATGCATATTTATAGGTGCAACCTTCTTCTACAAATACGTGAGTAATTTTGTATTTGTAAATCTAACGGAAAAAAAGTAGGGGCAACTTAATAAAATAAATCACAAAAAAGCTCCATTTAGCCAAATTTAGAGGCTTCAAACTTGAGTAATACTTAAAAGTTAATAACAAATGATACATGAATTTAAAGTAAAAATTTACAATCTAAAAATCTGTGTTAAAATTTTAGCAAAATCTTAAAAAAATTCATACTAAAAAAGTGATTTAGTCAAAAATCAATTCAATTTTTGGTGCTTTAAATACAAAAGTTAATACAAAATTGATAAATTTTGAAAAACAAAACCAACACTCTAATTGCCCTAATCCTAATCTTAAATATTGCTGATAAGTGATTATTTCAACAAAAGTCACTCTGAAATTAGTTTGATTGATTTATTTACCAACAAAATGCAAAATGTACAATGCTTTTTCAACGAATTTTATTTTTATATTTTCACCACATAAAACACATTAAATATTTTGAAATTTGACAATTATAAATCTTGACAATCTAACACAAATTTTGATATATAAAACATAACTATGCGTTGCTCACAAGCTTCACAAAATAATTTCAAATATTAAAATTTTACATTAGAAATAATTTTTACAGATAAAATCCAGAAAAAATTTAAAATTGTCAATTTGTCTGCATAAAATTGGCTTTAAATCGGAAAGTACTTATCCGAATTTCAAAATTCACTATTTAAATACATATAAAACATTAATAGATGTCCATAGAGTTTTAAAGACTAATATTGTTACGTTTTGTAATAATCTATACGAATCAATAATTATTTTGGTATATAAAACATATTTCTACGACAACCACAAGCTTTAATATGGTTTTTTTTAAATAACTGAAAGAAAAATTTTGCAAAAATCCAGTCTTATTGGTCGATAAAATTGTTTCTTTTTGGAAAAATATTCGTAAAATACCTGTAAATAGCCATAACTTGGGCAATACTTTTTTGATATTTATAAATGAGGTATCAAATGACAGGCTATAAGACAGAAAATTATTAAAATAAAACTTATTTAATTTGCATGGCAAAATAAATTGTTAAAATAAAAAGAATTTTTCATAAAACGAAAAATTCATACCTTTTGAGTGTATTTACTTAGAAAAGTTGAAAAAGTTAATGAAAAATTTATAAATTTTGAAAAACTAATGATGCACATTTATAGGTATTACCTTTTTCTACAAATATTTGTGTAATATTGTTTTTTTTTAATCTAACAAAAAAAAGTACGGGCAATTTAAAAAAATAAATCACAAAAAAGCTTAATTTAGCCAACTTAAGAGGTTTCAAACTTCAGTAATACCTTTAAGTTCATAAGAAATGATACTTGAATTTGAGGTAGAAATTTATAATCTTTATTTCTGTGTTAAAATTTTTGCAAAATCTTAAAAAAATGTTTACTAAAAATGTGATTTACTGAAAAAGTTAATAAAAAATTGATAAATTTTGAAAAACAAACCCAACACACCAATTGCTCTAATCCTCTTCTAAAATATTGCTAATAAATGCCAACAAAAGCCAATCTAAAATTAGCTTTATTGATTTATTTACCAAAAAAATGCAAAGTCGATCATGCTTTTTCAACGACTTTTATTTTTATATTTTCACCACGCCCATAAAATATTTTCAAATTTAAATATCATAAAATTTGAAAGTCTAATTAACATTTTGATATATAAAACATAACTGTGCGTTGCTCACAAAATAATTTCAAATATTAAAATTTTACATTAGAAATATTTTTTACAGATAAAATCCAGAAAAAAATTTAAATTTTCAATTTGTCTGCATAAAATTGGCTATAAGTCGGAAAGTACTTCACCGAATTTCAAAAATTAGATGTCTATGGAAAGGTCATTGTCTCACTATTGAAATACACACAAATCATTAATAGACTACATCACAATTTTAAAGACAAATACGCTTAAACAGATAAAATAGCATTATTTTGGCTAAATAGTCAATATTATAACTTTTTATGCAACCGATTATCAAAATTTAAATTTTGTAATAATCTGTACCAATTAAAAATTATTTTGGTATATAAAACATATTTCTATGATATAACCACAAGCTTTAATATGGATTTTTAAACATAATTGAAAGAAATTTTTTGCAAAAATCCAGTCTATTGGTCGATAAAATTCTTTCTCTTTCCAAAAATATACGTAAGATACCTGTTAATAGCCATAACTTGGCAATACTTTTTGGATATTTATAAATGAGGTATCAAATGAAAGGTTATAAGACATAGAAAATTATAAAAATAAAAATTATTTAATTAGCATGACAAAATAAATTGTTAAAATAGAAAGAATTTTCCATAAATCGAAAAATTCATACCTTTTGAGTGTATTTACTTAGAAAATTGCTAAAAGTTAATGAAAAATTCATAAATTTTGAAAAACTAATGATGCACATTTATAGGTGTCACCTTCTTTTACAATTATGTGAGTTATAATAATTGACAGGAAAATTTATCAAAAAATACAGTCTATAGGTCGATCAAATTGTTTCTTTTTGGAAAAATATACATTAAATACACGTAAATGGCCATGCTTGGCAATTATTTTTTGATATTTATAAATGAGGTATCAGAGGGAAGGCCTTACAACATAGACAATTATTTTATTAAATACAAAAATTACTTGTGACTGGTCGCTAGGACGATTAGTTTAGAAGCAAATACCATTTAAGTAGAAAAATGTGTCGATTTTGAGAAATAGTTTTTTACATGTCGTGGTACTCCCTAGATCACGAATATTCCACTTTTAAGTCACTAGGACAAGTAATTTTGCCGCAAATCGAGTTTGAAGTTAGAAAAAGTGTCAACTTTGAAGCCTGTAGGACGTTTAGATTAGCCGCAAATCGCGTTTAAAGATAACAGATAATAGTATACGATACATCGATGGAAAGGCGGCACTCACAAATATGCCATTTTAATTTCGCTAGGACGCTTAGTTAAGCCCCAAAATTGTAAATTTCAAGTCAACTAAGATAACTTCCTTCCCTCAAAATCTTGCAAACAAATTTAATGTTTAAATAAATACATATACACATAAAATATACAATATACAATACATATACATAGGTACAAATCACATTATTATTAAGTTAAACAAAGATCACAATAAGCTGAACTTTTACGAGAGACCGCACTCGACAGAAATACTATGCTATACTTATATGCATATGTACTATTCAGATACAGAGTCTAAGTCTACGAAACGACTGTAAACCACGGGTGACTATTTTATACCATATTCTATTTAGCTAATGTGTGTTAGTCTGCGAAGCGACTATTTCTGTGGGTGGCTAGTTATAATATATAAAAGAAAGAATTTTAATCGTATTAAATATGACCATTTTTAAAAATCACGCTACAGCCTAAACTACAAGTCATAAAAATTCAAACTAAAATTTATACGATTGCAAATTTTATGTAGGTGAGCGATAAGATAGGATTTTTTGAAATTTGCATATTAAATAGGGTTAACGAGGGTAAATGTAGGGCAAAGTCGGACTTCTAACTTCTAAACGCGACGTCGTAGGAACTTCACTTTTTCTTTATTTTAAAGATCTTTAAGAATTAGGGAAAAAACAAATCACCCAGATATACCCGTTTTAAGACTGAAATAGGCACAAATAGTCGTTACGAGAAGTGCTTAAAAGTTGTATAAGGATACATTTTTTTAAAAATATTTTTACATACTTTTAAAGATAATAAAAAAATAAATTATCCATGTTTAAGGAATTTTTTTTTTTCATACCCAAAATGATTTTTGAAAAAAGGTAAATTTTTTTGAACAATTTTTCAAAGTATTTGATTTTTATCTTTTTAATGGGTTGTTGGAAAAATCTCAAATTTTACTATGTTATAGAATAATTTGATAGCAATTAAATGGTAAACATTTTATCTTTCTTAGTTATCATTTGACAGATTTATTTAAGAAGGAGTAAAAATTTTGAAACTTATTTTTTTTTTTTGTTTTTTATTAATATCTTTTTAATTAAATGTCGTACAGGTTTGCAATGTACTGATGAAATATAGATATATGTTCTAGGAATTTGTATAAGTAAACAATACATTCCTATTGTACCGGTGAGCTGAGAAATTAACAATATAATATTGTTGATACATATAACTTAATAACATGTGAGTGTGTGCATGGATTGATTTAGTTTTTTCTTATATTTAATCTCAATGGAATACCCATTTATTTGGTACCTTATTTTTTAATCTACCTCCTATATTAGCGCCACAAAATTCATACAAAAATCGAATAAAATCCATAGAATTGCTCCGCTTTGTTCATTCTCAAAATTCGTCAACCATTACAAAACCCGTTATCTCAAATTATTTTTTATTCGATTATTTTTAATATGAAAAATCATAACTTCATTACTAATTGGCCGATATTTAAAGTTAATATCTCAAAATTTAGCTACGCGATATGGCTAAATATGTGTATACAATTTATTGAGGGGGGGGTGAAAAATTTCATTAAATTCAAAACTTGATGAAACTTTTTCGAAATTCAAAAAACTAATGATGCAGAATTATAGCTGTAACATTCTTCTACAAATATGTAGACAATTTTATATTTGTAAATCTAACGGAAGCAGAAGAAGACGCTAGAAGGTGTGACAGTAGGACCGTCTACAGAATTACCAAAGAGCTCACAGGTGTCCAGAGCTCTAAACAACACCTGGTTAAAGACACAAACGGATCCCTGCTAATTTCGGATGAGGACCAGCTCATAAGGTGGAGGGAACACTTTTCTGCGGTTTTAAACCGCGTTTTCGCCAGTGAAGTGAACCCTATTCCCCCTGAGCTACCCGCAGTAACTATTTCCCGAATACGCACCGTACCCCCCAGTAAAGAAGAAATTATCACCGCCATCAAAGCACTGAAAAACAACAAAGCGGTTGGACTTGACGGTATTCCTGCAGAGCTCTTAGGAGCAGCCCCAACGACATCGAGCGAGCTACTGCACCCACTTATTAAGAGAGCTTGGGAAACAGAGAGCTTTCCTGAAGAGTGGAAAAAAGGAATGATTGTCAAGCTCCCAAAGAAAGGAGATCTCACACAGTGCGAAAACTGGAGAGGAATATGCGTTCTGCCTGCAGTAGCCAAGATAATAGCAAGGATAGTTTTGGACCGAATTTAAGACCACCTCGAAGACACACTCGACGCCGACACGACGAAGACACGACTCGAACAGTGCGTTGAATATCGATCACCACTTCACCTGCTGTTCATCAATTTTGAAAAGGCGTTCGACAGTGTCAATAGAGAATTTATTTGGCTTGCTTTGCGCAGGAGGGGCATCCCAGATAAATTGATTGCTATTATCAAGGCTACATATGATGGATCCAAGTGTCACGTTTTGCACAAAGGTAGGCTGTCAGAGGAGTTTGAAATCCAAAGTGGAGTTAGACAAGGCTGTATACTGTCACCAATACTGTTCCTGTTGGTGATAAGTGACGTACTGCACGCAGCTTTGTCAAGTGGAAATGGAGGAATTCAGTGGACTCTGCAATCTCACCTCAAACATCTGGACTACGCGGACGACGTATGCTTACTCTCTCATAGGATCATGGATCTCCATCAAATGACAACAAGGGTGGAGAGAGAAGCAGAAATCGTAGGGCTTAAGATCAACTCGGCAAAAACTAAAAGGATCAGCCTTGGAACTTCTTCATCAATCCAAGTAAATATTTCTGGACAACCGGTAGAGATGGTTGAGGATTTCCAATATCTTGGGAGTATTGTCTCTACGGGTGGCAGAACTGAACTGGACGTAAACAGCCGAATCAGAAAAGCAAAAGCTGCGTTCGGAATGCTGTCCAAAATATGGAGAAACAACTCTTTTAGCTTAAAGACCAAGTTACGACTGTTCCGCTCCAATGTTGAATCCGTTCTGCTTTACGGCTGCAGCACTGACACTGTCACTAGAATGCTGCAAACCTTCGTTAATAGATGTCTACGAAACATCTTGAGGATTTTCTGGCCCAACCGTATCTCCAAAGCCGAACTTCATGCGAGAACGGGTCAGGAGCCCATAGACTCCATTATTCGAAGAAGAAAGTGGCAGTGGATTGGCCATACGCTTCGAAAAGGCGATCGGTGCATTGTATCTCAAGCAATGCAGTGGAACCCGCTCACACAGGAGGGAAGACAAGTGGGCCGGCCTAGAAGTACATGGCGAAGAACGGTCGAACAGGAATCGGCACGACTGGGGAAAAGTTGGAGAGAGCTGAAATATATTTCAAGAAATCGTACACGATGGCGCGTAGGTGTAGTGGAGGCCCTATGTCCCGTAAGGGAAACATCACGGACGTAATAGGTCCGAGGACCTAAGTAAATAAGTAAGTAAGTAAACCTAACGGAAAAAAAAGTAGGGGCAATTTAATAAATAAATCACAAAAAAACCTACATTTAGGCAACTTAAGAGGTTTCAAAATTGAGTAATACTTAATAATTCATAATAACTGACACATGAAATTTGGGAAGAATTTTATAACTTAAATTTGTGTGTAAAAATTATTGCAAAATATTAAAAACCTTTGTACTAAAAATGTGTTTTATTGAAAAATCAACTTAATTTTTCGTACTTTAAATTCAAAAGTTAGTGAAAAATTTTAAAATTTAAAAAAACTAATGATGCATATTTATAGGTGCAACCTTCTTCTACAAATACGTGAGTAATTTTGTATTTGTAAATCTAACGGAAAAAAAGTAGGGGCAACTTAATAAAATAAATCACAAAAAAGCTCCATTAAGCCAAATTTAGAGGCTTCAAACTTGAGTAATACTTAAAAGTTAATAACAAATGATACATGAATTTAAAGTAAAAATTAACAATCTAAAAATCTGTGTTAAAATTTTAGCAAAATCTTAAAAAAATTCATACTAAAAAAGTGATTTAGTCAAAAATCAATTCAATTTTTGGTGCTTTAAATACAAAAGTTAATACAAAATTGATAAATTTTGAAAAACAAAACCAACACTCTAATTGCCCTAATCCTTATCTTAAATATTGCTGATAAGTGATTATTTCAACAAAAGTCACTCTGAAATTAGTTTGATTGATTTATTTACCAACAAAATGCAAAATGTACAATGCTTTTTCAACGAATTTTATTTTTATATTTTCACCACATAAAACACATTAAATATTTTGAAATTTGACAATTATAAATCTTGACAATCTAACACAAATTTTGATATATAAAACATAACTATGCGTTGCTCACAAGCTTCACAAAATAATTTCAAATATTAAAATTTTACATTAGAAATAATTTGTACAGATAAAATCCAGAAAAAATTTAAAAATGTCAATTTTTCTGCATAAAATTGGCTTTAAATCGGAAAGTACTTATCCGAATTTCAAAATTCACTATTTAAATACATATAAAACATTAATAGATGTCCATAGAGTTTTAAAGACTAATATGCTTAAACAGATAAAATAGCATTATTTTGACTAAATATTGTTACGTTTTATGTATGCGATTATCAAAATTTAAATTTTGTAATAATCTATACAAATCAATAATTATTTTGGTATATAAAACATATTTCTACGACAACCACAAGCTTTAATATGGTTTTTTTTAAAATAACTGAAAGAAAATTTTTGCAAAAATCCAGTCTTATTGGTCGATAAAATTGTGATAAACTTTGAAAGTCTAATAAACATTTTGATATATAAAACATAACTGTGCGTTGCTCACAAGCTTCACAAAATAATTTCAAATATTAAAATTTTACATTAGAAATATTTTTACAGAGAAATCCAGAAAAAAATTTAAAATTGTCAATTTGTCTGCATAAAATTGGATATAAATCGGAAAGTACTTATCCGAATTCCAAAATTTTGATGTCGATGGAAAGGTCATTGTCTCACTATTCAAATACATACAAGACATTAATAGACGTCCATACAATTTTAAAGACAAATACGCTTAAACAGATAAAATAACATTATTTTGACCTAATAGTGAATATTGTTACCGTTTGTTGAACCGATTATCAAAATTTAAATTTTGTAATAATTTATACCAATCAACAATTATTTTGGTATATAAAACATATTTTTTCGATAACCACAAGCTTTTATATGTATTTTTAAACATAATTGAAAGAAATTTTTTTCAAAAATCCAGTCTATTGGTCGATAAAATTCTTTCTCTTTCGAAAAATATACGTAAGATAACTGTAAATAGTCATAACTTGGACAATACTTTTTTGATATTTATAAACGAGATACCAAATGAAAGGTTATAAGACATAGAAAACTATAAAGATTTGCATGACAAAATAAATCGTTAAAATAGAAAGAATTTTCCATATAGCGAAAAATGCATACCTTTTGAGTGTATTTACTTAGAAAATTGCTAAAAGTTAATGAAAAATTTATAAATTTTGAAAAACTAATGATGCACATTTATAGGTGTCACCTTCTTCTATAAATATTTAATCAATATTTTCTTTATAAGTCTAACGGGAAAAAAAGTAGGGGCAATTTAATAAAATAAATCACAAAAAAGCTCAATTTAGCCAACTTAAGAGGTTTCAAACTTCAGTAATACTTATAAGTTCATAACAAATGATACATGAATTTGAGGTAGAAATTTATAGTTTTAATTTTTGTGTTAAAAAAAAATGTATACTAAAAATGTGATTTACTGAAAACTCAATTTGATTTTTGGTACTTTAAATGCAAAATTTAATAAAAAATTGATAAATTTTGAAAAAAAAAACACAACATACCAATTGCTCTAATCCTCTTCTAAAATATTGCTAATAAATGTTAAGTGATTATTTTAACAAAAGCCACTCTAAAATTAGTTTTATTGATTTATTTACCCAACAAAATCCAAAATCGATCATGCTTTTTCAACGACTTTTATTTTTATATTTTCACCACGCCCATAAAATATTTTCAAATTTAAATATGATAAACTTTGAAAGTCTAATTAACATTTTGATATATAAAACATAACTGTGCGTTGCTCACAAAATAATTTCAAATATTAAAATTTTACATTAGAAATATTTTTTACAGATAAAATCACACATAACACATAAAATTGGCTATAAGTCGGAAAGTACTTCACCGAATTTCAAAAATTTAGATGTCTATGGAATGGTCATTGTCTCACTATTGAAATACACACAAAACATTAATAGACTACAATACAATTTTAAAGACAAATACGCTTAAACAGATAAAATAGCATTATTTTGGCTAAATAGTCAATATTATAACTTTTTATGCAACCGATTATCAAAATTTAAATTTTGTAATAATCTGTACCAATTAACAATTATTTTGGTATATAAAACATATTTCTATGATAACCACAAGCTTTAATATGGATTTTTAAACATAATTGAAAGAAATGTTTTGCAAAAATCCAGTCTTTTGGTCAATAAAATTCTTTCTCTTTCGAAAAATATACGTAAGATACCTGTTAATAGCCATAACTTGGGCAATACTTTTTGGATATTTATAAATGAGGTATCAAATAAAAGGTTATAAGACATAGAAAATTATAAAAATAAAAATTATTTAATTAGCATGACAAAATAAATTGTTAAAATAGAAAGAATTTTCCATAAATCGAAAAATTCATACCTTTTGAGTGTATTTACTTAGAAAATTGCTAAAAGTTAATGAAAAATTTATAAATTTTGAAAAACTAATGATGCACATTTATAGGTGTCACCTTCTTTTACAATTATTTGAGTTATAATAATTGACAGGAAAATTTATCAAAAAATACAGTCTATAGGTCGATCAAATTGTTTCTTTTTGGAAAAATATACATTAAATACACGTAAATGGCCATGCTTGGGCAATTATTTTTTGATATTTATAAATGAGGTATCAGAGGGAAGGCCTTACAACATAGACAATTATTTTATTAAATTCAAAAATTACTTGTGACTGGTCGCTAGGACGATTAGTTTAGAAGCAAATACCATTTAAGTAGAAAAATGTGTCGATTTTGAGAAATAGTTTTTTTCATGTCGTGGTACTCCCTAGATCACGAATATTCCACTTTTAAGTCACTAGGACAAGTAATTTTGCCGCAAATCGAGTTTGAAGTTAGAAAAAGTGTCAACTTTGAAGCCTGTAGGACGTTTAGATTAGCCGCAAATCGCGTTTAAAGATAACAGATAATAGCATGCGATACATCGATGGAAAGGCGGCACTCACAAATATGCCATTTTAAATTCGCTAGGACGCTTAGTTAAGCCCCAAAATTGTAAATTTCAAGTCAACTAAGATAACTTCCTTCCCTCAAAATCTTGCAAACAAATTTAATGTTTAAATAAATACATATACATATAAAATATACAATATACAATACATATACATAGGTACAAATCACATTATTATTAAGTTAAACAAAGATCACAATAAGCTGAAGTTTTACGTGAGACCGCACTCGACAGAAATACTATGCTGTACTTATATGCATATGTACTATTCAGATACAGAGTCTAAGTCTGCGAAACGACTGTAAACCACAGGTGACTATTTTATACCATATTCTATTAAGCTAATGTGTGTTAGTCTGCGAAGCGACTATTTCTGCGGGTGGCTAGTTATAATATATAAAAGAAAGAATTTTAATCGTGTTAAATATGACCAATTTTACAAATCACGCTACAGCCTAAACTACAAGTCATAAAAATTCAAACTAAAATTTATACGATTGCAAATTTTATGTAGGTGAGCGATAAGATCGGATTTTTTGAAATTCGCATATTAAATAGGGTTAACGAGGGTAAATGTAGGGCAAAGTCGGATTTCTAACTTCTAAACGCGACGTCGTAGGAACTTCACTTTTTCGTTATTTTAAAGATCTTTAAGAATTAGGGAAAAAACAAATCACCCAGATATACCCGTTTTAAGACTGAAATAGGCACAAATAGTCGTTACGAGAAGTGCTTAAAAGTTGTATAAGGATACATTTTTTTAAAAATATTTTTACATACTTTTAAAGATAATAAAAAAATAAATTATCCATGTTTAAGGAATTTTTTTTTTCATACCCAAAATGATTTTTGAAAAAAGGTAAATTTTTTTGAACAATTTTACAAAGTATTTGATTTTTATCTTTTTAATGGGTTGTTGGAAAAATCTCAAATTTTACTATGTTATAGAATAATTTGATAGCAATTAAATGGTAAACATTTTATCTTTCTTAGTTATCATTTGACAGATTTATTTAAGAAGGAGTAAAAATTTTGAAACTTATTTTTTTTTTTGTTTTTTATTAATATCTTTTTAATTAAATGTCGTACAGGTTTGCAATGTACTGATGAAATATAGATATATGTTCTAGGAATTTGTATAAGTAAACAATACATTCCTATTGTACCGTTGAGCTGAGAAATTAACAATATAATATTGTTGATACATATAACTTAATAACATGTGAGTGTGTGCATGGATTGATTTAGTTTTTTCTTATATTTAATCTCAATGGAATACCCATTTATTTGGTACCTCATTTTTTAATCTACCTCCTATATTAGCGCCACAAAATTCATACAAAAATCGAATAAAATCCATAGAATTGCTCCGCTTTGTTCATTCTCAAAATTCGTCAACCATTACAAAACCCGTTATCTCAAATTATTTTTTATTCGATTATTTTTAATATGAAAAATCATAACTTCATTACTAATTGGCCGATATTTAAAGTTAATATCTCAAAATTTAGCTACGCGATATGGCTAAATATGTGTATACAATTTATTGAGGGGGGGGTGAAAAATTTCATTAAATTCAAAACTTGATGAAACTTTTTCGAAATTCAAAAAACTAATGATGCAGAATTATAGCAGTAACATTCTTCTACAAATATGTAGACAATTTTATATTTGTAAATCTAACGGAAGCAGAAGAAGACGCTAGTAGGTGTGACAGTAGGACCGTCTACAGAATTACCAAAGAGCTCACTGGTGTCCAGAGCTCTAAACAACACCTGGTTAAAGACACAAACGGATCCCTGCTAATTTCGGATGAGGACCAGCTCATAAGTTGGAGGGAACACTTTTCTGCGGTTTTAAACCGCGTTTTCGCCAGTGAAGTGAACCCTATTCCCACTGAGCTACCCGAAGTAACAATTTCCCGAATACGCACCGTACCCCCCAGTAAAGAAGAAATTATCACTGCCATCAAAGCACTGAAAAACAACAAAGCGGTTGGACTTGACGGTATTCCTGCAGAGCTCTTAGGAGCAGCCCCAACGACATCAAGCGAACTACTGCACCCACTTATTAAGAGAGCTTGGGAAACAGAGAGCTTTCCTGAAGAGTGGAAAAAAGGAATGATTGTCAAGCTCCCAAAGAAAGGAGATCTCACACAGTGCGAAAACTGGAGAGGAATATGCGTTCTGCCTGCAGTAGCCAAGATAATAGCAAGGATAGTTTTGGACCGAATTAAAGACCACCTCGAAGACACACTCGACGCCGAACAAGCAGGTTTCCGCACTGGATCTTCCTGTGTGGATCACATCAACACCTTGCGGATTATCATCGAACAGTGCGTTGAATATCGATCACCACTTCACCTGCTGTTCATCGATTTTGAAAAGGCGTTCGACAATGTCAATAAAGAATTTATTCGGCTTGCTTTGCGCAGGAGGGGCATCCCAGATAAATTGATTGCTATTATCAAGGCTACATATGATGGATCCAAGTGTCACGTTTTGCACAAAGGTAGGCTGTCAGAGGAGTTTGAAATCCAAAGTGGAGTTAGGCAAGGCTGTATACTGTCACCAATACTGTTCCTGTTGGTGATAAGTGACGTACTGCACGCAGCTTTGTCAAGTGGAAATGGAGGAATTCAGTGGACTCTGCAATCTCACCTCAAACATCTGGACTACGCGGACGACGTATGCTTACTCTCTCATAGGATCATGGATCTCCATCAAATGACAACAAGGGTGGAGAGAGAAGCAGAAATCGTAGGGCTTAAGATCAACTCGGCAAAAACTAAAAGGATCAGCCTTGGAACTTCTTCATCAATCCAAGTAAATATTTCTGGACAACCGGTAGAGATGGTTGAGGATTTCCAATATCTTGGGAGTATTGTCTCTACGGGTGGCAGAACTGAACTGGACGTAAACAGCCGAATCAGAAAAGCAAAAGCTGCGTTCGGAATGCTGTCCAAAATATGGAGAAACAACTCTTTTAGCTTAAAGACCAAGTTACGACTGTTCCGCTCCAATGTTGAATCCGTTCTGCTTTACGGCTGCAGCACTTGGAAAGTCACTGACACTGTCACTAGAATGCTGCAAACCTTCGTTAATAGATGTCTACGAAACATCTTGAGGATTTTCTGGCCCAACCGTATCTCCAAAGCCGAACTTCATGCGAGAACGGGTCAGGAGCCCATAGACTCCATTATTCGAAGAAGAAAGTGGCAGTGGATTGGCCATACGCTTCGAAAAGGCGATCGGTGCATTGTATCTCAAGCAATGCAGTGGAACCCGCTCACACAGGAGGGAAGACAAGTGGGCCGGCCTAGAAGTACATGGCGAAGAACGGTCGAACAGGAATCGGCACGACTGAGTAAAAGTTGGAGAGAGCTGAAATATATTTCAAGAAATCGTACACGATGGCGCGTAGGTGTAGTGGAGGCCCTATGTCCCGTAAGGGAAACATCACGGACGTAATAGGTCCGAGGACCGAAGTAAGTAAACCTAACGGAAAAAAAAGTAGGGGCAATTTAATAAATAAATCACAAAAAAACCTACATTTAGGCAACTTAAGAGGTTTCAAAATTGAGTAATACTTAATAATTCATAATAACTGACACATGAAATTTGGGGAGAAATTATTGCAAAATATTAAAAACCTTTGTACTAAAAATGTGTTTTATTGAAAAATCAACTTAATTTTTCGTACTTTAAATTCAAAAGATAGTGAAAAATTTTAAAATTTAAAAAAACTAATGATGCATATTTATAGGTGCAACCTTCTTCTACAAATACGTGAGTAATTTTGTATTTGTAAATCTAACGGAAAAAAAGTAGGGGCAACTTAATAAAATAAATCACAAAAAAGCTCCATTTAGCCAAATTTAGAGGCTTCAAACTTGAGTAATACTTAAAAGTTAATAACAAATGATACATGAATTTAAAGTAAAAATTTACAATCTAAAAATCTGTGTTAAAATTTTAGCAAAATCTTAAAAAAATTCATACTAAAAAAGTGATTTTGTCAAAAATCAATTCAATTTTTGGTGCTTTAAATACAAAAGTTAATACAAAATTGATAAATTTTGAAAAACAAAACCAACACTCTAATTGCCCTAATCCTTATCTTAAATATTGCTGATAAGTGATTATTTCAACAAAAGTCACTCTGAAATTAGTTTGATTGATTTATTTACCAACAAAATGCAAAATGTACAATGCTTTTTCAACGAATTTTATTTTTATATTTTCACCACATAAAACACATTAAATATTTTGAAATTTGACAATTATAAATCTTGACAATCTAACACAAATTTTGATATATAAAACATAACTATGCGTTGCTCACAAGCTTCACAAAATAATTTCAAATATTAAAATTTTACATTAGAAATAATTTTTACAGATAAAATCCAGAAAAAATTTAAAATTGTCAATTTGTCTGCATAAAATTGGCTTTAAATCGGAAAGTACTTATACGAATTTCAAAATTCACTATTTAAATACATATAAAACATTAATAGATGTCCATAGAGTTTTAAAGACTAATATGCTTAAACAGATAAAATAGCATTATTTTGACTAAATATTGTTACGTTTTATGTATGCGATTATCAAAATTTAAATTTTGTAATAATCTATACGAATCAATAAAATTTTTTGGTATATAAAACATATTTCTACGACAACCACAAGCTTTAATATGTTTTTTTTAAAATAACTGAAAGAAAAATTTTGCAAAAATCCAGTCTTATTGGTCGATAAAATTGTTTCTTTTTGGAAAAATATTCGTAAAATGCCTGTAAATAGCCATAACTTGGGCAATACTTTTTTGATATTTATAAATGAGGTATCAAATGAAAGGCTATAAGACAGAAAATTATTAAAATAAAAATTATTAATTTTGCATGGCAAAATAAATTGTTAAAATAAAAAGAATTTTTCATAAAACGGAAAATTCATACCTTTTGAGTGTATTTACTTAGAAAAGTTGAAAAAGTTAATGAAAAATTTATAAATTTTGAAAAACTAATGATGCACATTTATAGGTGTTACCTTTTTCTACAAATATTTGTGTAATATTGTTTTTTTTTAATCTAACAAAAAAAAGAAGTAGGGGCAATTTAAAAAAATAAATCACAAAAAAGCTCAATTTAGCCAATTTAAGAGGTTTCAAACTTCAGTAATACTTATAAGTTCATAACAAATGATACATAAATTTGAGGTAGAAATGTATAATCTTTATTTCTGTGTTAAAATTTTTGCAAAATCTTTAAAAAATGTATACTAAAAATGTGATTTACTGAAAAATCCATGTGATTTTTGACACTTTAAATGCAAAAGTTAATAAAAAATTGATACATTTTGAAAAACAAACCCAACACACCAATTGCTCTAATCCTCTTCTAAAATATTGCTCATAAATGCCAACAAAAGCCAATCTAAAATTAGTTTTATTGATTTATTTACCAAAAAAATGCAAAATCGATCATGCTTTTTCAACGACTTTTATTTTTATATTTTCACCACGCCCATAAAATATTTTCAAATTTAAAAATGATAAACTTTGAAAGTCTAATAAACATTTTGATATATAAAACATAACTGTGCGTTGCTCACAAGCTTCACAAAATAATTTCAAATATTAAAATTTTACATTAGAAATATTTTTACAGAGAAATCCAGAAAAAATTTTAAAATTGTCAATTTGTCTGCATAAAATTGGATATAAATCGGAAAGTACTTATCCGAATTCCAAAATTTTGATGTCGATGGAAAGGTCATTGTCTCACTATTTAAATACATACAAGACATTAATAGACGTCAATACAATTTTAAAGACAAATACGCTTAAACAGATAAAATAACATTATTTTGACTTAATAGTGAATATTGTTACCGTTTGTTGAACCGATTATCAAAATTTAAATTTTGTAATAATTTATACCAATCAACAATTATTTTGGTATATAAAACATATTTTTTCGATAACCACAAGCTTTTATATGTATTTTTAAACATAATTGAAAGAAATTTTTTTCAAAAATCCAGTCGATAAAATTCTTTCTCTTTCGAAAAATATACGTAAGATAACTGTAAATAGCCACAATACTTTTTTGATATTTATAAATGAGATACCAAATGAAAGGTTATAAGACATAGAAAACTATAAAGATTTGCATGACAAAATAAATCGATAAAATAGAAAGAATTTTCCATATAGCGAAAAATGCATATCTTTTGAGTGTATTTACTTAGAAAATTGCTAAAAGTTAATGAAAAATTTATAAATTTTGAAAAACTAATGATGCACATTTATAGGTGTCACCTTCTTCTATAAATATTTAATCAATATTTTCTTTATAAGTCTAACGGGAAAAAAAGTAGGGGCAATTTAATAAAATAAATCACAAAAAAGCTCAATTTAGCCAACTTAAGAGGTTTCAAACTTCAGTAATACTTATAAGTTCATAACAAATGATACATGAATTTGAGGTAGAAATTTATAGTTTTAATTTTTGTGTTAAAAAAAATGTATACTAAAAATGTGATTTACTGAAAACTCAATTTGATTTTTGGTACTTTAAATGCAAAATTTAATAAAAAATTGATAAATTTTGAAAAAAAAACACAACATACCAATTGCTCTAATCCTCTTCTAAAATATTGCTAATAAATGTTAAGTGATTATTTTAACAAAAGCCACTCTAAAATTAGTTTTATTGATTTATTTACCCAACAAAATCCAAAATCGATCATGCTTTTTCAACGACTTTTATTTTTATATTTTCACCACGCCCATAAAATATTTTCAAATTTAAATATGATAAACTTTGAAAGTCTAATTAACATTTTGATATATAAAACATAACTGTGCGTTGCTCACAAAATAATTTCAAATATTAAAATTTTACATTAGAAATATTTTTTACAGATAAAATCACACATAACACATAAAATTGGCTATAAGTCGGAAAGTACTTCACCGAATTTCAAAAATTTAGATGTCTATGGAATGGTCATTGTCTCACTATTGAAATACACACAAAACATTAATAGACTACAATACAATTTTAAAGACAAATACGCTTAAACAGATAAAATAGCATTATTTTGGCTAAATAGTCAATATTATAACTTTTTATGCAACCGATTATCAAAATTTAAATTTTGTAATAATCTGTACCAATTAACAATTATTTTGGTATATAAAACATATTTCTATGATAACCACAAGCTTTAATATGGATTTTTAAACATAATTGAAAGAAATGTTTTGCAAAAATCCAGTCTTTTGGTCGATAAAATTCTTTCTCTTTCGAAAAATATACGTAAGATACCTGTTAATAGCCATAACTTGGGCAATACTTTTTGGATATTTATAAATGAGGTATCAAATAAAAGGTTATAAGACATAGAAAATTATAAAAATAAAAATTATTTAATTAGCATGACAAAATAAATTGTTAAAATAGAAAGAATTTTCCATAAATCGAAAAATTCATACCTTTTGAGTGTATTTACTTAGAAAATTGCTAAAAGTTAATGAAAAATTTATAAATTTTGAAAAACTAATGATGCACAATTATAGGTGTCACCTTCTTTTACAATTATTTGAGTTATAATAATTGACAGGAAAATTTATCAAAAAATACAGTCTATAGGTCGATCAAATTGTTTCTTTTTGGAAAAATATACATTAAATACACGTAAATGGCCATGCTTGGGCAATTATTTTTTGATATTTATAAATGAGGTATCAGAGGGAAGGCCTTACAACATAGACAATTATTTTATTAAATTCAAAAATTACTTGTGACTGGTCGCTAGGACGATTAGTTTAGAAGCAAATACCATTTAAGTAGAAAAATGTGTCGATTTTGAGAAATAGTTTTTTTCATGTCGTGGTACTCCCTAGATCACGAATATTCCACTTTTAAGTCACTAGGACAAGTAATTTTGCCGCAAATCGAGTTTGAAGTTAGAAAAAGTGTCAACTTTGAAGCCTGTAGGACGTTTAGATTAGCCGCAAATCGCGTTTAAAGATAACAGATAATAGCATGCGATACATCGATGGAAAGGCGGCACTCACAAATATGCCATTTTAAATTCGCTAGGACGCTTAGTTAAGCCCCAAAATTGTAAATTTCAAGTCAACTAAGATAACTTCCTTCCCTCAAAATCTTGCAAACAAATTTAATGTTTAAATAAATACATATACATATAAAATATACAATATACAATACATATACATAGGTACAAATCACATTATTATTAAGTTAAACAAAGATCACAATAAGCTGAAGTTTTACGTGAGACCGCACTCGACAGAAATACTATGCTGTACTTATATGCATATGTACTATTCAGATACAGAGTCTAAGTCTGCGAAACGACTGTAAACCACAGGTGACTATTTTATACCATATTCTATTAAGCTAATGTGTGTTAGTCTGCGAAGCGACTATTTCTGCGGGTGGCTAGTTATAATATATAAAAGAAAGAATTTTAATCGTGTTAAATATGACCAATTTTACAAATCACGCTACAGCCTAAACTACAAGTCATAAAAATTCAAACTAAAATTTATACGATTGCAAATTTTATGTAGGTGAGCGATAAGATCGGATTTTTTGAAATTCGCATATTAAATAGGGTTAACGAGGGTAAATGTAGGGCAAAGTCGGATTTCTAACTTCTAAACGCGACGTCGTAGGAACTTCACTTTTTCGTTATTTTAAAGATCTTTAAGAATTAGGGAAAAAACAAATCACCCAGATATACCCGTTTTAAGACTGAAATAGGCACAAATAGTCGTTACGAGAAGTGCTTAAAAGTTGTATAAGGATACATTTTTTTAAAAATATTTTTACATACTTTTAAAGATAATAAAAAAATAAATTATCCATGTTTAAGGAATTTTTTTTTTCATACCCAAAATGATTTTTGAAAAAAGGTAAATTTTTTTGAACAATTTTACAAAGTATTTGATTTTTATCTTTTTAATGGGTTGTTGGAAAAATCTCAAATTTTACTATGTTATAGAATAATTTGATAGCAATTAAATGGTAAACATTTTATCTTTCTTAGTTATCATTTGACAGATTTATTTAAGAAGGAGTAAAAATTTTGAAACTTATTTTTTTTTTTGTTTTTTATTAATATCTTTTTAATTAAATGTCGTACAGGTTTGCAATGTACTGATGAAATATAGATATATGTTCTAGGAATTTGTATAAGTAAACAATACATTCCTATTGTACCGTTGAGCTGAGAAATTAACAATATAATATTGTTGATACATATAACTTAATAACATGTGAGTGTGTGCATGGATTGATTTAGTTTTTTCTTATATTTAATCTCAATGGAATACCCATTTATTTGGTACCTCATTTTTTAATCTACCTCCTATATTAGCGCCACAAAATTCATAAAAAAATCGAATAAAATCCATAGAATTGCTCCGCTTTGTTCATTCTCAAAATTCGTCAACCATTACAAAACCCGTTATCTCAAATTATTTTTTATTCGATTATTTTTAATATGAAAAATCATAACTTCATTACTAATTGGCCGATATTTAAAGTTAATATCTCAAAATTTAGCTACGCGATATGGCTAAATATGTGTATACAATTTATTGAGGGGGGGGGTGAAAAATTTCATTAAATTCAAAACTTGATGAAACTTTTTCGAAATTCAAAAAACTAATGATGCAGAATTATAGCAGTAACATTCTTCTACAAATATGTAGACAATTTTATATTTGTAAATCTAACGGAAGCAGAAGAAGACGCTAGTAGGTGTGACAGTAGGACCGTCTACAGAATTACCAAAGAGCTCACTGGTGTCCAGAGCTCTAAACAACACCTGGTTAAAGACACAAACGGATCCCTGCTAATTTCGGATGAGGACCAGCTCATAAGGTGGAGGGAACACTTTTCTGCGGTTTTAAACCGCGTTTTCGCCAGTGAAGTGAACCCTATTCCCACTGAGCTACCCGAAGTAACAATTTCCCGAATACGCACCGTACCCCCCAGTAAAGAAGAAATTATCACTGCCATCAAAGCACTGAAAAACAACAAAGCGGTTGGACTTGACGGTATTCCTGCAGAGCTCTTAGGAGCAGCCCCAACGACATCGAGCGAACTACTGCACCCACTTATTAAGAGAGCTTGGGAAACAGAGAGCTTTCCTGAAGAGTGGAAAAAAGGAATGATTGTCAAGCTCCCAAAGAAAGGAGATCTCACACAGTGCGAAAACTGGAGAGGAATATGCGTTCTGCCTGCAGTAGCCAAGATAATAGCAAGGATAGTTTTGGACCGAATTAAAGACCGCCTCGAAGACACACTCGACGCCGAACAAGCAGGTTTCCGCACTGGATCTTCCTGTGTGGATCACATCAACACCTTGCGGATTATCATCGAACAGTGCGTTGAATATCGATCACCACTTCACCTGCTGTTCATCGATTTTGAAAAGGCGTTCGACAATGTCAATAAAGAATTTATTCGGCTTGCTTTGCGCAGTAGGGGCATCCCAGATAAATTGATTGCTATTATCAAGGCTACATATGATGGATCCAAGTGTCACGTTTTGCACAAAGGTAGGCTGTCAGAGGAGTTTGAAATCCAAAGTGGAGTTAGGCAAGGCTGTATACTGTCACCAATACTGTTCCTGTTGGTGATAAGTGACGTACTGCACGCAGCTTTGTCAAGTGGAAATGGAGGAATTCAGTGGACTCTGCAATCTCACCTCAAACATCTGGACTACGCGGACGACGTATGCTTACTCTCTCATAGGATCATGGATCTCCATCAAATGACAACAAGGGTGGAGAGAGAAGCAGAAAACGTAGGGCTTAAGATCAACTCGGCAAAAACTAAAAGGATCAGCCTTGGAACTTCTTCATCAATCCAAGTAAATATTTCTGGACAACCGGTAGAGATGGTTGAGGATTTCCAATATCTTGGGAGTATTGTCTCTACGGGTGGCAGAACTGAACTGGACGTAAACAGCCGAATCAGAAAAGCAAAAGCTGCGTTCGGAATGCTGTCCAAAATATGGAGAAACAACTCTTTTAGCTTAAAGACCAAGTTACGACTGTTCCGCTCCAATGTTGAATCCGTTCTGCTTTACGGCTGCAGCACTTGGAAAGTCACTGACACTGTCACTAGAATGCTGCAAACCTTCGTTAATAGATGTCTACGAAACATCTTGAGGATTTTCTGGCCCAACCGTATCTCCAAAGCCGAACTTCATGCGAGAACGGGTCAGGAGCCCATAGACTCCATTATTCGAAGAAGAAAGTGGCAGTGGATTGGCCATACGCTTCGAAAAGGCGATCGGTGCATTGTATCTCAAGCAATGCAGTGGAACCCGCTCACACAGGAGGGAAGACAAGTGGGCCGGCCTAGAAGTACATGGCGAAGAACGGTCGAACAGGAATCGGCACGACTGGGGAAAAGTTGGAGAGAGCTGAAATATATTTCAAGAAATCGTACACGATGGCGCGTAGGTGTAGTGGAGGCCCTATGTCCCGTAAGGGAAACATCACGGACGTAATAGGTCCGAGGACCGAAGTAAGTAAACCTAACGGAAAAAAAAGTAGGGGCAATTTAATAAATAAATCACAAAAAAACCTACATTTAGGCAACTTAAGAGGTTTCAAAATTGAGTAATACTTAATAATTCATAATAACTGACACATGAAATTTGGGGAGAAATTATTGCAAAATAATAAAAACCTTTGTACTAAAAATGTGTTTTATTGAAAAATCAACTTAATTTTTCGTACTTTAAATTCAAAAGATAGTGAAAAATTTTAAAATTTAAAAAAACTAATGATGCATATTTATAGGTGCAAACTTCTTCTACAAATACATGAGTAATTTTGTATTTGTAAATCTAACGGAAAAAAAGTAGGGGCAACTTAATAAAATAAATCACAAAAAAGCTCCATTTAGCCAAATTTAGAGGCTTCAAACTTGAGTAATACTTAAAAGTTAATAACAAATGATACATGAATTTAAAGTAAAAATTTACAATCTAAAAATCTGTGTTAAAATTTTAGCAAAATCTTAAAAAAATTCATACTAAAAAAGTGATTTTGTCAAAAATCAATTCAATTTTTGGTGCTTTAAATACAAAAGTTAATACAAAATTGATAAATTTTGAAAAACAAAACCAACACTCTAATTGCCCTAATCCTTATCTTAAATATTGCTGATAAGTGATTATTTCAACAAAAGTCACTCTGAAATTAGTTTGATTGATTTATTTACCAACAAAATGCAAAATGTACAATGCTTTTTCAACGAATTTTATTTTTATATTTTCACCACATAAAACACATTAAATATTTTGAAATTTGACAATTATAAATCTTGACAATCTAACACAAATTTTGATATATAAAACATAACTATGCGTTGCTCACAAGCTTCACAAAATAATTTCAAATATTAAAATTTTACATTAGAAATAATTTTTACAGATAAAATCCAGAAAAAATTTAAAATTGTCAATTTGTCTGCATAAAATTGGCTTTAAATCGGAAAGTACTTATCCGAATTTCAAAATTCACTATTTAAATACATATAAAACATTAATAGATGTCCATAGAGTTTTAAAGACTAATATTGTTACGTTTTGTAATAATCTATACGAATCAATAATTATTTTGGTATATAAAACATATTTCTACGACAACCACAAGCTTTAATATGGTTTTTTTAAAATAACTGAAAGAAAAATTTTGCAAAAATCCAGTCTTATTGGTCGATAAAATTGTTTCTTTTTGGAAAAATATTCGTAAAATACCTGTAAATAGCCATAACTTGGGCAATACTTTTTTGATATTTATAAATGAGGTATCAAATGAAAGGCTTTAAGACAGAAAATTATTAAAATAAAAATTATTAATTTTGCATGGCAAAATAAATTGTTAAAATAAAAAGAATTTTTCATAAAACGGAAAATTCATACCTTTTGAGTGTATTTACTTAGAAAAGTTGAAAAAGTTAATGAAAAATTTATAAATTTTGAAAAACTAATGATGCACATTTATAGGTGTTACCTTTTTCTACAAATATTTGTGTAATATTGTTTTTTTTTAATCTAACAAAAAAAAAAGTAGGGGCAATTTAAAAAAATAAATCATAAAAAAGCTCAATTTAGCCAACTTAAGAGGTTTCAAACTTCAGTAATACTTATAAGTTCATAACAAATGATAGATGAATTTGAGGTAGAAATGTATAATCTTTATTTCTGTGTTAAAATTTTTGCAAAATCTTTAAAAAATGTATACTAAAAATGTGATTTACTGAAAAATCCATGTGATTTTTGACACTTTAAATGCAAAAGTTAATAAAAAATTGATACATTTTGAAAAACAAACCCAACACACCAATTGCTCTAATCCTCTTCTAAAATATTGCTCATAAATGCCAACAAAAGCCAATCTAAAATTAGTTTTATTGATTTATTTACCAAAAAAATGCAAAATCGATCATGCTTTTTCAACGACTTTTATTTTTATATTTTCACCACGCCCATAAAATATTTTCAAATTTAAAAATGATAAACTTTGAAAGTCTAATAAACATTTTGATATATAAAACATAACTGTGCGTTGCTCACAAGCTTCACAAAATAATTTCAAATATTAAAATTTTACATTAGAAATATTTTTACAGAGAAATCCAGAAAAAATTTTAAAATTGTCAATTTGTCTGCATAAAATTGGATATAAATCGGAAAGTACTTATCCGAATTCCAAAATTTTGATGTCGATGGAAAGGTCATTGTCTCACTATTTAAATACATACAAGACATTAATAGACGTCCATACAATTTTAAAGACAAATACGCTTAAACAGATAAAATAACATTATTTTGACTTAATAGTGAATATTGTTACCGTTTGTTGAACCGATTATCAAAATTTAAATTTTGTAATAATTTATACCAATCAACAATTATTTTGGTATATAAAACATATTTTTTCGATAACCACAAGCTTTTATATGTATTTTTAAACATAATTGAAAGAAATTTTTTTCAAAAATCCAGTCGATAAAATTCTTTCTCTTTCGAAAAATATACGTAAGATAACTGTAAATAGCCATAACTTGGACAATACTTTTTTGATATTTATAAATGAGATACCAAATGAAAGGTTATAAGACATAGAAAACTATAAAGATTTGCATGACAAAATAAATCGATAAAATAGAAAGAATTTTCCATATAGCGAAAAATGCATATCTTTTGAGTGTATTTACTTAGAAAATTGCTAAAAGTTAATGAAAAATTTATAAATTTTGAAAAACTAATGATGCACATTTATAGGTGTCACCTTCTTCTATAAATATTTAATCAATATTTTCTTTATAAGTCTAACGGGAAAAAAAGTAGGGGCAATTTAATAAAATAAATCACAAAAAAGCTCAATTTAGCCAACTTAAGAGGTTTAAAACTTCAGTAATACTTATAAGTTCATAACAAATGATACATGAATTTGAGGTAGAAATTTATAGTTTTAATTTTTGTGTTAAAAAAAAATGTATACTAAAAATGTGATTTACTGAAAACTCAATTTGATTTTTGGTACTTTAAATGCAAAATTTAATAAAAAATTGATAAATTTTGAAAAAAAACACAACATACCAATTGCTCTAATCCTCTTCTAAAATATTGCTAATAAATGTTAAGTGATTATTTTAACAAAAGCCACTCTAAAATTAGTTTTATTGATTTATTTACCCAAAAAAATCCAAAATCGATCATGCTTTTTCAACGACTTTTATTTTTATATTTTCACCACGCCCATAAAATATTTTCAAATTTAAATATGATAAACTTTGAAAGTCTAATTAACATTTTGATATATAAAACACAACTGTGCGTTGCTCACAAAATAATTTCAAATATTAAAATTTTACATTAGAAATATTTTTTACAGATAAAATCACACATAACACATAAAATTGACTATAAGTCGGAAAGTACTTCACCGAATTTCAAAAATTTAGATTTCTATGGAAAGGTCATTGTATCACTATTGAAATACACACAAAACATTAATAGACTACAATACAATTTTAAAGACAAATACGCTTAAACAGATAAAATAGCATTATTTTGGCTAAATAGTCAATATTATAACTTTTTATGCAACCGATTATCAAAATTTAATCAGGTGACTATTTTATACCATATTCTATTTAGCTAATGTGTGTTAGTCTGCGAAGCGACTATTTCTGCGGGTGGCTAGTTATAATATATAAAAGAAAGAATTTTAATCGTGTTAAATATGACCATTTTTACAAATCACGCTACAGCCTAAACTACAAGTCATAAAAATTCAAACTAAAATTTATACGATTGCAAATTTTATGTAGGTGAGCGATAAGATCGGATTTTTTGAAATTCGCATATTAAATAGGGTTAACGAGGGTAAATGTAGGGCAAAGTCGGGTTTCTAACTTCTAAACGCGACGTCGTAGGAACTTCACTTTTTCTTTATTTTAAAGATCTTTAAGAATTAGGAAAAAAACAAATCACCCAGATATACCCGTTTTAAGACTGAAATAGGCACAAATAGTCGTTACGAGAAGTGCTTAAAAGTTGTATAAGGATACATATTTTAAAAATATTTTTACATACTTTTAAAGATAATACAAAAATAAATTATCCATGTTTAAGGAATTTTTGATAGGATTCTTTTTTTTCATACCCAAAATGATTTTTGAAAAAAGGTAAATTTTTTTGAACAATTTTTCAAAGTATTTGATTTTTATCTTTTTAATGGGTTGTTGGAAAAATCTCAAATTTTACTATGTTATAGAATAATTTGATAGCAATTAAATGGTAAACATTTTATCTTTCTTAGTTATCATTTGACAGATTTATTTAAGGAGTAAAAATTTTGAAACTTGTTTTTTTTTTTTTTGTTTTTTATTAATATCTTTTTAATTAACTGTCGTACAGGTTTGCAATGTACTGATGAAATATAGATATATGTTCTAGGAATTTGTATAAGTAAACAATATATTCCTATTGTACCGTTGAGCTGAGAAATTAACAATATAATATTGTTGATACATATAACTTAATAACATGTTAGTGTGTGCATGGATTGATTTAGTTTTTTCTTATATTTAATCTCAATGGAATACCCATTAATTTGGTACCTCATTTTTTAATCTACCTCCTATATTAGCGCCACAAAATTCATAAAAAATCGACTAAAATCCATAGAATTGCTCCGCTTTGTTCATTCTCAAAATTCGTCAACCACTACAAAACCCGTTATCTCAAATTATTTTTTATTCGATTATTTTTAATATGAAAAATCATAACTTCATTACTAATTGGCCGATATTTAAAGTTAATATCTCAAAATTTAGCTACGCGATGTGGCTAAATATGTGTATACAAATTATTGAGGGGGGGGTGAAAAATTTCATTAAATTCAAAACTTGATGAAACTTTTTCGAAATTCAAAAAACTAATGATGCAGAATTATAGCTGTAACATTCTTCTACAAATATGTAGACAATTTTATATTTGTAAATCTAACGGAAGCAGAAGAAGACGCTAGTAGGTGTGACAGTAGGACCGTCTACAGAATTACCAAAGAGCTCACTGGTGTCCAGAGCTCTAAACAACACCTGGTTAAAGACACAAACGGATCCCTGCTAATTTCGGATGAGGACCAGCTCATAAGGTGGAGGGAACACTTTTCTGCGGTTTTAAACCGCGTTTTCGCCAGTGAAGTGAACCCTATTCCCACTGAGCTACCCGAAGTAACAATTTCCCGAATACGCACCGTACCCCCCAGTAAAGAAGAAATTATCACTGCCATCAAAGCACTGAAAAACAACAAAGCGGTTGGACTTGACGGTATTCCTGCAGAGCTCTTAGGAGCAGCCCCAACGACATCGAGCGAGCTACTGCACCCACTTATTAAGAGAGCTTGGGAAACAGAGAGCTTTCCTGAAGAGTGGAAAAAAGGAATGATTGTCAAGCTCCCAAAGAAAGGAGATCTCACACAGTGCGAAAACTGGAGAGGAATATGCGTTCTGCCTGCAGTAGCCAAGATAATAGCAAGGATAGTTTTGGACCGAATTTAAGACCACCTCGAAGACACACTCGACGCCGACACGACGAAGACACGACTCGAACAGTGCGTTGAATATCGATCACCACTTCACCTGCTGTTCATCAATTTTGAAAAGGCGTTCGACAGTGTCAATAGAGAATTTATTTGGCTTGCTTTGCGCAGGAGGGGTATCCCAGATAAATTGATTGCTATTATCAAGGCTACATTTGATGGATCCAAGTGTCACGTTTTGCACAAAGGTAGGCTGTCAGAGGAGTTTGAAATCCAAAGTGGAGTTAGACAAGGCTGTATACTGTCACCAATACTGTTCCTGTTGGTGATAAGTGACGTACTGCACGCAGCTTTGTCAAGTGGAAATGGAGGAATTCAGTGGACTCTGCAATCTCACCTCAAACATCTGGACTACGCGGACGACGTATGCTTACTCTCTCATAGGATCATGGATCTCCATGAAATGACAACAAGGGTGGAGAGAGAAGCAGAAATCGTAGGGCTTAAGATCAACTCGGCAAAAACTAAAAGGATCAGCCTTGGAACTTCTTCATCAATCCAAGTAAATATTTCTGGACAACCGGTAGAGATGGTTGAGGATTTCCAATATCTTGGGAGTATTGTCTCTACGGGTGGCAGAACTGAACTGGACGTAAACAGCCGAATCAGAAAAGCAAAAGCTGCGTTCGGAATGCTGTCCAAAATATGGAGAAACAACTCTTTTAGCTTAAAGACCAAGTTACGACTGTTCCGCTCCAATGTTGAATCCGTTCTGCTTTACGGCTGCAGCACTTGGAAAGTCACTGACACTGTCACTAGAATGCTGCAAACCTTCGTTAATAGATGTCTACGAAACATCTTGAGGATTTTCTGGCCCAACCGTATCTCCAAAGCCGAACTTCATGCGAGAACGGGTCAGGAGCCCATAGACTCCATTATTCGAAGAAGAAAGTGGCAGTGGATTGGCCATACGCTTCGAAAAGGCGATCGGTGCATTGTATCTCAAGCAATGCAGTGGAACCCGCTCACACAGGAGGGAAGACAAGTGGGCCGGCCTAGAAGTACATGGCGAAGAACGGTCGAACAGGAATCGGCACGACTGGGGAAAAGTTGGAGAGAGCTGAAATATATTTCAAGAAATCGTACACGATGGCGCGTAGGTGTAGTGGAGGCCCTATGTCCCGTAAGGGAAACATCACGGACGTAATAGGTCCGAGGACCGAAGTAAGTAAGTAAGTAAGTAAACCTAACGGAAAAAAAAGTAGGGGCAATATAATAAATAAATCACAAAAAAACCTACATTTAGGCAACTTAAGAGGTTTCAAAATTGAGTAATACTTAATAATTCATAATAACTGACACATGAAATTTGGGAAGAATTTTATAACTTAAATTTGTGTGTAAAAATTATTGCAAAATATTAAAAACCTTTGTACTAAAAATGTGTTTTATTGAAAAATCAACTTAATTTTTCGTACTTTAAATTCAAAAGATAGTGAAAAATTTTAAAATTTAAAAAAACTAATGATGCAACCTTCTTCTACAAATACGTGAGTAATTTTGTATTTGTAAATCTAACGGAAAAAAAGTAGGGGCAACTTAATAAAATAAATCACAAAAAAGCTCCATTTAGCCAAATTTAGAGGCTTCAAACTTGAGTAATACTTAAAAGTTAATAACAAATGATACATGAATTTAAAGTAAAAATTTACAATCTAAAAATCTGTGTTAAAATTTTAGCAAAATCTTAAAAAAATTCATACTAAAAAAGTGATTTAGTCAAAAATCAATTCAATTTTTGGTGCTTTAAATACAAAAGTTAATACAAAATTGATAAATTTTGAAAAACAAAACCAACACTCTAATTGCCCTAATCCTTATCTTAAATATTGCTGATAAGTGATTATTTCAACAAAAGTCACTCTGAAATTAGTTTGATTGATTTATTTACCAACAAAATGCAAAATGTACAATGCTTTTTCAACGAATTTTATTTTTATATTTTCACCACATAAAACACATTAAATATTTTGAAATTTGACAATTATAAATCTTGACAATCTAACACAAATTTTGATATATAAAACATAACTATGCGTTGCTCACAAGCTTCACAAAATAATTTCAAATATTAAAATTTTACATTAGAAATAATTTTTACAGATAAAATCCAGAAAAAATTTAAAATTGTCAATTTGTCTGCATAAAATTGGCTTTAAATCGGAAAGTACTTATCCGAATTTCAAAATTCACTATTTAAATACATATAAAACATTAATAGATGTCCATAGAGTTTTAAAGACTAATATGCTTAAACAGATAAAATAGCATTATTTTGACTAAATATTGTTACGTTTTATGTATGCGATTATCAAAATTTAAATTTTGTAATAATCTATACGAATCAATAAAATTTTTTGGTATATAAAACATATTTCTACGACAACCACAAGCTTTAATATGTTTTTTTTAAAATAACTGAAAGAAAAATTTTGCAAAAATCCAGTCTTATTGGTCGATAAAATTGTTTCTTTTTGGAAAAATATTCGTAAAATACCTGTAAATAGCCATAACTTGGGCAATACTTTTTTGATATTTATAAATGAGGTATCAAATGAAAGGCTATAAGACAGAAAATTATTAAAATAAAAATTATTAATTTTGCATGGCAAAATAAATTGTTAAAATAAAAAGAATTTTTCATAAAACGGAAAATTCATACCTTTTGAGTGTATTTACTTAGAAAAGTTGAAAAAGTTAATGAAAAATTTATAAATTTTGAAAAACTAATGATGCACATTTATAGGTGTTACCTTTTTCTACAAATATTTGTGTAATATTGTTTTTTTTTAATCTAACAAAAAAAAAAGTAGGGGCAATTTAAAAAAATAAATCATAAAAAAGCTCAATTTAGCCAACTTAAGAGGTTTCAAACTTCAGTAATACTTATAAGTTCATAACAAATGATAGATGAATTTGAGGAAGAAATGTATAATCTTTATTTCTGTGTTAAAATTTTTGCAAAATCTTTAAAAAATGTATACTAAAAATGTGATTTACTGAAAAATCAATGTGATTTTTGACACTTTAAATGCAAAAGTTAATAAAAAATTGATACATTTTGAAAAACAAACCCAACACACCAATTGCTCTAATCCTCTTCTAAAATATTGCTAATAAATGCCAACAAAAGCCAATCTAAAATTAGTTTTATTGATTTATTTACCAACAAAATGCAAAATCGATCATGCTTTTTCAACGACTTTTATTTTTATATTTTCACCACGCCCATAAAATATTTTCAAATTTAAAAATGATAAACTTTGAAAGTCTAATAAACATTTTGATATATAAAACATAACTGTGCGTTGCTCACAAGCTTCACAAAATAATTTCAAATATTAAAATTTTACATTAGAAATATTTTTACAGAGAAATCCAGAAAAAATTTTAAAATTGTCAATTTGTCTGCATAAAATTGGATATAAATCGGAAAGTACTTATCCGAATTCCAAAATTTTGATGTCGATGGAAAGGTCATTGTCTCACTATTTAAATACATACAAGACATTAATAGACGTCCATACAATTTTAAAGAAAAAATACGCTTAAACAGATAAAATAACATTATTTTGACTTAATAGTGAATATTGTTACCGTTTGTTGAACCGATTATCAAAATTTAAATTTTGTAATAATTTATACCAATCAACAATTATTTTGGTATATAAAACATATTTTTTCGATAACCACAAGCTTTTATATGTATTTTTAAACATAATTGAAAAATTTTTTTTCAAAAATCCAGTCTATTGGTCGATAAAATTCTTTCTCTTTCGAAAAATATACGTAAGATAACTGTAAATAGCCATAACTTGGACAATACTTTTTTGATATTTATAAATGAGATACCAAATGAAAGGTTATAAGACATAGAAAACTATAAAGATTTGCATGACAAAATAAATCGATAAAATAGAAAGAATTTTCCATATAGCGAAAAATGCATATCTTTTGAGTGTATTTACTTAGAAAATTGCTAAAAGTTAATGAAAAATTTATAAATTTTGAAAAACTAATGATGCACATTTATAGGTGTCACCTTCTTCTATAAATATTTAATCAATATTTTCTTTATAAGTCTAACGGGAAAAAAAGTAGGGGCAATTTAATAAAATAAATCACAAAAAAGCTCAATTTAGCCAACTTAAGAGGTTTCAAACTTCAGTAATACTTATAAGTTCATAACAAATGATACATGAATTTGAGGTAGAAATTTATAGTTTTAATTTTTGTGTTAAAAAAAAATGTATACTAAAAATGTGATTTACTGAAAACTCAATTGGATTTTTGGTACTTTAAATGCAAAATTTAATAAAAAATTGATAAATTTTGAAAAAAAAACACAACATACCAATTGCTCTAATCCTCTTCTAAAATATTGCTAATAAATGTTAAGTGATTATTTTAACAAAAGCCACTCTAAAATTAGTTTTATTGATTTATTTACCCAAAAAAATCCAAAATCGATCATGCTTTTTCAACGACTTTTATTTTTATATTTTCACCACGCCCATAAAATATTTTCAAATTTAAATATGATAAACTTTGAAAGTCTAATTAACATTTTGATATATAAAACAGAACTGTGCGTTGCTCACAAAATAATTTAAAATAATAAAATTTTACATTAGAAATATTTTTTACAGATAAAATCACACATAACACATAAAATTGGCTATAAGTCGGAAAGTACTTCACCGAATTTCAAAAATTTAGATTTCTATGGAAAGGTCATTGTATCACTATTGAAATACACACAAAACATTAATAGACTACAATACAATTTTAAAGACAAATACGCTTAAACAGATAAAATAGCATTATTTTGGCTAAATAGTCAATATTATAACTTTTTATGCAACCGATTATCAAAATTTAAATTTTGTAATAATCTGTACCAATTAACAATTATTTTGGTATATAAAACATATTTCTATGATAACCACAAGCTTTAATATGGATTTTTAAACATAATTTAAAGAAATGTTTTGCAAAAATCCAGTCTATTGGTCGATAAAATTCTTTCTCTTTCGAAAAATATACGTAAGATACCTGTTAATAGCCATAACTTGGGCAATACTTTTTGGATATTTATAAATGAGGTATCAAATAAAAGGTTATAAGACATAGAAAATTATAAAAATAAAAATTATTTAATTAGCATGACAAAATAAATTGTTAAAATAGAAAGAATTTTCCATAAATCGAAAAATTCATACCTTTTGAGTGTATTTACTTAGAAAATTGCTAAAAGTTAATGAAAAATTTATAAATTTAAGGACAAGTAATTTTGCCGCAAATCGAGTTGAAGTTAGAAAAAGTGTCAACTTTGAAGCCTGTAGGACGTTTAGATTAGCCGCAAATCGCGTTTAAAGATAACAGATAATAGCATGCGATACATCGATGGAAAGGTGGCACTCACAAATATGCCATTTTAAATTCGCTAGGACGCTTAGCTAAGCCCCAAAATTGTAAATTTCAAGTCAACTAAGATAACTTCCTACCCTCAAAATCTTGCAAACAAATTAAATGTTTAAATAAATACATATACATATAAAATATACAATATACAATACATATACATAGGTACAGATCACATTATTATTAAGTTAAACAAAGATCACAATAAGCTGAACTTTTACGTGAGACCGCACTCGACAGAAATACTATGCTATACTTATATGCATATGTACTATTCAGATACAGAGTCTAAGTCTGCGAAACGACTGTAAACCACAGGTGACTATTTTATACCATATTCTATTTAGCTAATGTGTGTTAGTCTGCGAAGCGACTATTTCTGCGGGTGGCTAGTTATAATATATAAAAGAAAGAATTTTAATCGTGTTAAATATGACCATTTTAACAAATCACGCTACAGCCTAAACTACAAGTCATAAAAATTCAAACTAAAATTTATACGATTGCAAATTTTATGTAGGTGAGCGATAAGATCGGATTTTTTGAAATTCGCATATTAAATAGGGTTAACGAGGGTAAATGTAGGGCAAAGTCGGGTTTCTAACTTCTAAACGCGACGTCGTAGGAACTTCACTTTTTCTTTATTTTAAAGATCTTTAAGAATTAGGAAAAAAACAAATCACCCAGATATACCCGTTTTAAGACTGAAATAGGCACAAATAGTCGTTACGAGAAGTGCTTAAAAGTTGTATAAGGATACATATTTTAAAAATATTTTTACATACTTTTAAAGATAATACAAAAATAAATTATCCATGTTTTAGGAATTTTTGATAGGATTTTTTTTTTCATACCCAAAATGATTTTTGAAAAAAGGTAAATTTTTTTGAACAATTTTTCAAAGTATTTGATTTTTATCTTTTTAATGGGTTGTTGGAAAAATCTTAAATTTTACTATGTTATAGAATAATTTGATAGCAATTAAATGGTAAACATTTTATCTTTCTTAGTTATCATTTGACAGATTTATTTAAGAAGGAGTAAAAATTTTGAAACTTGTTTTTTTTTTTTTGTTTTTTATTAATATCTTTTTAATTAACTGTCGTACAGGTTTGCAATGTACTGATGAAATATAGATATATGTTCTAGGAATTTGTATAAGTAAACAATATATTCCTATTGTACCGTTGAGCTGAGAAATTAACAATATAATATTGTTGATACATATAACTTAATAACATGTTAGTGTGTGCATGGATTGATTTAGTTTTTTCTTATATTTAATCTCAATGGAATACCCATTAATTTGGTACCTCATTTTTTAATCTACCTCCTATATTAGCGCCACAAAATTCATAAAAAATCGACTAAAATCCATAGAATTGCTCCGCTTTGTTCATTCTCAAAATTCGTCAACCACTACAAAACCCGTTATCTCAAATTATTTTTTATTCGATTATTTTTAATATGAAAAATCATAGCTTCATTTCTAATTGGCCGATATTTTAAGTTAATATCTCAAAATTTAGCTACGCGATGTGGCTAAATATGTGTATACAAATTATTGGGGGGGGGGGTGAAAAATTTCATACTAAAAGGGTGTGTAAGTGACCCGTCAAATTTATATTACATATATTAAATTAAAAACTTGATGAAACTGTTTCGAAATTCAAAAAACTAATGATGCAGAATTATAGCTGTAACATTCTTCTACAAATATGTAGACAATTTTATATTTGTAAATCTAACGGAAGCAGAAGAAGACGCTAGTAGGTGTGACAGTAGGACCGTCTACAGAATTACCAATGAGCTCACTGGTGTCCAGAGCTCTAAACAACACCTGGTTAAAGACACAAACGGATCCCTGCTAATTACGGATGAGGACCAGCTCATAAGGTGGAGGGAACACTTTTCTGCGGTTTTAAACCGCGTTTTCGCCAGTGAAGTGAACCCTATTCCCACTGAGCTACCCGAAGTAACAATTTCCCGAATACGCACCGTACCCCCAGTAAAGAAGAAATTATCACCGCCATCAAAGCACTGAAAAACAACAAAGCGGTTGGACTTGACGGTATTCCTGCAGAGCTCTTAGGAGCAGCCCAAACGACATCGAGCGAGCTACTGCACCCACTTATTAAGAGAGCTTGGGAAACAGAGAGCTTTCCTGAAGAGTGGAAAAAAGGAATGATTGTCAAGCTCCCAAAGAAAGGAGATCTCACACAGTGCGAAAACTGGAGAGGAATATGCGTTCTGCCTGCAGTAGCCAAGATAATAGCAAGGATAGTTTTGGACCGAATTTAAGACCACCTCGAAGACACACTCGACGCCGACACGACGAAGACACGACTCGAACAGTGCGTTGAATATCGATCACCACTTCACCTGCTGTTCATCAATTTTGAAAAGGCGTTCGACAGTGTCAATAGAGAATTTATTTGGCTTGCTTTGCGCAGGAGGGGCATCCCAGATAAATTGATTGCTATTATCAAGGCTACATATGATGGATCCAAGTGTCACGTTTTGCACAAAGGTAGGCTGTCAGAGGAGTTTGAAATCCAAAGTGGAGTTAGACAAGGCTGTATACTGTCACCAATACTGTTCCTGTTGGTGATAAGTGACGTACTGCACGCAGCTTTGTCAAGTGGAAATGGAGGAATTCAGTGGACTCTGCAATCTCACCTCAAACATCTGGACTACGCGGACGACGTATGCTTACTCTCTCATAGGATCATGGATCTCCATCAAATGACAACAAGGGTGGAGAGAGAAGCAGAAATCGTAGGGCTTAAGATCAACTCGGCAAAAACTAAAAGGATCAGCCTTGGAACTTCTTCATCAATCCAAGTAAATATTTCTGGACAACCGGTAGAGATGGTTGAGGATTTCCAATATCTTGGGAGTATTGTCTCTACGGGTGGCAGAACTGAACTGGACGTAAACAGCCGAATCAGAAAAGCAAAAGCTGCGTTCGGAATGCTGTCCAAAATATGGAGAAACAACTCTTTTAGCTTAAAGACCAAGTTACGACTGTTCCGCTCCAATGTTGAATCCGTTCTGCTTTACGGCTGCAGCACTTGGAAAGTCACTGACACTGTCACTAGAATGCTGCAAACCTTCGTTAATAGATGTCTACGAAACATCTTGAGGATTTTCTGGCCCAACCGTATCACCAAAGCCGAACTTCATGCGAGAACGGGTCAGGAGCCCATAGACTCCATTATTCGAAGAAGAAAGTGGCAGTGGATTGGCCATACGCTTCGAAAAGGCGATCGGTGCATTGTATCTCAAGCAATGCAGTGGAACCCGCTCACACAGGAGGGAAGACAAGTGGGCCGGCCTAGAAGTACATGGCGAAGAACGGTCGAACAGGAATCGGCACGACTGGGGAAAAGTTGGAGAGAGCTGAAATATATTTCAAGAAATCGTACACGATGGCGCGTAGGTGTAGTGGAGGCCCTATGTCCCGTAAGGGAAACATCACGGACGTAATAGGTCCGAGGACCGAAGTAAGTAAACCTAACGGAAAAAAAAGTAGGGGCAATTTAATAAATAAATCACAAAAAAACCTACATTTAGGCAACTTAAGAGGTTTCAAAATTGAGTAATACTTAATAATTCATAATAACTGACACATGAAATTTGGGAAGAATTTTATAACTTAAATTTGTGTGTAAAAATTATTGCAAAATATTAAAAACCTTTGTACTAAAAATGTGTTTTATTGAAAAATCAACTTAATTTTTCGTACTTTAAATTCAAAAGATAGTGAAAAATTTTAAAATTTAAAAAAACTAATGATGCATATTTATAGGTGCAACCTTCTTCTACAAATACGTGAGTAATTTTGTATTTGTAAATCTAACGGAAAAAAAGTAGGGGCAACTTAATAAAATAAATCACAAAAAAGCTCCATTTAGCCAAATTTAGAGGCTTCAAACTTGAGTAATACTTAAAAGTTAATAACAAATGATACATGAATTTAAAGTAAAAATTTACAATCTAAAAATCTGTGTTAAAATTTTAGCAAAATCTTAAAAAAATTCATACTAAAAAAGTGATTTAGTCAAAAACCAATTCAATTTTTGGTGCTTTAAATACAAAAGTTAATACAAAATTGATAAATTTTGAAAAACAAAACCAACACTCTAATTGCCCTAATCCTTATCTTAAATATTGCTGATAAGTGATTATTTCAACAAAAGTCACTCTGAAATTAGTTTGATTGATTTATTTACCAACAAAATGCAAAATGTACAATGCTTTTTCAACGAATTTTATTTTTATATTTTCACCACATAAAACACATTAAATATTTTGAAATTTGACAATTATAAATCTTGACAATCTAACACAAATTTTGATATATAAAACATAACTATGCGTTGCTCACAAGCTTCACAAAATAATTTCAAATATTAAAATTTTACATTAGAAATAATTTTTACAGATAAAATCCAGAAAAAAATTTAAAATTGTCAATTTGTCTGCATAAAATTGGCTTTAAATCGGAAAGTACTTATCCGAATTTCAAAATTCACTATTTAAATACATATAAAACATTAATAGATGTCCATAGAGTTTTAAAGACTAATATTGTTACGTTTTGTAATAATCTATACGAATCAATAATTATTTTGGTATATAAAACATATTTCTACGACAACCACAAGCTTTAATATGTTTTTTTTAAAATAACTGAAAGAAAAATTTTGCAAAAATCCAGTCTTATTGGTCGATAAAATTGTTTCTTTTTGGAAAAATATTCGTAAAATACCTGTAAATAGCCATAACTTGGGCAATACTTTTTTGATATTTATAAATGAGGTATCAAATGAAAGGCTATAAGACAGAAAATTATTAAAATAAAAATTATTAATTTTGCATGGCAAAATAAATTGTTAAAATAAAAAGAATTTTTCATAAAACGGAAAATTCATACCTTTTGAGTGTATTTACTTAGAAAAGTTGAAAAAGTTAATGAAAAATTTATAAATTTTGAAAAACTAATGATGCACATTTATAGGTGTTACCTTTTTCTACAAATATTTGTGTAATATTGTTTTTTTTTAATCTAACAAAAAAAAAAAGTAGGGGCAATTTAAAAAAAATAAATCACAAAAAAGCTCAATTTAGCCAACTTAAGAGGTTTCAAACTTCAGTAATACTTATAAGTTCATAACAAATGATACATGAATTTGAGGTAGAAATGTATAATCTTTATTTCTGTGTTAAAATTTTTGCAAAATCTTTAAAAAATGTATACTAAAAATGTGATTTACTGAAAAATCAATGTGATTTTTGACACTTTAAATGCAAAAGTTAATAAAAAATTGATACATTTTGAAAAACAAACCCAACACACCAATTGCTCTAATCCTCTTCTAAAATATTGCTAATAAATGCCAACAAAAGCCAATCTAAAATTAGTTTTATTGATTTATTTACCAAAAAAATGCAAAATCGATCATGCTTTTTCAACGACTTTTATTTTTATATTTTCACCACGCCCATAAAATATTTTCAAATTTAAAAATGATAAACTTTGAAAGTCTAATAAACATTTTGATATATAAAACATAACTGTGCGTTGCTCACAAGCTTCACAAAATAATTTCAAATATTAAAATTTTACATTAGAAATATTTTTACAGAGAAATCCAGAAAAAATTTTAAAATTGTCAATTTGTCTGCATAAAATTGGATATAAATCGGAAAGTACTTATCCGAATTCCAAAATTTTGATGTCGATGGAAAGGTCATTGTCTCACTATTTAAATACATACAAGACATTAATAGACGTCCATACAATTTTAAAGACAAATACGCTTAAACAGATAAAATAACATTATTTTGACTTAATAGTGAATATTGTTACCGTTTGTTGAACCGATTATCAAAATTTAAATTTTGTAATAATTTATACCAATCAACAATTATTTTGGTATATAAAACATATTTTTTCGATAACCACAAGCTTTTATATGTATTTTTAAACATAATTGAAAGAAATTTTTTTCAAAAATCCAGTCTATTGGTCGATAAAATTCTTTCTCTTCCGAAAAATATACGTAAGATTTTTTTTTTTTTTTTTTTTTTTAAACATGCCGCGCACTAAAGGGGTTCTTACTACCCTTAATTATGACTAGCACAGTGCGAGCCTTAGGAAAACAAGGAAGGATTTAAAAGGAGATACCGATGCACATTGGTTTTGAAGTTCTGAATATCAAAATGGGGGGGAAAAATAGGGTCAGGTAAAGCATTCCACATTCTTGTTGTGCGACTAAAGAAGGAATCCCTATACTTAACGGTACGTCCGAAATTGGGCTCAAGGGTAAACTGATGAGCATTCCTAAAAGTGCGAGTATTACGGTTGAATTGTTTAAGGGGAGGAATGCAACTGGCTATTTCACTTGAACACTGTTTATAAAAATAGCGATAGAACAGTGAGAGACAGGTGACATTGCGGCGATAACTGTAAATAGCCATAACTTGGACAATACTTTTTTGATATTTATAAATGAGATACCAAATGAAAGGTTATAAGACATAGAAAACTATAAAGATTTGCATGACAAAATAAATCGATAAATTAGAAAGAATTTTCCATATAGCGAAAAATGCATATCTTTTGAGTGTATTTACTTAGAAAATTGCTAAAAGTTAATGAAAAATTTATAAATTTTGAAAAACTAATGATGCACATTTATAGGTGTCACCTTCTTCTATAAATATTTAATCAATATTTTCTTTATAAGTCTAACGGGAAAAAAAGTAGGGGCAATTTAATAAAATAAATCACAAAAAAGCTCAATTTAGCCAACTTAAGAGGTTTTAAACTTCAGTAATACTTATAAGTTCATAACATATGATACATGAATTTGAGGTAGAAATTTATAGTTTTAATTTTTGTGTTAAAAAAAAATGTATACTAAAAATGTGATTTACTGAAAACTCAATTTGATTTTTGGTACTTTAAATGCAAAATTTAATAAAAAATTGATAAATTTTGAAAAAAAAAACACAACATACCAATTGCTCTAATCCTCTTCTAAAATATTGCTAATAAATGTTAAGTGATTATTTTAACAAAAGCCACTCTAAAATTAGTTTTATTGATTTATTTACCCAAAAAAAATCCAAAATCGATCATGCTTTTTCAACGACTTTTATTTTTATATTTTCACCACGCCCATAAAATATTTTCAAATTTAAATATGATAAACTTTGAAAGTCTAATTAACATTTTGATATATAAAACAGAACTGTGCGTTGCTCACAAAATAATTTCAAATATTAAAATTTTACATTAGAAATATTTTTTACAGATAAAATCACACATAACACATAAAATTGGCTATAAGTCGGAAAGTACTTCACCGAATTTCAAAAATTTAGATTTCTATGGAAAGGTCATTGTATCACTATTGAAATACACACAAAACATTAATAGACTACAATACAATTTTAAAGACAAATACGCTTAAACAGATAAAATAGCATTATTTTGGCTAAATGGTATCAGAGGGAAGGCCTTACAACATAGACAATTATTTTATTAAATTCAAAAATTACTTGTGACTGGTCGCTAGGACGATTAGTTTAGAAGCAAATACCATTTAAGTAGAAAAATGTGTCGATTTTGAGAAATAGTTTTTTTCATGTCGTGGTACTCCCTAGATCACGAATATTCCACTTTTAAGTCACTAGGACAAGTAATTTTGCCGCAAATCGAGTTTGAAGTTAGAAAAAGTGTCAACTTTGAAGCCTGTAGGACGTTTAGATTAGCCGCAAATCGCGTTTAAAGATAACAGATAATAGCATGCGATACATCGATGGAAAGGTGGCACTCACAAATATGCCATTTTAAATTCGCTAGGACGCTTAGTTAAGCCCCAAAATTGTAAATTTCAAGTCAACTAAGATAACTTCCTACCCTCAAAATCTTGCAAACAAATTAAATGTTTAAATAAATACATATACATATAAAATATACAATATACAATACATATACATAGGTACAAATCACATTATTATTAAGTTAAACAAAGATCACAATAAGCTGAACTTTTACGTGAGACCGCACTCGACAGAAATACTATGCTATACTTATATGCATATGTACTATTCAGATACAGAGTCTAAGTCTGCGAAACGACTGTAAACCACAGGTGACTATTTTATACCATATTCTATTTAGCTAATGTGTGTTAGTCTGCGAAGCGACTATTTCTGCGGGTGGCTAGTTATAATATATAAAAGAAAGAATTTTAATCGTGTTAAATATGACCATTTTTACAAATCACGCTACAGCCTAAACTACAAGTCATAAAAATTCAAACTAAAATTTATACGATTGCAAATTTTATGTAGGTGAGCGATAAGATCGGATTTTTTGAAATTCGCATATTAAATAGGGTTAACGAGGGTAAATGTAGGGCAAAGTCGGGTTTCTAACTTCTAAACGCGACGTGCGTCGTAGGAACTTCACTTTTTCTTTATTTTAAAGATCTTTAAGAATTAGGAAAAAAACAAATCACCCAGATATACCCGTTTTAAGGCTGAAATAGGCACAAATAGTCGTTACGAGAAGTGCTTAAAAGTTGTATAAGGATAAATTTTTTTAAAAATATTTTTACATACTTTTAAAGATAATACAAAAATAAATTATCCATGTTTAAGGAATTTTTGATAGGATTTTTTTTTTTCATACCCAAAATGATTTTTGAAAAAAGGTAAATTTTTTTGAACAATTTTTCAAAGTATTTGATTTTTATCTTTTTAATGGGTTGTTGGAAAAATCTCAAATTTTACTATGTTATAGAATAATTTGATAGCAATTAAATGGTAAACATTTTATCTTTCTTAGTTATCATTTGACAGATTTTTTTTTTTTTTTGTTTTTTATTAATATCTTTTTAATTAACTGTCGTACAGGTTTGCAATGTACTGATGAAATATAGATATATGTTCTAGGAATTTGTATAAGTAAACAATATATTCCTATTGTACCGTTGAGCTGAGAAATTAACAATATAATATTGTTGATACATATAACTTAATAACATGTTAGTGTGTGCATGGATTGATTTAGTTTTTTCTTATATTTAATCTCAATGGAATACCCATTAATTTGGTACCTCATTTTTTAATCTACCTCCTATATTAGCGCCACAAAATTCATAAAAAATTGACTAAAATCCATAGAATTGCTCCGCTTTGTTCATTCTCAAAATTCGTCAACCACTACAAAACCCGTTATCTCAAATTATTTTTTATTCGATTATTTTTAATATGAAAAATCATAGCTTCATTTCTAATTGGCCGATATTTTAAGTTAATATCTCAAAATTTAGCTACGCGATGTGGCTAAATATGTGTATACAAATTATTGAGGGGGGGTGAAAAATTTCATACTAAAAGGGTGTGTAAGTGACCCGTCAAATTTATATTACATATATTAAATTAAAAACTTGATGAAACTGTTTCGAAATTCAAAAAACTAATGATGCAGAATGATAGCTGTAACATTCTTCTACAAATATGTAGACAATTTTATATTTGTAAATCTAACGGAAGCAGAAGAAGACGCTAGTAGGTGTGACAGTAGGACCGTCTACAGAATTACCAATGAGCTCACTGGTGTCCAGAGCTCTAAACAACACCTGGTTAAAGACACAAACGGATCCCTGCTAATTACGGATGAGGACCAGCTCATAAGGTGGAGGGAACACTTTTCTGCGGTTTTAAACACCGTTTTCGCCAGTGAAGTGAACCCTATTCCCACTGAGCTACCCGAAGTAACAATTTCCCGAATACGCACCGTACCCCCAGTAAAGAAGAAATTATCACCGCCATCAAAGCACTGAAAAACAACAAAGCGGTTGGACTTGACGGTATTCCTACAGAGCTCTTAGGAGCAGCCCCAACGACATCGAGCGAGCTACTGCACCCACTTATTAAGAGAGCTTGGGAAACAGAGAGCTTTCCTGAAGAGTGGAAAAAAGGAATGATTGTCAAGCTCCCAAAGAAAGGAGATCTCACACAGTGCGAAAACTGGAGAGGAATATGCGTTCTGCCTGAAGTAGCCAAGATAATAGCAAGGATAGTTTTGGACCGAATTTAAGACCACCTCGAAGACACACTCGACGCCGACACGACGAAGACACGACTCGAACAGTGCGTTGAATATCGATCACCACTTCACCTGCTGTTCATCAATTTTGAAAAGGCGTTCGACAGTGTCAATAGAGAATTTATTTGGCTTGCTTTGCGCAGGAGGGGCATCCCAGATAAATTGATTGCTATTATCAAGGCTACATATGATGGATCCAAGTGTCACGTTTTGCACAAAGGTAGGCTGTCAGAGGAGTTTGAAATCCAAAGTGGAGTTAGACAAGGCTGTATACTGTCACCAATACTGTTCCTGTTGGTGATAAGTGACGTACTGCACGCAGCTTTGTCAAGTGGAAATGGAGGAATTCAGTGGACTCTGCAATCTCACCTCAAACATCTGGACTACGCGGACGACGTATGCTTACTCTCTCATAGGATCATGGATCTCCATCAAATGACAACAAGGGTGGAGAGAGAAGCAGAAATCGTAGGGCTTAAGATCAACTCGGCAAAAACTAAAAGGATCAGCCTTGGAACTTCTTCATCAATCCAAGTAAATATTTCTGGACAACCGGTAGAGATGGTTGAGGATTTCCAATATCTTGGGAGTATTGTCTCTTCGGGTGGCGGAACTGAACTGGACGTAAACAGCCGAATCAGAAAAGCAAAGGCTGCGTTCGGAATGCTGTCCAAAATATGGAGAAACAACTCTTTTAGCTTAAAGACCAAGTTACGACTGTTCCGCTCCAATGTTGAATCCGTTCTGCTTTACGGCTGCAGCACTTGGAAAGTCACTGACACTGTCACTAGAATGTTGCAAACCTTCGTTAATAGATGTCTACGAAATATCTTGAGGATTTTCTGGCCCAACCGTATCTCCAATGCCGAACTTCATGCGAGAACGGGTCAGGAGCCCATAGACTCCATTATACGAAGAAGAAAGTGGCAGTGGATTGGCCATACGCTTCGAAAAGGCGATCGGTGCATTGCATCTCAAGCAATGCAGTGGAACCCGCTCACACAGCAGGGAAGACAATTGGGCCGGCCTAGAAGTACATGGCGAAGAACGGTCGAACAGGAATCGGCACTAATGGGGAAAAGTTGGAGAGAGCTGAAATATATTTCAAGAAATCGTACACGATGGCGCGTAGGTGTAGTGGAGGCCCTATGTCCCGTAAGGGAAACATCACGGACGTAATAGGTCCGAGGACCTAAGTAAGTAGTAGTAAGTAAGTAAATGAAAGAAGGTTGAGTGTGGTGTTCTTTTTTCTTCCTCTTCAACACAAACGCAATTCTTTCGAAGTTCAAACATGTTGAATGAATCCGAGTTCGACATTTTGTCCGGAGGCCTTAGTGTGAGTGGCAGTGTACCTACAACATCAGGGTCATATGCGGATCAATTACGGAGAAATGATCCAACACTTACCGTAAAACCAAAAAAATCGCAAGAAAACAAGATGAAAAATGATTTAATTAAAGAGAAAATTGACCCTACGTCATTATCTGTTAAAGTAAACAGTGTGGGTAATAAAGAAGATGGTATGGTTGTCATAAATTGTGGCGACGTTGAGTACAGAAATTTTATTGAGAGAGAAGCAAAAAATAAATTAGGAACTGAATATCATGATATTGTCAAGTTTTGCTGTTGTGAATCTGAGGCCTAAGGCTTGCCATACACGGCTCGGAACCAAATTGGTTCGTGGTTTTCCCACTGGTTGCATATCCAAATGGTTGCGCGCCGAACCTTTTTGACATTTATCCAGTATAAAATGCCCGAAGTCAATTGGCTGCTAGCGGTTTGGGTCGCTCGTGTATGGCCAGCTTTAGAATATAACAAAAATGTGTGTGAATACCATGAATATTGGGGAAGAAACCTGTTGCCTATTTCTTGTTGATTTTATTAAATAAATATAATCAAATGATCCAGTCAGGTCTTGAAACCTAAAAACGTTATTATAATCTTTGGACCATAATGAGATATCCACTGTATTAAAGCAATTTATGAAAAGTTATTGTCTCTAGTTTAGTTATGCCACTTTATGAGGTTACCAAGGAAACACAAACAAAATCGCGCGGTGTTTGAAGAAATGGGTAAGTCGTGTAGTCCACAAACACAAACAATACGCCACGTGTTACACAACCACGATCTGTATGGTAGAGTAGCTCGAAAATCCACTTATAAACAAAAAAAAATCAACAAAGCCGTCTTGCATTCGCTAAGGACCATATTTCGAAGATCTCGAGTTTTTGGAATAGCGTTATTTTCGAGTCCAAATTTAACATTTTTGGCTCCGATGGAATGAGTTATGTGTTACGGAAACTGATGATCGCAGTAAAGCAGCGTTATGGCTTGGGCTTTCGGTATTAGAAGCAACTTCCGTTTTTAACAGGATAACGATCCCGAACACAAGGCAGGAATTGCTCAGTCTTAGATAATAATAGAATAATAGAAATATAAGAAAGCATTCCATTTCCAATCGAAATAACATAAAAAAAAGTTATTTTGGAAGAGTGGCGTAAGATCACTCCAGAACCGACCGATATAAGAAAGCATTCCATCTCCAATCGAAATAACATAAAAAAAAGTTATTTTGGAAGAGTGGCGTAAGATCACTCCAGAACCGACCCAATAAATTGGTCGATCCGATGCCAAAGAGGCTTAAAGCGGTGGTAGAAAACAAGGGTACAATACATAATCCTAAATTGTTATTTGTTCTGTAAATAAATGTTAATATTGAAGATTTTGTTTTATTTTAATTGATGTCGATCAAATAAGCTGTTAGGTGCCAGTTATGGCCGATTCCGCTATAGACGATTTTCTGCATCAATTTATAAACTACAATATTTTAATTTTTTTTGTATAATAATGCAAGGTAGATGGTTTGTATTTATTAAAAAAAAAAATATACCTAATTTAAAGAAAACACTTTTTTTAGCGCTTTGCAACATTGTCGTACAAAGAGTCAGTATGAACTGCAACTTTCATAGCTGCTAACAAAAGCCCGAAAAAGACATTACCGATAGTTTGAGGTTATGATTTACTTGGTAGACATGTTGTCACAAATGTTATTTAATCGCTAACATAAAAACATAAACGTTTTTGTTATTATTTTTTAAACTATTATTGATTGCAAATAGCCATTGTAAGTTTGTTGCACCCGCGATATAAAATATATAAAAGTATGTTTTTCTCATAGAAATAAAGTGTTAACTTAAGTGAAACTTTGTAAAAGTAAGAAAAAATCAAAAACAAAATTTAACCAGACGTTTTTAGTAGTAAATTGTAAGTTGAATTAAAAAAAATGTTGATTCAAATTGGTTGCACCCGCGATCGCTAAATTAGGATGCAACATATCGACAACTAACATTATTTAGTGACGTATCATATTTTATTAATAATATGCCTTGAATAATAATTTTTGTTGTTCAAGATTGTTTTTTTTTTAACAATTTAAAATAAAATGCAGGGAAGTAAGGAAAGAGACTGCTTCACAAAAATATAGGCGCAAGCTTGAAAAAATGCTGAACTTATAATTCATGCAGAGTAGGGCTGGCCACGAGACGATAAAAGTCTCGGTCTCACATGACAAGACCGAGACGAAACGAGACCAGACTGCAATTTAAGCATCCGAGACGAGACCGAGACGGGACTGTATATTTGGACCGAAATTTACAGCGAGTCTAATAAATTGAAAAATCCAATTTCAGTTAAATATTTATTTTCTTCTGCTCATATTAAAACTACATATATGGGGGACAAATTATAGTTTGACGTTCCAATAATTAACAGGTTGTCCGGATATCCTATTTTTCGGAGACGAGACCGAAACGAGATCGGCACGAGACCGAGACGAGAACAAAATTTTCGATTTTAACTAGACCGAGACGAGACTTCCAAAAATCTCGCCGATTCTCATCTCTTGGCCAGCCCTAATGCAGATCTCTTACACGTAGGGAATAGGTTAAAATATAGCCGTTCAAGCAATAATTTCATTAAAATATTTTTTTATTTAATTATAAATATGTATACTCAGAGGTGTCTCAATATTGCACCAGCGATAAGAGAATCGCACCACAGTATTTTTCGGAAATATTGGACGTATTTGAAAAAAAACAAACTTATAATTAATAGCAATATACATATGTTATTTAATCTCTAATCCAATTCATTTATATCGTTTTACTGATGTTAATATTCATTAAAGTAAGACGCGTTACACCCGCGACGATTTGATGTTGCACCTGCGATTGCTTAAAAAGTGAAAAAATCGTTGTTGGTTTTTGTTTTTTATCTTAATTTTTATGTCTTTAGTTTATTGAATCAATGTCGTTCAATAAAATGAAAGAACATAATAAATGTTTCACAATTAACAGACTTTTGTGTTTTTCGTACTATGATCAAATATAGTGAGTTGTTGATCGATGAAGACGTGTTTAATAGAGTGCTTATAAGGAATTAATTTATACGTGGTTATTGGTTTGTGGAAATAATATTTATATTACGTGAATAACTAAATAATATTATCATATACAAATAGTGGAAAAACTGTGAAAAACTGAACAAATTAAAAGAAATTAATATAAAAAAATAGCGGTCGTAGTGCCGGTTATTGTAATTTGAGTGAAAATGAGTGATACTATGCTGAGTGCAAAAAAGCTATCGAAAGAAAAAATGAGATAGCTACATCGTGCTCCGCTTTTTGCAAAAAAAACGTTCTGCTCGAAATGTTCTGGTATTGGGGAGTATGAAAGTAATCTACTCAAGCTGAAGAACACAATGTTTGTTTGTGATGAGTGTAAGGAGTACATTCATAATATTATGGAAAAAATGGACAATGTATTGAAAGTGGTAAATGAAAATCAAAAAGCTCTAAATAAAAGAAGAAGAAATAAAGAAAATTTTAAGTGGAGTTAAAATAATGTGTGAAAAAGAGTCGACTAATGAGGTGAAGAAAAAGAAAACGTATGCTGAAATAGCCATTAAAAATATAGCACCAATAATAATAACTCCAAATTGTAAACAAGATAGTGAAAAAACAAAAAATGAAATTAAAGAAGTTATTAACCCAGCTGATTTAGCATTGCAAGTGAATAATATAACTAAAAGTGTAAATGGAAGTAACCGGGAAACTTAAAGAAAAATATGACATAAATATACCTTCATTAGTAAAACCGAAAATTGTTGTTGTAAACATTGACAAAGAAGTGAAAGAGAATGACTTAGTAGATGTCATTAAAAATCAAAATAAACTAAATGGAGAAATAAAACTTATTAAGTGCTATAATAGATTCAATAATACAAATAAATATAATGCTATAATAGAGACTGAAAAGAATGTTTTTAAAGAGCTTCTTGAAATGGATAAACCGTGTCTAATCATTGGATGGAATAAATGCTTATTATTCGATAAAGTAAATGTGAAACGGTGTTTTAATTGTTGGGGATTTAATCATAATGCTGAAAAATGTACAAATAAAATATGTTGCCCAAAATGAAGTGGTGAACATAAATTAAGTGAGTGCGAGAGTGAAAGCATGAAATGCAAAAACTGTGTTTTGACAATTGAAAAATTGAACATTAATATAGATTCAAATCATAATTTAAGGGATGCCAACTGCCCAATGTATCTCAGAAGATTGGAGAAGGAAAGAGAGAAGGTTGCATAATAGCAACCAACTTTTCTGAAGTGTTTGCATTTGAATATACAGGGTTTAATAAATAATATAACTGAATTAAAAAATATAGTGTACGAAAACAATTTTGATAGTGATTTTAACCGAAACGCATCTTGGTATATCAATAAATGATAAAGAAGTGTGCATAAAGAATTACAAAATTATACGATGTGAAACAACAAACAAACACACTGGCAGAGTCGTGATTTATTTAAAGCAATTTATATTAAGCAATTTATGAAAAGTTATTGTCTCTAGTTTAGTTATGCCACTTTATGAGGTTACCAAGGAAACACAAACAAAATCGCGCGGTGTTTGAAGAAATGGGTAAGTCGTGTAGTCCACAAACACAAACAATACGCCACGTGTTACACAACCACGATCTGTATGGTAGAGTAGCTCGAAAATCCACTTATACACAAAAAAAAATCAACAAAGCCGTCTTGCATTCGCTAAGGACCATATTTCGAAGATCTCGAGTTTTTGGAATAGCGTTATTTTCGAGTCCAAATTTAACATTTTTGGCTCCGATGGAATGAGTTATGTGTTACGGAAACTGATGATCGCAGTAAAGCAGCGTTATGGCTTGGGCTTTCGGTATTAGAAGCAACTTCCGTTTTTAACAGGATAACGATCCCGAACACAAGGCAGGAATTGCTCAGTCTTAGATAATAATAGAATAATAGAAATATAAGAAAGCATTCCATTTCCAATCGAAATAACATAAAAAAAAGTTATTTTGGAAGAGTGGCGTAAGATCACTCCAGAACCGACCGATATAAGAAAGCATTCCATTTCCAATCGAAATAACATAAAAAAAAGTTATTTTGGAAGAGTGGCGTAAGATCACTCCAGAACCGACCCAATAAATTGGTCGATCCGATGCCAAAGAGGCTTAAAGCGGTGGTAGAAAACAAGGGTACAATACATAATCCTAAATTGTTATTTGTTCTGTAAATAAATGTTAATATTGAAGATTTTGTTTTATTTTAATTGATGTCGATCAAATAAGCTGTTAGGTGCCAGTTATGGCCGATTCCGCTATAGACGATTTTCTGCATCAATTTATAAACTACAATATTTTAATTTTTTTTGTATAACAATGCAAGGTAGATGGTTTGTATTTATTAAAAAAAAAATATACCTAATTTAAAGAAAACACTTTTTTTAGCGCTTTGCAACATTGTCGTACAAAGAGTCAGTATGAACTGCAACTTTCATAGCTGCTAACAAAAGCCCGAAAAAGACATTACCGATAGTTTGAGGTTATGATTTACTTGGTAGACATGTTGTCACAAATGTTATTTAATCGCTAACATAAAAACATAAACGTTTTTGTTATTATTTTTTAAACTATTATTGATTGCAAATAGCCATTGTAAGTTTGTTGCACCCGCGATATAAAATATATAAAAGTATGTTTTTCTCATAGAAATAAAGTGTTAACTTAAGTGAAACTTTGTAAAAGTAAGAAAAAATCAAAAACAAAATTTAACCAGACGTTTTTAGTAGTAAATTGTAAGTTGAATTAAAAAAAAATGTTGATTCAAATTGGTTGCACCCGCGATCCCTAAATTAGGATGCAACATATCGACAACTAACATTATTTAGTGACGTATCATATTTTATTAATAATATGCCTTGAATAATAATTTTTGTTGTTCAAGATTGTTTTTTTTTTAACAATTTAAAATAAAATGCAAGGAAGTAAGGAAAGAGACTGCTTCACAAAAATATAGGCGCAAGCTTGAAAAAATGCTGAACTTATAATTCATGCAGAGTAGGGCTGGCCACGAGACGATAAAAGTCTCGGTCTCACATGACAAGACCGAGACGAAACGAGACCAGACTGCAATTTAAGCATCCGAGACGAGACCGAGACGGGACTGTATATTTGGACCGAAATTTACAGCGAGTCTAATAAATTGAAAAATCCAATTTCAGTTAAATATTTATTTTCTTCTGCTCATATTAAAACTACATATATGGGGGACAAATTATAGTTTGACGTTCCAATAATTAACAGGTTGTCCGGATATCCTATTTTTCGGAGACGAGACCGAAACGAGATCGGCACGAGACCGAGACGAGAACAAAATTTTCGATTTTAACTAGACCGAGACGAGACTTCCAAAAATCTCGCCGATTCTCATCTCTTGGCCAGCCCTAATGCAGATCTCTTACACGTAGGGAATAGGTTAAAATATAGCCGTTCAAGCAATAATTTCATTAAAATATTTTTTTATTTAATTATAAATATGTATACTCAGAGGTGTCTCAATATTGCACCAGCGATAAGAGAATCGCACCACAGTATTTTTCGGAAATATTGGACGTATTTGAAAAAAACAAACTTATAATTAATAGCAATATACATATGTTATTTAATCTCTAATCCAATTCATTTATATCGTTTTACTGATGTTAATATTCATTAAAGTAAGACGCGTTACACCCGCGACGATTTGATGTTGCACCTGCGATTGCTTAAAAAGTGAAAAAATCGTTGTTGGTTTTTGTTTTTTATCTTAATTTTTATGTCTTTAGTTTATTGAATCAATGTCGTTCAATAAAATGAAAGAACATAATAAATGTTTCACAATTAACAGACTTTTGTGTTTTTCGTACTATGATCAAATATAGTGAGTTGTTGATCGATGAAGACGTGTTTAATAGAGTGCTTATAAGGAATTAATTTATACGTGGTTATTGGTTTGTGGAAATAATATTTATATTACGTGAATAACTAAATAATATTATCATATACAAATAGTGGAAAAACTGTGAAAAACTGAACAAATTAAAAGAAATTAATATAAAAAAATAGCGGTCGTAGTGCCGGTTATTGTAATTTGAGTGAAAATGAGTGATACTATGCTGAGTGCAAAAAAGCTATCGAAAGAAAAAATGAGATAGCTACATCGTGCTCCGCTTTTTGCAAAAAAAACGTTCTGCTCGAAATGTTCTGGTATTGGGGAGTATGAAAGTAATCTACTCAAGCTGAAGAACACAATGTTTGTTTGTGATGAGTGTAAGGAGTACATTCATAATATTATGGAAAAAATGGACAATGTATTGAAAGTGGTAAATGAAAATCAAAAAGCTCTAAATAAAAGAAGAAGAAATAAAGAAAATTTTAAGTGGAGTTAAAATAATGTGTGAAAAAGAGTCGACTAATGAGGTGAAGAAAAAGAAAACGTATGCTGAAATATCCATTAAAAATATAGCACCAATAATAATAACTCCAAATTGTAAACAAGATAGTGAAAAAACAAAAAATGAAATTAAAGAAGTTATTAACCCAGCTGATTTAGCATTGCAAGTGAATAATATAACTAAAAGTGTAAATGGATCTATAATTATAAACTGTAGTGATGAAGAGTCAGTGAAAAAAATTGAAGAAGAAGTAACCGGGAAACTTAAAGAAAAATATGACATAAATATACCTTCATTAGTAAAACCGAAAATTGTTGTTGTAAACATTGACAAAGAAGTGAAAGAGAATGACTTAGTAGATGTCATTAAAAATCAAAATAAACTAAATGGAGAAATAAAACTTATTAAGTGCTATAATAGATTCAATAATACAAATAAATATAATGCTATAATAGAGACTGAAAAGAATGTTTTTAAAGAGCTTCTTGAAATGGATAAACCGTGTCTAATCATTGGATGGAATAAATGCTTATTATTCGATAAAGTAAATGTGAAACGGTGTTTTAATTGTTGGGGATTTAATCATAATGCTGAAAAATGTACAAATAAAATATGTTGCCCAAAATGAAGTGGTGAACATAAATTAAGTGAGTGCGAGAGTGAAAGCATGAAATGCAAAAACTGTGTTTTGACAATTGAAAAATTGAACATTAATATAGATTCAAATCATAATGTAAGGGATGCCAACTGCCCAATGTATCTCAGAAGATTGGAGAAGGAAAGAGAGAAGGTTGCATAATAGCAACCAACTTTTCTGAAGTGTTTGCATTTGAATATACAGGGTTTAATAAATAATATAACTGAATTAAAAAATATAGTGTACGAAAACAATTTTGATAGTGATTTTAACCGAAACGCATCTTGGTATATCAATAAATGATAAAGAAGTGTGCATAAAGAATTACAAAATTATACGATGTGAAACAACAAGCAAACACACTGGCAGAGTCGTGATTTATTTAAAGCAATTTATATTAAGCAATTTATGAAAAGTTATTGTCTCTAGTTTAGTTATGCCACTTTATGAGGTTACCAAGGAAACACAAACAAAATCGCGCGGTGTTTGAAGAAATGGGTAAGTCGTGTAGTCCACAAACACAAACAATACGCCACGTGTTACACAACCACGATCTGTATGGTAGAGTAGCTCGAAAATCCACTTATACACAAAAAAAAATCAACAAAGCCGTCTTGCATTCGCTAAGGACCATATTTCGAAGATCTCGAGTTTTTGGAATAGCGTTATTTTCGAGTCCAAATTTAACATTTTTGGCTCCGATGGAATGAGTTATGTGTTACGGAAACTGATGATCGCAGTAAAGCAGCGTTATGGCTTGGGCTTTCGGTATTAGAAGCAACTTCCGTTTTTAACAGGATAACGATCCCGAACACAAGGCAGGAATTGCTCAGTCTTAGATAATAATAGAATAATAGAAATATAAGAAAGCATTCCATTTCCAATCGAAATAACATAAAAAAAAGTTATTTTGGAAGAGTGGCGTAAGATCACTCCAGAACCGACCGATATAAGAAAGCATTCCATTTCCAATCGAAATAACATAAAAAAAAGTTATTTTGGAAGAGTGGCGTAAGATCACTCCAGAACCGACCCAATAAATTGGTCGATCCGATGCCAAAGAGGCTTAAAGCGGTGGTAGAAAACAAGGGTACAATACATAATCCTAAATTGTTATTTGTTCTGTAAATAAATGTTAATATTGAAGATTTTGTTTTATTTTAATTGATGTCGATCAAATAAGCTGTTAGGTGCCAGTTATGGCCGATTCCGCTATAGACGATTTTCTGCATCAATTTATAAACTACAATATTTTAATTTTTTTTGTATAACAATGCAAGGTAGATGGTTTGTATTTATTAAAAAAAAAAATATACCTAATTTAAAGAAAACACTTTTTTTAGCGCTTTGCAACATTGTCGTACAAAGAGTCAGTATGAACTGCAACTTTCATAGCTGCTAACAAAAGCCCGAAAAAGACATTACCGATAGTTTGAGGTTATGATTTACTTGGTAGACATGTTGTCACAAATGTTATTTAATCGCTAACATAAAAACATAAACGTTTTTGTTATTATTTTTTAAACTATTATTGATTGCAAATAGCCATTGTAAGTTTGTTGCACCCGCGATATAAAATATATAAAAGTATGTTTTTCTCATAGAAATAAAGTGTTAACTTAAGTGAAACTTTGTAAAAGTAAGAAAAAATCAAAAACAAAATTTAACCAGACGTTTTTAGTAGTAAATTGTAAGTTGAATTAAAAAAAAATGTTGATTCAAATTGGTTGCACCCGCGATCCCTAAATTAGGATGCAACATATCGACAACTAACATTATTTAGTGACGTATCATATTTTATTAATAATATGCCTTGAATAATAATTTTTGTTGTTCAAGATTGTTTTTTTTTTAACAATTTAAAATAAAATGCAGGGAAGTAAGGAAAGAGAGATAGGCGCAAGCTTGAAAAAATGCTGAACTTATAATTCATGCAGAGTAGGGCTGGCCACGAGACGATAAAAGTCTCGGTCTCACATGACAAGACCGAGACGAAACGAGACCAGACTGCAATTTAAGCATCCGAGACGAGACCGAGACGGGACTGTATATTTGGACCGAAATTTACAGCGAGTCTAATAAATTGAAAAATCCAATTTCAGTTAAATATTTATTTTCTTCTGCTCATATTAAAACTACATATATGGGGGACAAATTATAGTTTGACGTTCCAATAATTAACAGGTTGTCCGGATATCCTATTTTTCGGAGACGAGACCGAAACGAGATCGGCACGAGACCGAGACGAGAACAAAATTTTCGATTTTAACTAGACCGAGACGAGACTTCCAAAAATCTCGCCGATTCTCATCTCTTGGCCAGCCCTAATGCAGATCTCTTACACGTAGGGAATAGGTTAAAATATAGCCGTTCAAGCAATAATTTCATTAAAATATTTTTTTATTTAATTATAAATATGTATACTCAGAGGTGTCTCAATATTGCACCAGCGATAAGAGAATCGCACCACAGTATTTTTCGGAAATATTGGACGTATTTGAAAAAAAAACAAACTTATAATTAATAGCAATATACATATGTTATTTAATCTCTAATCCAATTCATTTATATCGTTTTACTGATGTTAATATTCATTAAAGTAAGACGCGTTACACCCGCGACGATTTGATGTTGCACCTGCGATTGTTTAAAAAGTGAAAAAATCGTTGTTGGTTTTTGTTTTTTATCTTAATTTTTATGTCTTTAGTTTATTGAATCAATGTCGTTCAATAAAATGAAAGAACATAATAAATGTTTCACAATTAACAGACTTTTGTGTCTTTCGTACTATGATCAAATATAGTGAGTTGTTGATCGATGAAGACGTGTTTAATAGAGTGCTTATAAGGAATTAATTTATACGTGGTTATTGGTTTGTGGAAATAATATTTATATTACGTGAATAACTAAATAATATTATCATATACAAATAGTGGAAAAACTGTGAAAAACTGAACAAATTAAAAGAAATTAATATAAAAAAATAGCGGTCGTAGTGCCGGTTATTGTAATTTGAGTGAAAATGAGTGATACTATGCTGAGTGCAAAAAAGCTATCGAAAGAAAAAATGAGATAGCTACATCGTGCTCCGCTTTTTGCAAAAAAAACGTTCTGCTCGAAATGTTCTGGTATTGGGGAGTATGAAAGTAATCTACTCAAGCTGAAGAACACAATGTTTGTTTGTGATGAGTGTAAGGAGTACATTCATAATATTATGGAAAAAATGGACAATGTATTGAAAGTGGTAAATGAAAATCAAAAAGCTCTAAATAAAAGAAGAAGAAATAAAGAAAATTTTAAGTGGAGTTAAAATAATGTGTGAAAAAGAGTCGACTAATGAGGTGAAGAAAAAGAAAACGTATGCTGAAATAGCCATTAAAAATATAGCACCAATAATAATAACTCCAAATTGTAAACAAGATAGTGAAAAAACAAAAAATGAAATTAAAGAAGTTATTAACCCAGCTGATTTAGCATTGCAAGTGAATAATATAACTAAAAGTGTAAATGGAAGTAACCGGGAAACTTAAAGAAAAATATGACATAAATATACCTTCATTAGTAAAACCGAAAATTGTTGTTGTAAACATTGACAAAGAAGTGAAAGAGAATGACTTAGTAGATGTCATTAAAAATCAAAATAAACTAAATGGAGAAATAAAACTTATTAAGTGCTATAATAGATTCAATAATACAAATAAATATAATGCTATAATAGAGACTGAAAAGAATGTTTTTAAAGAGCTTCTTGAAATGGATAAACCGTGTCTAATCATTGGATGGAATAAATGCTTATTATTCGATAAAGTAAATGTGAAACGGTGTTTTAATTGTTGGGGATTTAATCATAATGCTGAAAAATGTACAAATAAAATATGTTGCCCAAAATGAAGTGGTGAACATAAATTAAGTGAGTGCGAGAGTGAAAGCATGAAATGCAAAAACTGTGTTTTGACAATTGAAAAATTGAACATTAATATAGATTCAAATCATAATGTAAGGGATGCCAACTGCCCAATGTATCTCAGAAGATTGGAGAAGGAAAGAGAGAAGGTTGCATAATAGCAACCAACTTTTCTGAAGTGTTTGCATTTGAATATACAGGGTTTAATAAATAATATAACTGAATTAAAAAATATAGTGTACGAAAACAATTTTGATAGTGATTTTAACCGAAACGCATCTTGGTATATCAATAAATGATAAAGAAGTGTGCATAAAGAATTACAAAATTATACGATGTGAAACAACAAGCAAACACACTGGCAGAGTCGTGATTTATTTAAAGCAATTTATATTAAGCAATTTATGAAAAGTTATTGTCTCTAGTTTAGTTATGCCACTTTATGAGGTTACCAAGGAAACACAAACAAAATCGCGCGGTGTTTGAAGAAATGGGTAAGTCGTGTAGTCCACAAACACAAACAATACGCCACGTGTTACACAACCACGATCTGTATGGTAGAGTAGCTCGAAAATCCACTTATACACAAAAAAAAATCAACAAAGCCGTCTTGCATTCGCTAAGGACCATATTTCGAAGATCTCGAGTTTTTGGAATAGCGTTATTTTCGAGTCCAAATTTAACATTTTTGGCTCCGATGGAATGAGTTATGTGTTACGGAAACTGATGATCGCAGTAAAGCAGCGTTATGGCTTGGGCTTTCGGTATTAGAAGCAACTTCCGTTTTTAACAGGATAACGATCCCGAACACAAGGCAGGAATTGCTCAGTCTTAGATAATAATAGAATAATAGAAATATAAGAAAGCATTCCATTTCCAATCGAAATAACATAAAAAAAAGTTATTTTGGAAGAGTGGCGTAAGATCACTCCAGAACCGACCGATATAAGAAAGCATTCCATTTCCAATCGAAATAACATAAAAAAAAGTTATTTTGGAAGAGTGGCGTAAGATCACTCCAGAACCGACCCAATAAATTGGTCGATCCGATGCCAAAGAGGCTTAAAGCGGTGGTAGAAAACAAGGGTACAATACATAATCCTAAATTGTTATTTGTTCTGTAAATAAATGTTAATATTGAAGATTTTGTTTTATTTTAATTGATGTCGATCAAATAAGCTGTTAGGTGCCAGTTATGGCCGATTCCGCTATAGACGATTTTCTGCATCAATTTATAAACTACAATATTTTAATTTTTTTTGTATAACAATGCAAGGTAGATGGTTTGTATTTATTAAAAAAAAAAATATACCTAATTTAAAGAAAACACTTTTTTTAGCGCTTTGCAACATTGTCGTACAAAGAGTCAGTATGAACTGCAACTTTCATAGCTGCTAACAAAAGCCCGAAAAAGACATTACCGATAGTTTGAGGTTATGATTTACTTGGTAGACATGTTGTCACAAATGTTATTTAATCGCTAACATAAAAACATAAACGTTTTTGTTATTATTTTTTAAACTATTATTGATTGCAAATAGCCATTGTAAGTTTGTTGCACCCGCGATATAAAATATATAAAAGTATGTTTTTCTCATAGAAATAAAGTGTTAACTTAAGTGAAACTTTGTAAAAGTAAGAAAAAATCAAAAACAAAATTTAACCAGACGTTTTTAGTAGTAAATTGTAAGTTGAATTAAAAAAAAATGTTGATTCAAATTGGTTGCACCCGCGATCCCTAAATTAGGATGCAACATATCGACAACTAACATTATTTAGTGACGTATCATATTTTATTAATAATATGCCTTGAATAATAATTTTTGTTGTTCAAGATTGTTTTTTTTTTAACAATTTAAAATAAAATGCAGGGAAGTAAGGAAAGAGACTGCTTCACAAAAATATAGGCGCAAGCTTGAAAAAATGCTGAACTTATAATTCATGCAGAGTAGGGCTGGCCACGAGACGATAAAAGTCTCGGTCTCACATGACAAGACCGAGACGAAACGAGACCAGACTGCAATTTAAGCATCCGAGACGAGACCGAGACGGGACTGTATATTTGGACCGAAATTTACAGCGAGTCTAATAAATTGAAAAATCCAATTTCAGTTAAATATTTATTTTCTTCTGCTCATATTAAAACTACATATATGGGGGACAAATTATAGTTTGACGTTCCAATAATTAACAGGTTGTCCGGATATCCTATTTTTCGGAGACGAGACCGAAACGAGATCGGCACGAGACCGAGACGAGAACAAAATTTTCGATTTTAACTAGTCCGAGACGAGACTTCCAAAAATCTCGCCGATTCTCATCTCTTGGCCAGCCCTAATGCAGATCTCTTACACGTAGGGAATAGGTTAAAATATTTTTGGTTCCGATGGAATGAGTTATGTGTTACGGAAACTGATGATCGCAGTAAAGCAGCGTTATGGCTTGGGCTTTCGGTATTAGAAGCAACTTCCGTTTTTAACAGGATAACGATCCCGAACACAAGGCAGGAATTGCTCAGTCTTAGATAATAATAGAATAATAGAAATATAAGAAAGCATTCCATTTCCAATCGAAATAACATAAAAAAAAGTTATTTTGGAAGAGTGGCGTAAGATCACTCCAGAACCGACCGATATAAGAAAGCATTCCATTTCCAATCGAAATAACATAAAAAAAAGTTATTTTGGAAGAGTGGCGTAAGATCACTCCAGAACCGACCCAATAAATTGGTCGATCCGATGCCAAAGAGGCTTAAAGCGGTGGTAGAAAACAAGGGTACAATACATAATCCTAAATTGTTATTTGTTCTGTAAATAAATGTTAATATTGAAGATTTTGTTTTATTTTAATTGATGTCGATCAAATAAGCTGTTAGGTGCCAGTTATGGCCGATTCCGCTATAGACGATTTTCTGCATCAATTTATAAACTACAATATTTTAATTTTTTTTGTATAACAATGCAAGGTAGATGGTTTGTATTTATTAAAAAAAAAAATATACCTAATTTAAAGAAAACACTTTTTTTAGCGCTTTGCAACATTGTCGTACAAAGAGTCAGTATGAACTGCAACTTTCATAGCTGCTAACAAAAGCCCGAAAAAGACATTACCGATAGTTTGAGGTTATGATTTACTTGGTAGACATGTTGTCACAAATGTTATTTAATCGCTAACATAAAAACATAAACGTTTTTGTTATTATTTTTTAAACTATTATTGATTGCAAATAGCCATTGTAAGTTTGTTGCACCCGCGATATAAAATATATAAAAGTATGTTTTTCTCATAGAAATAAAGTGTTAACTTAAGTGAAACTTTGTAAAAGTAAGAAAAAATCAAAAACAAAATTTAACCAGACGTTTTTAGTAGTAAATTGTAAGTTGAATTAAAAAAAAATGTTGATTCAAATTGGTTGCACCCGCGATCCCTAAATTAGGATGCAACATATCGACAACTAACATTATTTAGTGACGTATCATATTTTATTAATAATATGCCTTGAATAATAATTTTTGTTGTTCAAGATTGTTTTTTTTTTAACAATTTAAAATAAAATGCAGGGAAGTAAGGAAAGAGACTGCTTCACAAAAATATAGGCGCAAGCTTGAAAAAATGCTGAACTTATAATTCATGCAGAGTAGGGCTGGCCACGAGACGATAAAAGTCTCGGTCTCACATGACAAGACCGAGACGAAACGAGACCAGACTGCAATTTAAGCATCCGAGACGAGACCGAGACGGGACTGTATATTTGGACCGAAATTTACAGCGAGTCTAATAAATTGAAAAATCCAATTTCAGTTAAATATTTATTTTCTTCTGCTCATATTAAAACTACATATATGGGGGACAAATTATAGTTTGACGTTCCAATAATTAACAGGTTGTCCGGATATCCTATTTTTCGGAGACGAGACCGAAACGAGATCGGCACGAGACCGAGACGAGAACAAAATTTTCGATTTTAACTAGTCCGAGACGAGACTTCCAAAAATCTCGCCGATTCTCATCTCTTGGCCAGCCCTAATGCAGATCTCTTACACGTAGGGAATAGGTTAAAATATAGCCGTTCAAGCAATAATTTCATTAAAATATTTTTTTATTTAATTATAAATATGTATACTCAGAGGTGTCTCAATATTGCACCAGCGATAAGAGAATCGCACCACAGTATTTTTCGGAAATACTGGACGTATTTGAAAAAAAAACAAACTTATAATTAATAGCAATATACATATGTTATTTAATCTCTAATCCAATTCATTTATATCGTTTTACTGATGTTAATATTCATTAAAGTAAGACGCGTTACACCCGCGACGATTTGATGTTGCACCTGCGATTGCTTAAAAAGTGAAAAAATTGTTGTTGGTTTTTGTTTTTTATCTTAATTTTTATGTCTTTAGTTTATTGAATCAATGTCGTTCAATAAAATGAAAGAACATAATAAATGTTTCACAATTAACAGACTTTTGTGTCTTTCGTACTATGATCAAATATAGTGAGTTGTTGATCGATGAAGACGTGTTTAATAGAGTGCTTATAAGGAATTAATTTATACGTGGTTATTGGTTTGTGGAAATAATATTTATATTACGTGAATAACTAAATAATATTATCATATACAAATAGTGGAAAAACTGTGAAAAACTGAACAAATTAAAAGAAATTAATATAAAAAAATAGCGGTCGTAGTGCCGGTTATTGTAATTTGAGTGAAAATGAGTGATACTATGCTGAGTGCAAAAAAGCTATCGAAAGAAAAAATGAGATAGCTACATCGTGCTCCGCTTTTTGCAAAAAAAACGTTCTGCTCGAAATGTTCTGGTATTGGGGAGTATGAAAGTAATCTACTCAAGCTGAAGAACACAATGTTTGTTTGTGATGAGTGTAAGGAGTACATTCATAATATTATGGAAAAAATGGACAATGTATTGAAAGTGGTAAATGAAAATCAAAAAGCTCTAAATAAAAGAAGAAGAAATAAAGAAAATTTTAAGTGGAGTTAAAATAATGTGTGAAAAAGAGTCGACTAATGAGGTGAAGAAAAAGAAAACGTATGCTGAAATAGCCATTAAAAATATAGCACCAATAATAATAACTCCAAATTGTAATGTACTTTTATTTATTTTTAAAGTGAAAAATAACTTAATGCCAAATTATTTACAGAGAAGACTTATAACAAGAAGTGAATTACGTCCATACAATTTAAGAAATAATAATAATTTACACTTGCCATTTTTCAGAAATTGTAAAACACAAAATATGTTATTTTTTAAGGGTATACAAATTTACAATTATCTCCCAAATAATGTAAAAATGGAAATGAATTTAGTAAGATTTAAGAACTCAATTATAAATTTTGTGAAAAATAATTATTGAAATGTATAAAACTGTGTAATAAGCTTTAAAGAAGCAAACATTTTTGCTAAATAAAACGCAAACTAACTAACTAACTAATCAAGATGGGTGGGCCAAATTCGTTGCACCCGCGATCGCACTTTGAAACCTTTTTTCTGATGATTTATTTATTTAATTTGAGTTTTATAAATTAATCCCAAGCGAATAGTCGAAAATGTAACTCTTCAAGTAATAATTTCATTAAAATATTCTTTTATTTTATTATAAAAATACTTAAAGTCTGTCTAAAAGTTGCAACCGCGATAATGGAATCGCTTGTCCCTTCCTCAAATCAAATGGCTTTTTGCAAGTTAAGGAAAATGAGATCTCAAATTTATCTTCGAACAGACGGACGTGAGCAGGCGAGCTAACTTTTTGCTCAGTATTTTTGCAGTGAGACCCTTGAGATCCTGAATTGGACTTATAAATCGACCATTTACTCGACGCGGAAGACCTACAAATTTGGAAATCGACTGCCATTTGTTTTAAAATACATATCAATTTATTTTTTTCTTAATTTTTGCCTAAAATAAACAATAACAAATAATTAAAAGGTCTTTAACTTTTAATTGGATACTGTTATCACATAGAATTTTAGTTCGATAAGTTTTGACACTTTTAGCGAACAAATTAGCGAAAGTTCGCTTTTTTTAATACAGTGATAATCAAATTCGCTAAAGTTTTGACATTTGAAGCAAACTTAATTTTAGCGAATCGCTATTCTTAATACGAAATTAGAGAATTCGCAAAGTTTTAAGTTCGATTCGCTATTCATAATGAGGGCCTAAAAGTTAAAGCGGTATAATTTTTTTTTCATTTCACTGGATCAATTAAGCTGTTATCCACTGTATTTAGACAGCAGAACATACATTTTTATAAAATTTGATGTTAATTTTGTCGCTGTCGCTTCGCTATTCTTAAAAAATAATTCAAAAACAATAATAAGTTAGCTTAGGTACAACATAAATGTCTTAAGGGGTCCTTTTTTGCCAATTAAGTTATGTTGAACTTAAGCATATTTATTTTTAAGTTTATATTTTGTGCAAAGAAATGTTTAACTTAAGCATTTACGTTGAACTTAAGTGTTTGTTTACAAGTTATTTAAAACTTACCACTTCTTTAAGTAGGGACACCCTTGTTGGTGGTTGAGTTAGACCAAGTAGCACGGCCAAACGCTGGGCCTTCTCCAATGGACTCTTATCAGTTTCAATGAACCTATCAAATTCTGGATGAGCTGAAGGCAGTGGTATAGATAATGTTGCAATCAGAACATGTGAAGCCATCCGCTGCATCTCTTCTTCGGTAGTATTCTTTTTAAGTTCCCGAGTCAACTGAAAGAGCTTAAGTAAGGCTGCAGCATGGAATAACTGATTTCCTGCCTTTGAGAAGACCATTGCTAACTTTTGATAGTAATTAGCCATTGTTTTTGCTGCAGGGCTTTTTTTGGACAATGCCATCAAGCCATGGATATCTTCAATTGCCTTGTATGCTTCTAACCAAAGCTCCATTTGAATAGCACTATCCAACTGATGAAGTCTGGTGTCTAGACAAAGTTGTTGAGTTTCCAACTTAGTTATACTTACACCGTTTGCTTGATTAGTGCCTTTGCAAACGTCTTCCAAATGTTTACGTAACTTGTCGCACAAACGACGGAACTCGCTCTTACGGTTATACTTCAAGCAAAACTGGAATGCCATGCGAGCAATATCGTGATACAAAATCTCACAATGCGTATTTAAGCGCAGCAACTCCAAACATTGACAGTAGGATTCCCACAAAAACTTTACCCATGGCAAGAGAATAGTACGGTCTGAACGATCCTGCGCATCTTCTCCGCAAACTGCAGACATGAGAATACTCTCTGGTGTGGCAATGTTGTCCAAGTCATCAACTTCAAGCACAGCAACTGCAGCAGATGATTGCTGTTGCGCTGCTTTGGTATGCTCTTCGGCCATTTTTAGATATCCACGAATAACATTCTCTAGAGAATTAACATTTACCAATTGTATCATGTTCCGGTATTGAAAGAGCCCCTCCTTGGCAATATGAGACTTCTTTAACTCGACGCATAAGTACAGGTATTTAAACATAAGTGGTTCAATCACCGACTCAGACCATGTATATGTGAATTTTTTATTCCGGAATACCTCTTGAAGTGTATCTAACGCCCGGAGTGGTTTACCCACATCTATGAATTCTTTAAAAAAAAAAGTATGTATAAAATTAATTTATTTTTCTGTACACACCACATTGTAGGCCGATGAGTTGGCCACATGGAAATAAATATGTATGCAATGCGCTGTTCTGCTATACTAACCATTAGCTCTCTTCAGAGCGTTTTCTGGGCGCTGCATATAACGAGCCATTATAATTTTATTTAAATTCCACAACTCAACTGTTGTACAAACAAAATAAAAAATTCTATTGCGAGTTTTCGATATTTATCTCAGTTAATTCGTTCGGTTTAATTTATGCGCCGAAGAAATTTAAACAAAATGGCCGAGCTCACCAAACACCAAGTTCATAGATCTATGTCATCAAATCCAAATGGCCAAGTTCCTAGCGAAATTTCTCCATAGGGCGGGTTTTCGGTTGATAGCCGTGTAGACCGCTTTCACACAAGGAAACTGTGATAGCCGCCTTACATAATTGCGAAGCTAGCTTAAAACTCGCTTGCTCCCTTGTAAACCTAGATTGAGTTTAATGCCTAAAGGCTCTCCCAAACCAATGCGAAACATTCGTTGCGGCGAAAAAACATTCGTCAGTCAAAATTATTTCATATGTTTCTCCACCGCATTGGTGTGGGCACTCTCATATATCACCATGTAAATAAATTTTGACATGCGAATGTTTTTTCGCCGCAACGAATGTTCCGCATTGGTTTGGGAGAGCCTTAAAGGCTCTCCCAAACCAATGCGGAACATTCGTTGCGGCGAAGAAACATTCGCATGTCAAAATTTATTTACATGGTGATATATGAGATTGCCCACACCAACGCAGCGAAATTAAATTACACAGGTTCTTATGGGAGCAGATTCACTCAAAGTCTGCATGCAGCGCAGCGCTGCACGGAGTTTCTTGCCTAAAACAGATGTGCAGCTTTTTCCATGCAGCGAAATTAAATTACACAGGTTCTTATGGGAGCCGATTCACTCAAAGTCTGCATGCAGCGCAGCGCTGCACGATGTCTCTATTTCTAAATTTGCTGCCTAGTTTCATGGCAGCCACAACTGAAAAACGAAAATTTCTAAATAATTGCTATTTGGCATTACTCATATTGACATCACCTGCCATTCTTACAAAAAATTTGTTTGTGTTGGTGATTTTTGTTTAAGAATCCATGAAGCCGGCGTTGCCACCCTACCATCGTCCAACGAAGAAAATCTCATTCCAACACTATTGTGTGACATCGGCAACGCTGTGCTTTCATGTATTTGTTTGACATAACTTTGCATCATGAATGTCAGAAACTATGCACATGTGTTTCGTGTGCAGCTCTGCATGCAGAGATGCGTGCAGACTCGCTGCACATCTGTTTTATGCCTAAAACAGATGTGCAGCTTTTTCCATGCAGCGAAATTAAATTACACAAGTTCTTATGGGAGCAGATTCACTCAAAGTCTGCATGCAGCGCAGCGCTGCACGATGTCTCTATTTCTAAATTTGCTGCCTAGTTTCATTGCAGCCACAACTGAAAAACGAAAATTTCTAAATAATTGCTATTTGGCATTACTCATATTGACATCACCTGCCATTCTTTCAAAAAATTTGTTTGTGTTGGTGATTTTTGTTTAGAATCCATGAAGCCGGCGTTGCCACCCTACCATCGTCCAACGAAGAAAATCTCATTCCAACACTATTGTGTCACATCGGCAACGCTGTGCTTTCATGTATTTGTTTGACATAAATATGCATCATGAGTGTCAGAAACTATGCACATGTGTTTCGTGTGCAGCTCTGCATGCAGAGATGCGTGCAAACTTGCTGCACATCTGTTTTAGCCATTATCCATCTATTTCTAAATTTGCTGCCTAGTTTCATTGCAGCCACAACTGAAAATCGAAATTTTCTAAATAATTGCTATTTGGCATTACTCATATTGACATCACCTGCCATTCTTTCAAAAAATGTGTTTGTGTTGGTGATTTTTGTTTAAGAATCCATGAAGCCGGCGTTGCCACCCTACCATCGTCTAACGAAGAAAATCTCATTCCAACACTATTGTGTGACATCGGCAACGCGGTGCTTTCATGTATTTGTTTGACATAAATATGCATCATGAATGTCAGAAACTATGCACATGTGTTTCGTGTGCAGCTCTGCATGCAGAGATGCGTGCAGACGCGCTGCACATCTGTTTTAGCCATTATGGGAGCAGATTCACTCAAAGTCTGCATGCAGCGCAGCGCTGCACGATGTCTCTATTTCTAAATTTGCTGCCTAGTTTCATGGCAGCCACAACTGAAAAACGAAAATTTCTAAATATTTGCTGTTTGGTATTACTCATATTGACATCACCTGCCATTCTTACAAAAAATGTGTTTGTGTTGGTGATTTTTGTTTAAGAATCCATGAAGCCGGCGTTGTCACCCTACCATCGTCCAACGAAGAAAATCTCATTCCAACACTATTGTGTCACATCGGCAACGCTGTGCTTTCATGTATTTGTTTGACATAAATATGCATCATGAGTGTCAGAAACTATGCACATGTGTTTCATGTGCAGCTCTGCATGCAGAGATGCGTGCAGACTTGCTGCACATCTGTTTCAGCCATTAGCCATCTATTTCTAAATTTGCTGCCTAGTTTCATTGCAGCCACAACTGAAAATCGAAAATTTCTAAATAATTGCTATTTGGCATTACTCATATTGACATCACCTGCCATTCTTTCAAAAAATGTGTTTGTGTTGGTGATTTTTGTTTAAGAATCCATGAAGCCGGCGTTGCCACCCTACCATCGTCTAACGAAGAAAATCTCATTCCAACACTATTGTGTGACATCGGCAACGCGGTGCTTTCATGTATTTGTTTGACATAAATATGCATCATGAATGTCAGAAACTATGCACATGTGTTTCGTGTGCAGCTCTGCATGCAGAGATGCGTGCAGACGCGCTGCACATCTGTTTTAGCCATTATGGGAGCAGATTCACTCAAAGTCTGCATGCAGCGCAGCGCTGCACGATGTCTCTATTTCTAAATTTGCTGCCTAGTTTCATGGCAGCCACAACTGAAAAACGAAAATTTCTAAATATTTGCTGTTTGGTATTACTCATATTGACATCACCTGCCATTCTTACAAAAAATGTGTTTGTGTTGGTGATTTTTGTTTAAGAATCCATGAAGCCGGCGTTGTCACCCTACCATCGTCCAACGAAGAAAATCTCATTCCAACACTATTGTGTCACATCGGCAACGCTGTGCTTTCATGTATTTGTTTGACATAAATATGCATCATGAGTGTCAGAAACTATGCACATGTGTTTCATGTGCAGCTCTGCATGCAGAGATGCGTGCAGACTTGCTGCACATCTGTTTCAGCCATTAGCCATCTATTTCTAAATTTGCTGCCTAGTTTCATTGCAGCCACAACTGAAAATCGAAAATTTCTAAATAATTGCTATTTGGCATTACTCATATTGACATCACCTGCCATTCTTTCAAAAAATGTGTTTGTGTTGGTGATTTTTGTTTAAGAATCCATGAAGCCGGCGTTGCCACCCTACCATCGTCTAACGAAGAAAATCTCATTCCAACACTATTGTGTGACATCGGCAACGCGGTGCTTTCATGTATTTGTTTGACATAAATATGCATCATGAATGTCAGGAACTATGCACATGTGTTTCGTGTGCAGCTCTGCATGTAGAGATGCGTGCAGAAGCGTTGCACATCTGTTTTAGCCATTATGGGAGCAGATTCACTCAGAGTCTGCATGCAGCGCAGCGCTGCACGATGTCTCTATTTCTAAATTTGCTGCCTAGTTTCATTGCAGCCACAACTGAAAAACGAAAATTTCTAAATAATTGCTGTTTGGCATTACTCATATTGACATCACCTGCCATTCTTACAAAAAATTTGTTTGTGTTGGTGATTTTTGTTTAAGAATCCATGAAGCCGGCGTTGCCACCCTACCATCGTCTAACGAAGAAAATCTCATTCCAACACTATTGTGTGACATCGGCAACGCTGTGCTTCCATGTATTTGTTTGACATAAATATGCATCATGAATGTCAGAAACTATGCACATGTGTTTCGTGTGCAGCTCTGCATGCAGATTTGCGTGCAGACTCGCTGCACATCTGTTTTAGCCATAAAAGAGCTTTGACTTCATGGTGGATACATCCAATAGTGGATTTATGGTGGATTTACATGTATCTGCGTCTGCATTATGGTGGATTTACATGTATCTGCATTTAGTTTCTGCACAAAAAAGGGGATGCCAAATACGAAATGTATATTTGTTAGAAAGAGAGAAAAGATCAAAATGCAGAAGAACTTCGTTTCTGCATTATAGGAAAGTGCCATAATGCAGAAATGAAGACGAACATGTTCCTCTTCTTGATGGTTCTCTTTTACTCGCTCGGATTTTTTGTATATATCTGTCCTGCTCTACTTTTCTGCATTTTGCAAACGAAGATACATGTAAATCCAGCATTATGCAGAAAAGTAGAGCAGGACAGATGTATACAAAATATCCGAGCGAGTGAAAGAGAACCATCAAGAAGATGAACATGTTCGTCTTCATTTCTGCACTATGGCACTTTCCTATAATGCAGAAATGAAGTTCTGCATTTTGATCTTTTCTCCCTATTTTACAAATATTAATTTCGTATTTGGCATCCCCTTTTTGTGCAGAAACCAAATGCAGATACATGTAAATCCACCATTACATGTATCTTCATTTGGTTTCTGCACAAAAAAAGGGATGTCAAATACAAAATGCATATTTGTTAGATAGAGAGAAAAGATCAGAATGCGGAAGAACTTCGATTCTGCATTATAGGAAAGCGCCATAATGCAGAATGTTCATGTTCATCTTCATGATAGTTCTCTTTCACTCACTCTGATTTTTTGTATACATCTGCCCTGCTGTACTTTTCTGCATTACGCAGATGAAGATACATGTAAATCCACCATTATGGTGGATTTACATGTATCTTTGTCCGACTTCGGCAAAAAAAAGGGGATGCAAAATTAAAATGTACATTTGTTGGATAGAGAGGGAACACCAAAATGCAGAAGATCTTCGTACATGAAGATTATAGGAAGTGCCATACCCAACTAACAATTCAGCTTCTTTTAGCTTAAAAATATTGATGTGCCGCAGGTTTCACTTTATATAAAGCTTCGGTACGGCCTTCGGCGGAATTAAATTTCTTATACATGTAACGAGCTGGATAACTACTTCTTTAAAGCCGAATAGAAATAAGAAAAAGAAGACCTACCGAGCTTGTGAGCTGTCACTTGAATAGGCTTCTAAAATTGATGTTACAGAAGATGATTGAAGATGTCACTTTAAAAAGGCTGCATACAATTTTTATATAAGTTGCTTCCTTTAAAAGTTTTCTGTAACCATTTTCAATAAGCTTTATTGAATACTTCGATACGCCTTGTTAAGTATTACTAAAGAATCATAAAAGAATGGCCACATTTGGGTGGTAGGCAGACATATGGTATCTACTTTAGCATCTGATACGTTTTCGAACGACCAAAACCGTGTATGTAACCAAACGAAACGAAAACCAAGAAAATAAACAGGTGAGATATCAGCTGTTAGTATGAAGTATCTCTCCCAAACCAACGCGAAAGCGGCTCGGAACATTCACCGACAGCATTTTTTATTTGTTTTTGTTGTTTAGCATTATTTATTTGTCATTTATTTTTCATGATTGTGAATGATTCGCCCTGCATAGCGAATGTTCCGCGTTGGTTTGGGAGAGCCTTAATCCAAACAGATCCGAACATTTTTGGGATAGCCTTAGATTTCTTTTTGATATCAGCTTTTCGGTTCGTTGGCTGGTTTTTTCTTTAGGCATTACAACAACACGAACAAATCTAGATACCATTGGCGACGTACCCTAACGCGGCCAATATGTCAATCTATAATAAAGAAGCTCGAATTTGTATAAGTCATTTTAAAGAAGCTTTTTAAAAAAACTCTATTCACATTTATAATTATATATATATATATTGAATAAATTGAGCATGTGGAGAGAAAGATCATTCATTTTACTTGATTTGTCTTTTTGAGGATTCGGAAAGCTACTTTTCGTTGGCTTAAGACATATGTTATGCGTGAGCCAAGAAATCAACTTCTACTTTTTATCCAAATAAATTTTATATGCTATGTGTGAGCCAAGAAATCAACTTCTTCTTTTTATTCAAAAATATCAACTTTAAATTTTCTTATTATGCGCGAACCAAAAATGGAACAACTTCTTTGTATCTTTGCTAAATGGGGACTGAACTCTTTAATTCGATTGAGATTATCTCAACCAAGCAACTCCCCTACAAGATTCCTTCTTTTAATACAATCTGCATAGCAAGCATAATGTGAATACAGAATACTAGTATACAGACGATATTCGTTTTTGTTATTGTTATTTTATGATGAATTAATGAAGATCAATGATCAGTTCTGATATATGTTTTTGAGATAACATTCTCAGTAATAGGTTCACTGGTATTGTCGATATATGCATGTCGTGAAACCACAGGCTATATGGATGTTTACATTAACTATCCGATGTAGTTTTAAATATCTGTCTCAGCAGAAGTGGATAGTTTATTGTTAAATAAATATCACTTCACGCAAAGTGGTAATTAGGCACTTTTTCTGAATACAGATACCACGATCTTAAATCAACCAAACATTGAAATGAGAAGATAGCATCATCCCTCCCCTCTTAAAAGAGTGAAGAAACAGTTTCTGAAATATAAAGGATCTTGCGAAGAATGCATGTATGAGAGTCTGAAAGGACAAAAGCCGTCAATTTTATTGTAATATATGTATCATTAAATTTTTTACACAAAAATATTTTTGTTAATTACTTTAAAAAAATTTCTTTTTCTTTTTATTATTTGTAGATTCTCTACTATTTTCAAACATTATAGTAGCTTCTCTTTTTAAATTACTTTTAAATGCAACAGCTATGGGTTTTCTTTCTCTTTTTACAAAACATCTATTGAATATAGTTAATTTATTTTTCCTTTTAATACAATTTATTGACAAATATATTTTTATAAGAGTTACAATAGCTCCTAATAATCCGATTACAAGACCTTGTGTTCTTTCAGGTTCCGGAAATTAACATTTTCGAAATGTAACAATTTTGATTGTTTATCTCAATAGATAAATCTTTTAAATTTTGTAAATTATTACCTTTTATTATTGGCAATTTCCTTAAGGGAACTATTTCATTTATTTTAATGTTTTCACAACAATTTTCCATTCCATAGTGTACAACATCATTATACATTGTTTCATTTAAATTTTCTGTCGTTTCTATATCAGTTTCCAAAGTACAAAATTTACAATTATCGTCAATATTTATAATTCCTATATTAGAAATTTTACCCAATTCTTCATTTTTATTTTTACATTTACATCTGTATTTTGTTTGTTCTGTTATTGCAAATAGAAATCTGTTAATGACTGAAAAAACTCTATATTATTTTCAATTTACATGAAGGAAAATTCCTTTTCTTCTATAACAGAATAAATTAGTAGCGCCATCTTTGAACAAAAGATTAACTAATGTTATCCAATACCTTAACCACACTAATGTTATCCAATACATAAACCACTGAAAACTGCTATAATTAACTGAACGAAAGCTTTTGAGAGCTTTTGATCTACTTGTGGAGACTTGTGGAGGGGAAGCTTATTCCAGCAAATTCCAGCACATTCCAGGACTTTAGAAGATTCTAGTAGCTTTTTCTCGGATATAAATACAGGGCCACCAGTCTGAAGACCTGAGTTTGATTTTGAAAGTGAACGAATAAACATCGGTGTAAAATAATGAATTGTGCTTGTTATAATAAAAGTATTGGAAGTAAAGTATTTGAAGTGAAATAAAGGTGTTTTATTTTTGTAAAGTAATTGTTGTTCAGTTTAAGAAATAAGTTTTATTGGCGAACCCTTGGCAAAATATTACATTGGTGTCAGTAAAGTGGAATAGAACTTATTTTATCTGTGCATTCAGATAATTAATGGTGAAAAGTGATAAAGTGTGTAAATAAATAAACAGTAAAAGTGACATACAAAAATATACGAATAAAAATAGAAACAAAACGGGAAAAATTGTGAATGCATTGAATTGTGTTGAACTTAAGGCAGAACTGAACAGACGAGGGGTTCCTACTGCTGGAACGAAAAATGACCTCATTATTCGTCTGCAGGAAGATTTAAGGCAACACGGTGAAAATCCAGACACGTTTCTATTTGTAATTGAAATGTCAGAAGATCAAGTAAGTACAAGCTTAGACTTAACCAATATGATGGCTCAGTTGCTCGCCCAGTTTGAAGACCAACGAAAGGAGCAAAAGAATCTTCTAGAAGAGCAACGCAGTGAACAAAAGAATCTTCTAGAAGAACAACGAATTGAGCAGAAGAATAAACAAAAGAATCTTCTTGAGCGGTTAGAAGAACAACGCAGTGAACAAAAGAATCTTCTAGAAGAACAACGAATTGAGCAGAAGAATGAACAAAAGAATCTTCTTGAGCGGTTAGAAGAACAACGCAGTGAACAAAATAATCTTCTAGAGGAACAGCGAAGTGAACAAAAGAATCTGCTCGAAAAACAAGAAAAGAATCTTCTCGAACGGTTCGAAGAACAGAAACACATCCTCGAAGGTAAACTAGATTCATTCGAGAACAAGTTTATTGCCCTTGACGAGCGTGTTGAAAAACAGTTTTCGTCAGTGGAAGCAAAATTCGAGAAGATCTAAGATAACATTGAAAGCATTACTAAAGAACTGGACAGAGTTCGAAAAATAAAGGTTCGAGAAAGTTCTGGCGACTGTCCAAAGAAAAAGGAAATGCATCCACCGACCTTTGACGGACAATCTTCTTGGTCAATCTACAAGAAGCAGTTTGAGGCAGCCGCAACAACAAATGGCTGGGATGACGAAGACAAGTTTATTGCCCTGACGCTTGCCCTTAGAGGTTCTGCTGCTGAATTATTGCAAACCTTACCAGCAGACAAGAACGGCAACTTCAGTGCTCTTGTTCAGGCCATTGACAAGCGATTTGGGGATGGCCATCTCTGCAGGAGATGAAATTACCAACCAGCTAGCAACAGAGGCTTTTGTCCGTGCAGTTTCCGATATCAATCTCCAGCGAGCAATTCGAACTGCTGGAAAACGCACGCTTTCTGAAGCATTAGCCTTCGCGCTGACTATGGAAGCATCGGAACAGGCTTCTTTAGGAATTCATCGGGTAAGAGAACTGGAAGTTGAGGAATGCTCTTGCCAGAGAGCTGAATTCCAAAGAAAGCAGCGAGAAGGACCTGCTCGATGCTGGAATTGCAACAAAATCGGACATCTCCAGCGCCAGTGCAGATTGCCACCAAGAAGAGTCACTTGTTAACATTGTGGAAGCAAAAATAATACCCGCGAGCAGGTAAGCAATAACATCAACGCTCCTGCTCGTCTTGGTATCGATTTGCCCAGAACCATGATCCAAGTCTCGCAGACTAAACGAAACAATAAGAGTCTGACAGTGGACGCAACAGTAAATGGTAAGAAACACGTGGCTACAATTGATACCGGTGCCACAGCCTCCATTGTGCGAAGAGACTTGATCAAAATGACGTGGCTACACAACACCAATAGCTACCGTCTTAAAACTGCGACAGGTGAGGCAGCAAGAGTGTATGGAGAAGTTCGTCTCAAAATCCGTTTGGCAGAACTAGAGTTTTCGCATCTATTTTTGGTAGCAGATATATGTGACGAGTGCATAATTGGAATTGACTTTATGAAAGAGCACGGATTGATTCTGGATCTCGGTAAGCAAGTTCTCGAGTACCAAAATGTAGAGATTCCTATGGTTTATGGCAACGAAAACTCATCAACTCTAAGAACTGTCATCAAAGAAGACATATGCTTGCCTCCCTCCTCGGAAGTGTTTGTGTGGACAAAAATAGAGGGCGATTTAGGTAGCCTTCGATACCTCATGGTGGAACCAGAGTCTGAGCAATCTTCCCAAAACATCATCTTAGGGAAGACTCTTGTGGAACCAAAGAACAACATGGTACCCGTACGGATACTGAACATCAAACCGTACGAAGTCAAGCTCAAGAAAGGAGAAATAGTTGGAAAATGTGAATCTGTGTCCGCAATAACCAAGATCACAGGCTGAACGATGTGACAAAGAAAGACAGCTACCCTTTGCCCAGAATCAGCGATACTTTGGATGCAATGTAAGGAGCTCAATGGTTCTCGACGCTGGACTTAAAGAGTGGCTACTGGCAGGTAGAAATCCATCCAGAAGATCACGAGAAGACAGCTTTCTCTACAGGAAATGGTCTGTGGCAGTTTAAAGTTATGCCATTCGGACTTTGCAACGCTCCGGCAACATTTGAGTGTCTAATGGAGTGTGTCCTACAAGGACTTACCTGGAAATAATGCCTTGTGTATTTGGACGATGTCATCGTTTATGAGAAAACTTTTGACGACCATTGTAAGAACCTTAAGGCCGTATTCCAGAGGCTTCGAGAAGCACACTTAAAATTAAATCCAGAGAAATGTGCGCTTTTCAAGACCGAAGTTAAATACTTGGGACATATCATCTCATCCCAAGGAATAAAGACTGATCCGGAAAAAGTTGACACTGTGAAGAATTGGCCAACACCACAGGATAAACACAAACTCCGTAGCTTTCTTGGTCTAGCCACATATTATCGGCACTTTGTGAAGGACTTTGCTGGAATCGCTAAGAGCTTGCATCAACTTACTGAAAAGGGGAAGCCGTTCAAATGGTCAGGTGAGTGCGAGAAAAGTTTTCAGGACCTCAAGCTACGTTTGTGTAATGCTCCTGTGCTGACCTATCCGACTCCTGGAAAACCTTTCATCATCGACGCCGATGCGAGTAACGTGGGAATTGGAGCTGTACTGTCGCAAGTCCATGACGGAGAAGAAAAAATCGTCGCCTACTACAGTAAGGTACTCTCGAGGCCAGAACTGCGTGACCAGAAGGGAACTTCTAGCTTTGATTTTGGCAACAAAGCACTTCCATAAGTACATCTATGGACAGAAGTTCCTTCTTCGAACAGATCATGGTGCGCTTAATTGGCTTCTGAACTTCAAAAATCCCGAAGGTCAAGTAGCTAGGTGGACCGAGAGACTACAGACATACGACTACCAAATTCAACATCGGAAAGGAAAGCTGCACACAAACGCAGATGCACATCTATCTACAATAATGTAGATAGATGTTAGGGGGGCGATTATTTTTGCAATCTTTGAGGTGTTGATATCTCACTTTCAAAATATTTTATAAAATTTAATACAACAATTAATAATGTTGGTTTTGTTCATTTACTGTAAATTTTTGTTGGGATATTGCTTTAAAAAATAAAGAACATTGTTTTGTACACTTTATTTTATAGAAGCTGCTTAATAAATGTGCAAAATTTAAAGATTTTCCATCAAATCTTACAACTTTTGCAAATGCTCGACGGCATGCGTGATTAAAATAAAATTATACACAGATTCACCTTTATCACTTTCATGGGAAAATACAAATGAATTTTAAGCATTATTAAATAAGCACCACCCTTTTATTTTTCTCCTCAACAAAAACATCACGATGTCAGTGAATGGAACAATTCATGAAATAAATCAAAAACGACGTATTTTTTCTTTCAAATATTTTTAATTTTATTTGCGAACACAAAAAAATAACAAAGTTACTGGATAATTATAATAATATTAAAAGAAATTAATAAGAAACCAAACAGAATCCAATCGCCAGTAGAATTACTTCTATTGATTTTTCACACAGCACACACACAGCTGGGTCTCCTTTGTCAGTTGTCAAAGTTAAACGTACTGGATTCCTCCTTTATGGTACTAATTTTTACACAAGCTCATTATAACTATAATGGGTTGACAAATATTTTATGCATAACAATTTATGCAACGTTGTATAGTGGCTAGATAAGTCCGTATGCAGTGCATAACTATTCATCTGTTCAGCGGATTCTAATGAATACGGCTGTAAGCATACAAGATAGTTTGTCTAAGTTTGTAAGGTTTATTCCAATAAAAGATAAATATGCTGAAACGGTGGCAGAAGATTTTGTAAATGATTGGATTGCATTTTTAGGCATACCTGAAATTATTTTGTCGGATAACGGAACTGAGTTTTGCAATGAACTAATGAAGAATTTAGCAAAAATATTTAAGATCAAACACATAACTACTAGTGTAGCCCATCCACAATCAAATGGATCTGTAGAAAGATTTCATGGAAGACTGAAAGAATACCTAAATACAGTTAACTTCGCAAGAGAAAACTGGGATGAAGCGATTAAATTTGCAGGTTTTTGTTATAATACAACGATACACTCGACAATAGGTTATAGTCCACATGAGGTAATATTTGGCAGACAAGCTAATAGACCGAGTGGTATAGATACTTTGAACTTAGCAACAGTGCAAGATTATGTTCAAAATGTACTTGAAAACATAGTCTCCATAGAAAATATTGTAAAAGAAAATTTAGTGAAGTCAAAATTGAAATCGAAAGAAAATTACGACCGTCAAACAAATAGAGCACCATTATATAAGGTAGGTGAAAAAGTATTAGTTAAAAATCTTACAAAAAATAAAAAATTAGAAAACACATTTGTAGGACCATTTTTGATTACTAAAGTAACAGATACAAATATCTTTGTGAAAACTAATAGGAAGATCAGAAAACTTTCGAAAAATTTAGTAAAACCATATTTAACATATTGAAATTAATACATACATATTATGTTTTTTTTCTCTCGTTTAGTTTTGTTCTCGTCAAAAGACTTGTTATTGAAAATCACAATGACAATGGCGGGTTTTATTTCAAAGGAATCGGAATAACAAAAGTAGTAGATGGACATGTTTCAATTGTTAATACTCTAGATTTAGAAAATATTGAGCTAGGCATTGCAAACATAAATTTGCAAACAAATAATATTAGGGGTATTCACGATCCGATGCAACTGGCCTAGTATCATTGTAAAAGTGCAAAAGTGTAAAATCTTACAACACTACAACAACAAAATATACAAGGTGCAATCTTACAACAGTTTCGCACTTTAGCAATACCCGAAACCTATTGCAACAGAAAAATACAACATTGTAAAATTTGTAAATTGTGTTTTTGACAGCTCACTCATTCTTGATTACGTTAAACAGAAACAAAGGTATGTTCATTGGATACATCCAATTTGCTATCTTGATTGTATTGATGTGACGTCGTCATCATCTTTTACTATTATTTTCCATTTAAAATTCGGACGATAATTAAGATTTGGTAATATTTTCTTTTTCCGTTTTTTTTGGCATCTTTTTATGAACAAAATTTAAATTAACTCAAATTGAAATTTTCAGATATGTTCGAAACAAAAACAAATGTCAAACTAATTTTGACATTTGCTTTAGTGTTGCAAGAAGATAAGAAAAGTGCGTTCACGATCCACTTAAAAAATATAAAATTTCGCACTTTTACTAGGCTCGTTGCACCAGATCGTGAATACCCCTATTGATAAAGCATGTTTTGAATACTTTAATTAATGTAAATCACTTGCACAAAAGGGTCACAAAAATTACGAAAATTTAATGAAGAAAATGACCAATATTTATAGTCTATTAGGTAAAGATAAGCATAGATTTCGAAGAGGATTAATTAATATCATAGGTTCAGGATAAAAAGTACTGTTTGGAACTATGGATTATGAAGATGCAAAATATTATGATAACGCTCTTATAATAACAAAAGAAAACCAGGAATTTATACGAAATGGTTTAAAGGAAGAAATAAATATAATGAAAAGTTTGAATGAACAAAACCAAATACTCCTCAATAATTATCATATTTTAGAAAACAAAACTAAAGATGTAGTTGAATCCTTAGCTGCTATTATGCTTCACACAAATAAATTACAAGAAAGGGAAGCAATGTTAGAATATTTACAGAGACTATATGATTCAATAATAGGAAGGAGTTAAGAGTTGGAAATTGACTTGGATAAAATAATTGATGCAATTCTATTTTTGCTAGTAAAAATAATACATCCATATATTATGACACCAGAAAAATTAATTACAGTTTTAAGAAATAGTAAATATGAAAACAAAATGTTATTCACACCGAGTATCGAAAGTTACCATAACATTATAAAATTATTAAAAGTAAAAATTTTTGAAAAGAATGATAAAATCTTTGTTATTATATCTTTAACTATATTAAAAGAAGAATATGAAGAAGCATATGAAATAATAGCATTGCCAATTGTTTCGAATAATAATATAAATATTTTTGAAAGTAAGGAAAATATATTATTAATAAGTAAAAATAGAGCAAATTTTGCACTAAAATACAATTTAAATGATTGTGTTAAATATAAAGATGACAACGATAAAAATGTTTTAGAAAGTACTATAAAAATTGACGTGTGTGTTTTAAATGTATTGTAATATTTTGCCAAGGGTTCGCCAATAAAACTTATTTCTTAAACTGAACAACAATTACTTTACAAAAATAAAACACCTTTATTTCACTTCAAATACTTTACTTCCAATACTTTTATTAAAACAAGCACAATTCACTATTTTACACCGATGTTTATTCGTTCACTTTCAAAATCAAACTCAGGTCTTCGGACTGGTGGCCCTGTATTTATATCCGAGAAAAAGCTACTAGAATCTTCTAAAGTCCTGGAATGTGCTGGAATTAGCTGGAATAAGCTTCCCCTCCATAAGTCTCCACAAGTAGATCAAAAGCTCTCAAAAGCTTTCGTTCAGTTAATTATAACAGTTTTCAGTGGTTTATGTATTGGATAACATTAGTGTGGTTAAGGTATTGGATAACATTAGTTAATCTTTTGTTCAAAGATGGCGCTACTAATTTATTCTGTTATAGAAGAATAAAAGATGTCGTTGTTTGCATAAATGGGCATATTCACCACATTGCCCCCCTCTTAGGATTGATCGTCCCGATTAAATCCATTACTCCCGTCATCACCGTTAAAGCGATGTTAACGGTCACAATGAACTACCTTAAGCTTGCCTCTCAACCCTCTCTGAATGCGGTAAACCACATCATTGATTCGCTTCACACCGGTGTATGGTCCTTCCCAGTTTTGTTGAAGTTTTGGTGACAATCCTTTTTGTCGATGGGGATTGTAAAACCACACCAGGTCTCCTTCTTGGAATCCAATCGTTGTTGCACGAGCGTCGTACCGTGTTTTCATCCTATCACTGGCTATTTTTATGGTTTTCCTTGTCCGTTGATGAATGTCAATGAGTCTTTCTTTGAGGTTATCCACATATTCATCTGACTTTTCCGGTTCCATAGTACGGCATCCAAATTTTACTTCACTAGGCAGCCGTATTGTTGTGCCGAACAGGATCTCCGATGGTGTATGTCCTGTTGAACTATGAACCGCACTTCGGTAGGCCATCAAAAACAATGGAATATGGCGATCCCAGTCTCGTTGGTAGTCACCTACAACCTTGGACAGATGTTCTTTAAGCGTCCTGTTGAATCGTTCGACCATTCCGTCAGATTGTGGATGAAGCGGTGTTGTCCTCGTCTTCTTGATGCCAAGGAGAGAGCAAACCTCCTGGAAGATGTTAGATTCGAAGTTCCTTCCTTGGTCAGAATGCAATTCCAAAGGAACACCGAACCTGCTCACCCAATTGAATACAATCTGATGAACCACTGTTTTGGCTTCTTGGTTTGGGATGGCAAATGCCTCAGGCCACTTGATGAAGTAATCCATGACTACAAGGATGTATCGGTTTCCAATGTTGGTCTCCGGAAATGGTCCTGCGACATCTACAACTATCCGCTCGAAAGGCGTGCCCACATTGTACTGCTGCATTTTACTTTGAAGTTTTCTACCTGGACCCTTTGTAGCAGCACAAGTATCACATTTTCCGCACCACTTTCCGACATCATCTCTTGCATGTAGCCATTAGAACCGTTGTCGTATCTTTTCCAGCGTTTTGTTGACTCCCAAATGACCTCCAGATGCTCCATCATGCATCTCTCGAAGAACATCATTAACCTTTGACCTGGGCACGATTAACTGCATCACATACGATTTACCTTCTGCAGACTCCCATTTACGCCTTAGTACCCCTTCTTGGACATGAAGAGAGTCCCACTGTGCCCAATACGCTTTGAGAGCTGGACTTCTATCGGAGATTTCACCCCATCCTGGTTTTTCTTCGTGCTTTTTCCATGCAAGAATGGGCTCTATATCTGTGTCTTCTTGTTGGACAGATCTCAGTTCTTCATTGCTCCAACCGTAAATGGGATCGGCTCTTACTCGCTGGATGGCAACTGTTTCCTTTTCTTCTTGACGCGTGCAATGCTTACAGTCCTGTTTACACGGTCGTCGAGACAATGCATCTGCGTTTGTGTGCAGCTTTCCTTTCCGATGTTGAATTTGGTAGTCGTATGTCTGTAGTCTCTTGATCCACCTAGCTACTTGACCTTCGGGATTTTTGAAGTTCAGAAGCCAATTAAGCGCACCATGATCTGTTCGAAGAAGGAACTTCTGTCCATGGATGTACTTATGGAAGTGCTTTGTTGCCAAAATCAAAAGCCAAAACTGCGTGACCAGAAGGGAACTTCTAGCTTTGAAATGTGGTTTTACAATCCCCATCGACAAAAAGGATTGTCACCAAAACTTCAACAAAACTGGGAAGGACTATACACCGTTGTGAAGCGAATCAATGATGTGGTTTACCGCATTCAGAGAGGGTTGAGAGGCAAGCTTAAGGTAGTTCATTGTGACCGTTTACATCGCTATAACGGTGATGACGGGAGTAATGGATTTAATCGGGACGATCAATCCTAAGAGGGGGGCAATGTGGTGAATATGCCCATTTATGCAAACAACGACATCTTTTATTCTTCTATAACAGAATAAATTAGTAGCGCCATCTTTGAACAAAAGATTAACTAATGTTATCCAATACCTTAACCACACTAATGTTATCCAATACATAAACCACTGAAAACTGCTATAATTAACTGAACGAAAGCTTTTGAGAGCTTTTGATCTACTTGTGGAGACTTGTGGAGGGGAAGCTTATTCCAGCAAATTCCAGCACATTCCAGGACTTTAGAAGATTCTAGTAGCTTTTTCTCGGATATAAATACAGGGCCACCAGTCCGAAGACCTGAGTTTGATTTTGAAAGTGAACGAATAAACATCGGTGTAAAATAGTGAATTGTGCTTGTTTTAATAAAAGTATTGGAAGTAAAGTATTTGAAGTGAAATAAAGGTGTTTTATTTTTGTAAAGTAATTGTTGTTCAGTTTAAGAAATAAGTTTTATTGGCGAACCCTTGGCAAAATATTACAATACATTTAAAACACACACGTCAATTTTTATAGTACTTTCTAAAACATTTTTATCGTTGTCATCTTTATATTTAACACAATCATTTAAATTGTATTTTAGTGCAAAATTTGCTCTATTTTTACTTATTAATAATATATTTTCCTTACTTTCAAAAATATTTATATTATTATTCGAAACAATTGGCAATGCTATTATTTCATATGCTTCTTCATATTCTTCTTTTAATATAGTTAAAGATATAATAACAAAGATTTTATCATTCTTTTCAAAAATTTTTACTTTTAATAATTTTATAATGTTATGGTAACTTTCGATACTCGGTGTGAATAACATTTTGTTTTCATATTTACTATTTCTTAAAACTGTAATTAATTTTTCTGGTGTCATAATATATGGATGTATTATTTTTACTAGCAAAAATAGAATTGCATCAATTATTTTATCCAAGTCAATTTCCAACTCTTAACTCCTTCCTATTATTGAATCATATAGTCTCTGTAAATATTCTAACATTGCTTCCCTTTCTTGTAATTTATTTGTGTGAAGCATAATAGCAGCTAAGGATTCAACTACATCTTTAGTTTTGTTTTCTAAAATATGATAATTATTGAGGAGTATTTGGTTTTGTTCATTCAAACTTTTCATTATATTTATTTCTTCCTTTAAACCATTTCGTATAAATTCCTGGTTTTCTTTTGTTATTATGAGAGCGTTATCATAATATTTTGCATCTTCATAATCCATAGTTCCAAACAGTACTTTTTATCCTGAACCTATGATATTAATTAATCCTCTTCGAAATCTATGCTTATCTTTACCTAATAGACTATAAATATTGGTCATTTTCTTCATTAAATTTTCGTAATTTTTGTGACCCTTTTGTGCAAGTGATTTACATTAATTAAAGTATTCAAAACATGCTTTATCAATAGGGGTATTCACGATCTGGTGCAACGAGCCTAGTAAAAGTGCGAAATTTTATATTTTTTAAGTGGATCGTGAACGCACTTTTCTTATCTTCTTGCAACACTAAAGCAAATGTCAAAATTAGTTTGACATTTGTTTTTGTTTCGAACATATCTGAAAATTTCAATTTGAGTTAATTTAAATTTTGTTCATAAAAAGATGCCAAAAAAAACGGAAAAAGAAAATATTACCAAATCTTAATTATCGTCCGAATTTTAAATGGAAAATAATAGTAAAAGATGATGACGACGTCACATCAATACAATCAAGATAGCAAATTGGATGTATCCAATGAACATACCTTTGTTTCTGTTTAACGTAATCAAGAATGAGTGAGCTGTCAAAAACACAATTTACAAATTTTACAATGTTGTATTTTTCTGTTGCAATAGGTTTCGGGTATTGCTAAAGTGCGAAACTGTTGTAAGATTGCACCTTGTATATTTTGTTGTTGTAGTGTTGTAAGATTTTACACTTTTGCACTTTTACAATGATACTAGGCCAGTTGCATCGGATCGTGAATACCCCTAATATTATTTGTTTGCAATGCCTAGCTCAATATTTTCTAAATCTAGAGTATTAACAATTGAAACATGTCCATCTACTACTTTTGTTATTCCGATTCCTTTGAAATAAAACCCGCCATTGTCATTGTGATTTTCAATAACAAGTCTTTTGACGAGAACAAAACTAAACGAGAGAAAAAAAACATAATATGTATGTATTAATTTCAATATGTTAAATATGGTTTTACTAAATTTTTCGAAAGTTTTCTGATCTTCCTATTAGTTTTCACAAAGATATTTGTATCTGTTACTTTAGTTATCAAAAATGGTCCTACAAATGTGTTTTCTAATTTTTTATTTTTTGTAAGATTTTTAACTAATACTTTTTCACCTACCTTATATAATGGTGCTCTATTTGTTTGACGGTCGTAATTTTCTTTCGATTTCAATTTTGACTTCACTAAATTTTCTTTTACAATATTTTCTATGGAGACTATGTTTTCAAGTACATTTTGAACATAATCTTGCACTGTTGCTAAGTTCAAAGTATCTATACCACTCGGTCTATTAGCTTGTCTGCCAAATATTACCTCATGTGGACTATAACCTATTGTCGAGTGTATCGTTGTATTATAACAAAAACCTGCAAATTTAATCGCTTCATCCCAGTTTTCTCTTGCGAAGTTAACTGTATTTAGGTATTCTTTCAGTCTTCTATGAAATCTTTCTACAGATCCATTTGATTGTGGATGGGCTACACTAGTAGTTATGTGTTTGATCTTAAATATTTTTGCTAAATTCTTCATTAGTTCATTGCAAAACTCAGTTCCGTTATCCGACAAAATAATTTCAGGTATGCCTAAAAATGCAATCCAATCATTTACAAAATCTTCTGCCACCGTTTCAGCATATTTATCTTTTATTGGAATAAACCTTACAAACTTAGACAAACTATCTTGTATGCTTACAGCCGTATTCATTAGAATCCGCTGAACAGATGAATAGTTATGCACTGCATACGGACTTATCTAGCCACTATACAACGTTGCATAAATTGTTATGCATAAAATATTTGTCAACCCATTATAGTTATAATGAGCTTGTGTAAAAATTAGTACCATAAAGGAGGAATCCAGTACGTTTAACTTTGACAACTGACAAAGGAGACCCAGCTGTGTGTGTGCTGTGTGAAAAATCAATAGAAGTAATTCTACTGGCGATTGGATTCTGTTTGGTTTCTTATTAATTTCTTTTAATATTATTATAATTATCCAGTAACTTTGTTATTTTTTTGTGTTCGCAAATAAAATTAAAAATATTTGAAAGAAAAAATACGTCGTTTTTGATTTATTTCATGAATTGTTCCATTCACTGACATCGTGATGTTTTTGTTGAGGAGAAAAATAAAAGGGTGGTGCTTATTTAATAATGCTTAAAATTCATTTGTATTTTCCCATGAAAGTGATAAAGGTGAATCTGTGTATAATTTTATTTTAATCACGCATGCCGTCGAGCATTTGCAAAAGTTGTAAGATTTGATGGAAAATCTTTAAATTTTGCACATTTATTAAGCAGCTTCTATAAAATAAAGTGTACAAAACAATGTTCTTTATTTTTTAAAACAATATCCCAACAAAAATTTACAGTAAATGAACAAAACCAACATTATTAATTGTTGTATTAAATTTTATAAAATATTTTGAAAGTGAGATATCAACACCTCAAAGATTGCAAAAATAATCGCCCCCCTAACATCTATCTACATTATTGCTATGTGTGAGTCAAAGTGACATTCCGATACTAAACAACCCTTATGTTGGCTCTATACAACCTCCAAACGCGTTTAGCTTATGTTGCTTCTATTCAACGTTGCATAAGTTTATGAATAAGGTTTTTGCGTTCAGAGGCATTATATAGAATGCATAGCGCTATGCACTCGCTATAATTCGTTTATGCATAAGGCTGTTAGTGCATAAACATTTTCTTTCTTCGAAATTGGATATGGGCCAGTGCTGTCGAAATGGCTACTATAGTAGCATTTGGCTCCTTTAGGTAGGTAGGTAAAAATGGCTGTAATGCGCCGTTTTGATACCATAACTTGTTTGACCTGTGGGTTAAAAGAATATTTTTAAAGAAAAAGAAGGTATTTGGTGATAGATCTCCCAACGGATCATCACCTACGCCCGAGTTCAGCTGCAGTATGCTATACGCTAAGCAATTTGCTGATTTGCCCGGGACGCATACGATCTGATCCCTTAGGGTGATCATCTAGTCGCACACTCGGATATGGTAATCTCTGTACACCTCCGTCTGTTTGCACAACATGACTTGTGGTTACCAGAGAAAGTACCACCCGCTTGTATGACCAGACGCTTTTATTGGATTTAGACATGAGATGAAACTTATTAAGGATTTGGACATAGGAAAAACACCCGATAGGACCAAAGTTCGCAACTAAAAACCATCTACACTGTGCCAACTAGGCAACTTGTTGACTGGTATTGAAGCGAAGGTTGGCACAACCGTGTGATCCTCTGGTCCTCGTGCACCATGAGCCACCTTCTAAAACCAGTAGTCTGCTAGCTCACAGTCATAGGAGTTTGGGGAAGAAAATGGTGCAAAAGGAAACCGAAGTTAATTCTAGATCCATTGAAACATTCTTGAACTTGAAAATAGGAAAACACTCAAAAGGGTCGAAGTCCGCAACTAAGACCCATCTACACTGTGCCACCTAGGCACTTGTTGGCTGGTATTGAAGCGGAGATCGGCCCAATTGTCTGATAGTCCGGTCCTCGTGCACCATGAGCCACCTTCAAAAACCGTTAGTCTGCTAGCTCGCAGTCATAGGAGTTTGGCGAAGAAGACGGTGCAAGAGGAACCGAAGTAAATCCTAGATCCATTTCGTCGCTTTGAGGAAAGTTCCGGAGAGTTCGTTAAGGTTGTCAAAAAAGGGCTTCCCAAAAGATTGTTTTAGGGGATGCCAAGCTTCGCCGCATATTCTCCTATTGGCCAGTGTCCAGTGCATGTTGCAACAATCCTTGCTATGTGTCGCCTGGGTCTGCACATTAGGTTAATAGTTCGGAATTTATTATAGGTAGGCCAGATTTTTCTAGCAATAATGCAGTTAGTTAAACTATTCCACCTACGATTAGATTCTGAGAGAAAAATTGAGAATATATTGCCCTTCATAACTCCAAGAGGAATTCTGACTCTTTCCGCAAGTGAGTTATGAAGGGCTGAACCTTGCCTGGCCAGCTCGTCAGCCCGCTCATTCCCCTTAATGCCACTGTGACCCGGAACCAAGATAAGAGTGACCCTGAGGTTAGTGTTCAGACTCAGAAGCTCTTCCTGGCATTGTCGTAATAATTTTGAGGATGATGTAGCCGAATTAATGGCTTTGACAGCCGCTTGACTGTTTGAGAAAATAGCTGTATTTCGGTTCTGGTTTGGATTTTATTTAAGTAGCTTGCATGCTTCCCTGATCGCCAGTACTTCAGCCTGAAAAACACTAGCAGAGTCAGGTAGCCGAAAAGACCTGGATATACTTAGGGACTCTGAGAAAATACTCGCACCAACACCGCACTCCATCTTTGACCCATCAGTAAAGATAGTTGTGTCGAAGTCTTTCGTCACGACGTCATCATTCCCATCCTTTCTGGATGGGAATATAACTTTAAAATCTTTACCGAGGTTCATTGAAGGGGTGCAGTAATCAGTGGGAGTCGAAAACTTTTCGGTTGGAATTAAACCCGTGATGTTGCTGTGCCCATAGGGTTTGGCAAACCAGGAGTTCGATTCATTTAGTCTTATCGCGCTGCAAGATACTAGGTATTTAATGTGTAAATCTAGTGGTAAAAGGTGTAGAAAAACTCCTAAAGCATCTGTTGGACAAGATCGAATAGCCCCTGTGGTGCCAATGCAAGCTGTTCTTTGAACCTTCCTAAGTTTGTTGATATTATACAAATTCTTTAATGCCGGCCACCACACAATCGAACCATACGTGAGAATAGGTCGCACCACGGCTGTGTATGTCCATTAAATCATTTTTGACTGGAGACCCCACCTCTTACCAAAAGTTTTGCTACAGGCATAGAAAGCTATACAGGCCTTCTTAACCCGTTCTTCCCTCCTCGACAGGGTTCACCTTGCCGCGGTGAGGAGGCTTACGTTTGGATCTTCAGCTGACCAGTTGTAGATTTTCTTTCTTAAATCCTCAGCTGGTCGGCTGTAGATTTTTGACAAACTAAGAAACCCAAACCAATGACAAACCATGACAGACACAACAAAAACAGGAACAAATTTAGTGGGGATATACGCTACAGTGTCGGCAGAAGTCACGGCTGCCAGCGAGGGCTTGGCTTCGCAAGAAGCTAAGTCGCCAGTGACAAACAACACACACACTTTAGACAAAAAAGACAAACCAGTAACAATGACTGACGAGGAAGAGGACCTACTCCTCAACCCTTTTGCCAACCTCGGAGTTGAAGATGGGGCCAGCGTTGGGACGGTTGACAGTGATGGTGACAGCATCATTGACTGCTGCTCCGTCGCCGGCTCCAATCTTTCCGGACTGTCAACCTCTTCCAGGTGGAGTAAAATCTCCAACTGTAGGAAAACAGTCAAGAGACTTGGTGAAAGGAGTTGGGATGAACTGACAGACACAGAACGCACACGACTGCACAACGCTCGTACGTTTCTGCAGAAGAAGCTCCCAATGGAGAATGGGCCATCTGCCCATACATCGGCTGGGGCTTCTCCTGTAGAGATCATAAGCGTGAGTGTATTAATGTGACCGCCTGCTTTGAGTGTTGGTAAAACCCATACTGGAAAAAGGACTGTCTCCTTAACCGACAAGGACCAACAGAATATTGGACTTACCTACCAGACGTTGCGTGGAGAATTCCTCTACTCCGGGTCTGGTGGGTGATAAGATACCCCCGGGAGAGGTAAGTGGGGAGGTGACGCACCTGGGAAAATATCCAGGGCCTTAGCCCCACATGCAACCTTGGTGCGTCTACCTCTTCACAACCTAGACGATATGACGAACGGAAGGACCCTGTAAAGAAACGCACCACTAAGCTTCCTGTCACACCGTACAGACGTTGCATGGAGCCTTTTGCTCCTACGGGCCTGTGCGGTGAGAGGGCGGCCACTGGTGAGGTTGAGAGTAGTGGGAAGCACACGAGAAACATCCTGGGCACTGGCCCTACATGCAGGTAACTGCATGGGGAACTCAACAATTGAAAGCGACCCAACTGACAAGACTGTCGTGGAGAATCCTACCGTGCAACGCAACGCAAAGCCAACAATGCAACTCAAGGTTAAGAGACTCCTCGGCGACAAACAGATACGACGCCGACAATTACGGAACGCTACGCGGATTGTCCGGGTTCTAGCAAACAAAAACCCTGAAACCCTAACGGCTAAGGAACGGCTAGCTCTGGACAGATCCAGACAAAGATTACTGACAATACCAAAAACAACTGACGAACGCGACAATGCGAGTCCTAGGAGTATCGCATTAGGAGTGTCTAAGAAGAGCCCCGTGCCCCTCACTGACCCACCAGCTATAAAGGTACGTCCAAGCGAGCGAGGAAAGACATGCACTCACCAACGAACGTATCACCGACGAACAGGAAGAAAAAAGCCAAACTTTCTAAGTTGCCTGTAGTAGGTAGACAAGTCGCCGTAGTAGACTACGGTAATCCTACACGGAAACTAACGGAAGACCAATGGCAATTAATCGAACTTCGGATCCTTGAGGAGGTAAATGAGGCTATCGTCAAGAGCCGGCCACCACCACTCTTCGGTACTCTCGGCACCTACCAAGGATTCAAAATGCTGACATGTTAGGATGAACATACCCACACATGGCTTCAAGAATTTGACAGTAAAGCTGAAGCTCCCTGGCCAAACGCTAGCCTTCGCCTCATGGGGAGGAAGGAAATCGGTGAACTGTCAAGACCTAGAGCAAAGCTAATTATGAAGGGACCGCTCATCCCGAGGGATCGAATTGAAAGATACCTCAGGTCACTCAATACTGAACAGCTTAGTCAAAACTGGGAGGTAGTCGAGATGGGTCAGAAAACTAAAGATGGCACTGAAGTGGTTGTGATCTTAAATCACAAATCAATACCGCTGCTCAGAAAAATTGATTTTAAGGTACGCGTCGGTACAAACCGATGCACACTGCGGCTGATAGACAACAAGAAGAAGGTAAATAGGGGGAAGAAAGGTATATAACAATATGAAAATAATACAAATTAATCTCCAACACAGTAAAGCCGCCAGTGCCAACCTAGTCTACCTCATGGAGGATAGACAAATAGACATTGCCCATTCAAGAACCCTGGATTGCAGGTGGCAGAATTAAGGGCCTTCACTCAAAAGAACTAACGCTGTATAAGACCACAAACGTAGGTATTAACAGTAGTATTAGAGCTTGTATCGTAGCTAGAAATCATATTAATCTGATTTCTAGCTTTTAATACCTACGTTTGTGGTCTTATACAGCGTTAGTTCTTTTGAGTGAAGACCCTTAATTCTTTCTTCTATCTACATACAGTTGTTTAGACCAAACGACGGTCAAACTTGATCGAGCCGGGCTCCCACCACTAGTTATAGCATCATGCTATATGCTGGGTGATGAAATTGCAGGACCACCGGCTGAGATGACAAAGCAACTCATTGCACGTGCTGCACTGGAGAAATGGGACGCTGTTGTGGGCTGTGATGCCAACGCGCACCATTTGCAGTGGGGAAGCACTGACATCAACGAAAGGGGTGAGTTACTATTTGAATTTATTATCCAAAATAACACTTTGGTAGCGAACAGAGGGAATGAGCCCACTTTTGTCACCAAAACTCGTAAAGAGGTACTTGATGTAACTTTATTAAATAACTCAGATACCATATTCATAGATCAGTGGAAGGTATTAAAAGAGGAATCATTCTCTGACCATAAACTCATAAAATTCTTAATACCTGACACCCCAGATCCTCACAAACCTTTTAGAAATCTCAGACGAACAAAATTGGAAATTTTTAATAGGGAGGTAGAAACAGAATTACGAAAGCTAAATACTGATGCGTTACAAGAACCCGAGATTATAGAGAAAGCTACTGATAGCTTCACTGAAATTCTCGGTAAAGCATTTGAAAAAGGATGTCCATTAAAACCAGGGGGCAGGGTAAAAAGAAACCACCCTGGTGGACAACTGAACTTGTCAACATCAGGAAGGAAACAAGAAGACTTTTTAATGTTGCCAAGCGCACAAGAGCAGATAGTGACTGGGAAACTTACAAATCTAGTCAAAAGAAATTCAAAATGGAAACTTAAAGAGCTAAACGGAGCTCATGGAGAAACTTCTGCAGTCAAATTGAGAGTACCAACGAATCAGCTAGACTCAGAAAAATACTTGCTAAGGGACCAATTGTTCTAGGATCTCTTAAGAAACCAATGGACATTGGACGGAATCGTGTAGCGAAACACTGGAACTCCTGGTAAACGCTCACTTTCCTGGTTGCACCTCTAAAGGGAATAACAACCCACAAATAGAACTCAGCATAGAGAACACAACACCAACGGAGCTGATTACGGAAGAAAGGATAAAATGGGCTATTAACTCCTTTTCACCGTATAAATCACCAGGTTTGGATGGTGTCTTCCCCATGATGCTACAAAAAGGTGAAGACCATGTAATCCCACACTTAAAAAACATATTCCTAAGTAGCCTTAAATTAGGATATGTGCCGAAGGCGTGGCCAGAGGTCAACCGCTAAAGATTTCAGACCCATTAGTCTCACGTCTTTTCTCTTAAAGACATTAGAAAGATTGATTGATATATATATACGCAACGCACTGAGTCCCGAAGTCATATCTCCAGCCCAGCATGCTTATACAAAAGGTAAAAGTGTAAAGACAGCACTACACAGTGTCGTCAGCACAATTGAAAAAACGGTCAAGGACAAAGAATACACCCTTGCTGCCTTTCTTGACATTGAAGGAGCCTTCAACAATGTTCGGAACGAGGCGGTGAAAGGAGCGCTCGTGAATCTTAATGTGAATAACGCTATCATCAGATGGATAATGTGCATGCTGAAAAACAGAGAGATCAACTCAGAGCTAGGAGGAGTGCAAATCAAAGTATCTACTTCTAGAGGAACCCCACAAGGTGGGGTGCTTTCTCCCCTTCTCTGGACACTCGTGATGTACACAGTTCTTGTGAGACTAAGATACAGTGGAGTCAAAGTAATTGCATATGCAGATGATCTAGCATTACTAGCGACAGGCGAATTTCCTCCACAATTAGTGAACAAATAGAAAATGCCCTATCAATAGTGAATACATGGACTAGGAATTGTGGACTTGCGGTTAATCCGCAAAAAACCGAACTAGTCCTTTTTACGAACAAACGGAAAATACCGAATTTCAAGATTCCTTTCATTGAAGGGACCCAACTCAAAATCTCCGATCACGCAAAATACCTTGGTGTAATCTTGGATAAGAAATTGAATTGGAGTCGCAACGTTAAACAAAGAACTAACAAAGCCATGTTTGCATTCTACTCCTGCAACAGGATATTTGGTAAAACCTGGGCACCTAGCCCAAAAATTATCAGGTGGATGTACACGGCGATAGTTAGACCTGTACTGACATACGGTAACGTAGTCTGGTGGAATGCGCTCGACAAAGTTACTAACTTTAAACTCATGACCAAGGTACAAAGAATGGCATGTATTGGAATCACTGGGGATATGAGGTCCACCCCCCCAGCGGGCTTGGAAGCTATACTCAACTTAACACCCCTTGATTTATTTGTACAAGAATCGGCAGCCAAGAGCGCACTTCGGCTTAGCCAAACTGTAGCTGGAAGCGCAGCGCCATAGGACACGCGCAGATTCTGCAGAAATACACGGGAAGTATGGTATGCACTGACTATATTACACCCCGTTTAGACTTTAACAAACCGTTCACGATCGCCTTTCCTAGTAGAGACGTTGGCAAACCAAAGAACCATCAACCTGCAAATCGATGAAAGCAATATATACCGACGGTTCCAAGATGGATACTGGTGTTGGTGCAGGCTTCTTTTCGGAAACTCTTGGACTAGCCAGCTCATTCAGACTTCCTTATTACAGCAGTGTCTTCCAAGCTGAAGTCCTGGCAGTGACGAAAGCTGCTAGACAAGTCTCAGTGATGGCTATACCACAAGCGGATATCACCTTTTTCATTGACAGCCAAGTGGCAATAAAAGCAATTTCTGCCATTGAAATAAAATCGAAGCTTGTGACATGCTGTCGCGAAGAGCTAAGGGTTCTTGGTACACAGCACAACATACGACTCTGCTGGGTTCCTGGCCACAGTGGTGTCCCAGGTAATGAAAGTGCTGACGAACTGGCAAGAATGAGATCAGCACTTGATCTCAATCAAGCAGATTCAACTGTTCAAATCCCGCCCTGTAATCTTAAGAGGGCAATCGAGAGTAAAGTTCTAGCTATAACCAAAAGGAGATGGAACTCACTCGATACCTGTGTTATAACTAGAAAATTATGGCCTAGTTTCGATAAACAAAAGACCGACGAAATCATCCACCTGGGAAAAAGTCTCTATATTTTCTCGTGAGCGTTACCACTGGGCACAACCAACTGGGTTACCATAAGAAAAAGATGAGTCTCAGTATGGACGACTTATGTAGAGGATGTGGTGACGAAGAGATACATGAGGATACTCCACACTACCTTTGTCACTGCCCTGCACTATGTCATCTAAGAAATAGGCTCCTCGGGAGACATATCTTCAATGACTTAGAGGAACTATCTGACATTACAAGCAATAACATGCTAAAATTTATTAACGCTACAAAATGGCTTGACAATTCTTAAATACAGCTAAACAAATTAGTCACATACACCAACGCACTGATCTATCAAACTCAACCGCCAGACGTTGCATGGAGCCATTGCTCCTACGGGCCTGGTGGTGGGGATGATTTAAACAGTCGAGGTAAAGAGAAGGGACCACGCCCTTGAAAAGACGATGGTGCGTTGACCTCTCCTCAACCTGGTGATTGTGCTAACGGACACTTCTTCAGTAACCTGAAGACTAATCTGACTGAACGGGGCAGACGCATGCACCAACCACTGATCTATCAAGCTCACCCAGCGGACGTTGCATGGAGCCACTGCTCCTACGGGCCCGGTGGAGAGATGATCTTTCCGGTGGGGGTAAATGAGTGGATCACGCCCTAAGAAGACAATGGTGCGTTTAACTCTCCTCAACCCGGTGTTAATATGCCGTCAGACAATTCTTCAATACCTGGATAGCTTCTCCGAGTTAACTAGGCAGACACATACACCAACCACTGATCTTTCAAACTCATTGACCAGACGTTGCACGGAGCCACTGCTCCTACGGGCCTGATGGGGGGATGATTTAACCAGTGGGGGTAGGGGAGATCACGCCCTTAAAGGACAGTGATACGTTGGTCTCCCCTAAGCCCGGTGATTGTGCCGACGACGTAGGTTTACATGACAGAACGGGGTAGACGCAGACACCAACCACTAATCTATCAAACTCACTCACCAGACGTTGAATGGAGCCACTGCTCCTACGGGCCTGGTGAGTGGATGATCTCTTCAGAGGGGGTAGAGGTAGAGATCACGCCCTTAAAAGACAACGGTGCGTTAATCTCTCCACAACACTTCTCCAACACCTTAATGGGACCAACTCAACAAAGCTACCACATACACCAACCACTGATTTATCAAACTTACCCGCCATACGTTGCATGGCAACACTGCTCCTACGGGCCTGGCGTAGGAATGATTTACCTGTTGGGGGTAAGGGAGAGGCTCACGCTCTAAAAACACTATGGTGAGCTGGCCTCTCCTTTGCCCGGTGATTGTGTCGACGGACTCTCCTTATCTGACCTAACTGGGCAGTCGCTGGCACCAACCACTGATTAATCGAACCCAGCGCCAGACGTTGCATGGAGCCACTGCTCCTACGGGTCTGGTGTGGGGTTGATCAATCCAGTGAGGGTAAAGGAAAAGGACACGCCCTTAAAAGACAATGGTGCGTCAACCTATCCTCAACCCGGTTTTACACAGCGACTGACACTCCTTCAATCAATTTGTAGACGACTTTTCCAAGCTTCAGCTTGTAAGAACTGTATTGACGCCCTCTACGGGCTATGTCATTTGGTTTATCATAGGTTTCTTTTATGGGCATTAATCCCTAGGGTATCACAATGGATCTACACTGATCTAAGTGTGACGGTAACAAGATCAACTGTCAGCCCACTAACCTAACCTAACCTAACCCCTTCTTCAATGTTTAATTTCCAGTTTAATTTAGGGTCGAGAATTACACCCAGATATTTTGCACTGAAGGAGAGCGAAAGTGTTTGACCGTTGAGTCGAGGTAGATTGAAGGGGTCTATCTTTGTTTTGGTAGTAAAAAGTATAAGTTCAGTTTTGCTTTGATTAATACCCAGTCCGCAGCTCGCAGCCCAGTTACTAACCTTCCTTAAAGCCACCTCCGTGATCTCACTTATCACAGGGTTAAACATACCCGACACTAGAAGCACCAAATCATCGGCATACGCGACCGCCTTCACTCCACCCCTCTCTAACTTAGCGAGAATTTTATTCATGACTAATAGCCAAAGAAGGAATCAGATTGGGTATATTGCGCAGTTTAGAATTAAAAATTTTACTGAACTTCTTCCAGTCAATTCGTTTAGGATTTCTGTAAGGAGGAGGGGTTTCAGACTGAAAACCTATGCTGAAGAGTATCCACCTGTGATCCGAAAACGAATTCAGAAGAGATACCCTCCAATTTTCCACTAATATATTAAAGTTATTGTTGACAATAGTAACATCGAGCACATCCTCCCAACCTTCAAAATTTTCAGAGCTCGGAAAGACGAAAGTGGGAGTATTACCTCTGTTACAAACAGTTAAATTATTATCAATGACAAAATTAAAAAGAGACTCACCTCGTTCGTTTATCTCGGAACTTCCCCAAAGGGTGTGTCTTGCGTTTGCATCACATCCATCAGGAGGTTTGTTTTTTGCGCTTTCGCCTCGGCTATGAGTGCGCACACTTCTTCTGGTGGTGACTGCTGGTCATGCCCGAAGTAAGCAGATGCCAATATTAAGCCGTCTGCATTTTTTGCTTTCAACCTGACGACTGTCAGTGCTAAGATTAGGACACAGAAAAGCTTTTAAGTGTTTGAAGTGTCTCCTTTACTGTGGAAAGGACGACTGTGCTACCCATGTCTCAAAAAGGCTCCCCAAGTCTCCGTATGAAAAACGTGTTTTGAAGTTTGAAAATATTTTTTAATCCTGATTTCTCACATCCATGCTCCTATTAAAAATTTCACATCTCACTTAAACTCCAAAATGTCATAGTTTCATTTGTTATCATATTTTAAATCTCGAAGACTAACCACACATATTGTAATCTCCTCAAATCAATAAATCTCATTCAAATCTTCTTGGAGACATTAGTTTGTGAAATCAAACAAACTTTTTGTTCGAAGAAGACCCATTTAAACACCATTTTTTTTTAATTGACAGATGGAAATTTAAACAAAACTACCTATCTAACTTCCACTTCATATCAATAAAATGAAACACCACTTGAATGTTTTGTCATAATCCTTTTCCGCGCTGCTTTCGCGTTGGTTTTGGAGAGCCTTTAAACGAGGCTCCCCAACTTCTGAAAATACTCTCCAAATTGTATGAAAAGTGTTACTCACGGAATTTGTGAAACGACAGCACTGATATGGGCCTGTCAGATCCATATTAACTTGTTCTAAACTATATGATGCATTCGATACCGTAGTCATAGGTATTCTAGTAGGGTGCCTATCAATTTTCCCCAATTTACAGTTCTTACAACTTTTTATAAAATCAATTACCATCTGATTTAAATTTTTCTAATTATGTTTTTCTCTAATTTTTTCAATAGTCCCCCTGTTAAACTTTCGTGGTACTCCCTAATTATATCAATTTGTTTTTTTTCAAATCTGTAAATTCTGTTATCTCATTACTTTTCCTACGGTTTTCTTGTATATTATCATCATATTCGCTTACTATACCATGTTCATATTGGTTACTCTGAATATCATTATCTTCTCCAAGCTATCTTCATTATTTTCACGTTTTCCAATTTCATTCTGATTTTCATATTCAATTTCCTTATTACATTCTACATTATCTTTCATTTCACAATCGCAGAAACATTTTTTCTTTTTCCTTTCTTTACGTGATGCTACTAAAATATTTCTACTATCATTATCTAAACCCTTTTTATATTCAATACTATATGAATACTCTTCCAATTTCAACCTCCAACGAACCAATCTCGATCCTGGATCCTTAACATTAAATAACCATTTCAATGGTTTGTGGTCCGTCCTTATTATAAACTCCTGGCCATACAAATATGGTCGAAGAACTTTTACAGCCCAATTTATGGCTAAGAACTCTTTCTCTGTAGTGCTATAGTTTTTTTTCATTTTTATTCAAGCTTCTACTTATAAACTGTATTGGCAAATCTTTATTTTCATGCTCTTGTGATAATACAGCACCTAAGCCTGCATTAGAAGCATCTGTTGTAACTATAAATTTTTCAAATAAAATCTGGGTATTGCAATACTGTAAAGCTTGATAAAGCATTTTTCAATTTCATAAATGCTTCTTGTTCCACCCTTCCCCATCTAAATTCTACATCCTTTCTTAGTAGATTAATTATAGGCGAAGCTATCTGACTAAAATGTTCAATAAATTTTCTATAATAATTCATCATTCCTAAAAATGATTGAATTTCTTTTACATTTTGTTGGGCTTTCAAACTTTCTATAACTTAAATTTCCTCTAAGTTTGGTTTCACACCATCCTCTCCGATTAAATGCCCAAGGTAACTCACTGCCTTTCTTAAAAACTCACTTTTGTCTGCTTGTAATTTAAGATTTGCTAATCTTAACTGTTTAAAAACATCTTCTAACCTCTCATTGTGTTCTTTTAAATCTTTTCCATACACGACATTTAATACCTTTCAATCCAGAAAGTACAATATCCATCATCCTTTGGAAAATGCTTGGGGCATTTTTTAGCCCAAACGGCATTCGAGTAAACTCAAAATGGCCTTGTGGTGTAGAAAAAGCTGTTTTTTCTACATCTTCTTTTTGTACTTTAATTTGATGGAATCCTGCGTATAAATCTAAGGTCGTAAAATATTTTACCGTTCCTAGCTGATCTAAAATTTCTGTTACATTGGGGATAGTATAACTATCGGCTATTTAGGCCTATTCTGCCATATCTGTTATTCTGCTATAGTAAACAAAAAAAAAATCGACACACGAGTGACCAAAATAAAATTAACCCGTGCAATGCTCGTGTTTTATTTCGCGTAGATAAATTATTGTTCTATTTTATTTGTGTATATCTATAACAGTTCGTGCAATTTAGTGTATCCAATTTAAAAAGTAATTTTTGATAAGTTAAAGTTAAAAAAGTGTTTTATTCTTTGCTCCAGGCAGCTAGGTATTTCACTAGATCGGTTATCCATCGAATTCGGTTTGACTCTTTGGCGCATCGGCTTTAGTCAGCCTCAGCAGTCCAGAGCTTCCAAACGCCATAACAGAATGCTCCTGTTCCTAGAAACGCGTACAAAGAGCCCCAACAGAAGGCGCGCAGAGCTAGGGCTCAGCCAGCGTCCATCAGAATCATCGTTTCTCTTCCACCCTTGGCAAAAAAAGCAGCTTCGTCCATCTTGGCTCACTGATCTCTATAATACCCTGGATAGCGTATTCGTACAAAAAGGTTGACTCCATTTGAAGAACTGTAATAAAGCCTTCCTGGTATTTTTGTATAACAGTATATAACAGTATAACAATATTATAGAGTGCCTGCCATAGATAAATCTTTAAATCATCGTTATAATGGTTTGTCTAAAGTGCCTACTGTCAAATGACAACGAACATCGTTTCGTTTACTAAGCTTATTTAACTTTTCTTTTCCAACATAATCTTGCACGGTTGCTAAGTTCAAAGTATCTATACAACCCGGTCTATTAGCTTGTCTGCCAAATAATACCTCATGTGGACTATAACCTGTTGTCGAGTGTATCGTTGTATTATAACAAAAACCTGCAAATTTAATCACTTCATCCCAGTTTTCTCTTGCGAAGTTAACTGTATTTAGATATTCTTTCAGTCTTCCATGAATTCTTTCTACAGATCCATTTGATTGTGGATGGGCTACACTAGTAGTTATGTGTTTGATCTTAAATATTTTTGCTAAATTCTTCATTAATTCATTGCAAAACTGAGTTCCGTTATCCGTCAAAATAATTTCAGGTATGCCTTAAAATACAATCCAATCATTTACAAAATCTTCTGCCACCGTTTCAGCATATTTATCTTTTATTGGAATACAGCTTACAAACTTAGACAAACTATCTTGTATGCTTAGTGCATAAACATTTTCTTTCTTCGAAATTGGATATGGACCAGTGCTGTCGAAATGGCTACTATAGTAGCATTTGGCTCCTTTAAGTAGGTAGGTAGAGATGGCGGTCACAAGCATCCTTGCTCGATGACCCAATTAACGCTGTAATGCGCCGTTTTGATACCATAACTTGTTTGACCTGTGGGTTAAAAGAACATTTTTAAAGAAAAAGAGGGTATTTGGTGATAGATCTCCCAACGGATCATCGCCTACGCCCGAGTTCAGCTGCAGTATGCTACGCTAAGCAATTTGCTGATTTGCCCGGGACGCATACGATCTGATCCCTTAGGGTGATCATCTAGTCGCACACTCGGATATGGTAATCTCTGTACACCTCCGTCTGTTTGCACAACATGACTTGTGGTTACCAGAGAAAGTACCACCCGCCTGTATGACCAGACGCTTTTATTGGATTTAGACATGAGATGAAACTTATTAAGGATTTGGACATAGAAAAAACACCCGATAGGACCAAAGTTCGCAACTAAAAACCATCTACACTGTGCCAACTAGACAACTTGTTGACTGGTATTGAAGCGAAGGTTGGCACAACCGTGTGATCCTCTGGTCCTCGTGCACCATGAGCCACCTTCTAAAACCAGTAGTCTGCTAGCTCACAGTCATAGGAGTTTGGGGAAGAAAATGTTGCAAAAGGAAACCGAAGTTAATTCTAGATCCATTGAAACATTCTTGAACTTGAAAATAGGAATACACTCAAAAGGGTCGAAGTCCGCAACAAAGACCCATCTACACTGTTGCACCTAGGCACTTGTTGGCTGGTATTGAAGCGGAGATAGGCCCAATTGTCTGATCGTCCGGTCGTCGTGCACCATGAGCCACCTTCAAAAACCGTTAGTCTGCTAGCTCGCAGTCATAGGAGTTTGGCGAAGAAGACGGTGCAAGAGGAACCGAAGTAAATCCTAGATCCATTTCGTCGCGTTGAGGAAAGTAGTCAAATCTTGGTCTTCGTTCCGGAGAGTTCGTTAAGGTTGTCAAAAAAGGGCTTTCCAAAAGATTGTTGCCTCATTCTAGCCAAAGCGGGACATTTACAGAGGAAATGAAAGACTGTTTCCTTTTCCTGCTGGTCCCCACAACTACGACAGTGAGTATTTTAGGGGATGCCAAGCTTCGCCGCATGTTCTCCTATTGGCCAGTGTCCAGTGCATGTTGCAACAATCCTTGCTATGTCTCGCCTGGGTCTGCACATTAGGTTAACAGTTCGGGATTTTTTATAGGTAGGCTAGATTTTTCTAGCAATAATGCAGTTAGTTAAACTATTCCACCTACGATTAGATTCTGAGAGAAAAATTGAGAATATATTGCCCTTCATAACTCCAAGAGGAATACTGACTCTTTCCACAAGTGAGTTATGAAGGGCTGAACCTTGCCTGGCCAGCTCGTCAGCCCGCTCATTCCCCTTAATGCCACTGTGACCCGGAACCCAGATAAGAGTGACCCTGAGGTTAGTGTTCAGACTTAGAAGCTCTTCCTGGCATTGTCGTACTAATTTTGAGGATGATGTAGTCGAATTAATGGCTTTGACAGCCGCTTGATTGTATGAGAAAATAGCTGTATTTCGGTTCTGGTTTGGATTTTATTTAAGTAGCTTGCATGTTTCCCTGATCGCCAGTACTTCAGCCTGAAAGACACTAGCAGAGTCAGGTAGCCGAAAAGACCTGGATATATTTAGGGAGTCTGAGAAAATACCCGCACCAAAACCGCACTCCATCTTTGACCCATCAGTAAAGATAGTTGTGTCGAAATCTTTTGTCACGACGTCATTATTCCAATCCTTTCTGGATGGGAATATAACTTTAAAATCTTTACCGAGGCTCATTGAAGGGGTGCAGTAATCAGTGGGAGTCGAAAACTTTTCGGTTGGAATTAAACCCGTGATGTTGCTGTGCCCATAGGGTTTGGCAAACCAGGAGTTCTATTCTTTTAGTCTTATTGCGCTGCAAGATACTAGGAATTTAATGTGTTAATCTAGTGGTAAAAGGTATAGAAAAACTCCTAAAGCATCTGTTGGACAAGATCGAATAGCACCTGTGGTACTAATGCTAGCTGTTCTTTGAACCATCCTAAGTTTGTTGATATTATACAAATTCTTTAATGCTGGCCACCACACAATCGAACCAGTGAGAAGAGGTCGCACCACGGCTGTGTATGTCCATAAAATCATTTTTGACTGGAGGCCCCACCTCTTACCAAAAGTTTTGCTACAGGCATTGTATGCTATACAGGCCTTCTTAACCCGTTCTTCAATGTTTAATTTCCAGTTTAATTTAGGGTCCAGAATTACACCCAGATATTTTGCACTGGAGGAGAGCGAAAGTGTTTGACCGTTGAGTCGAGGTAGATTGAAGGGGTCTATCTTTGTTTTGGTAGTAAAAAGTATAAGTTCAGTTTTGCTTTGATTAATACCCAGTCCGCAGCTCGCAGCCCAGTTACTAACCTTCCTTAAAGCCACCTCCGTGATCTCACTTATCACAGGGGTAAACTTACCCCACACTAGTAGCACCAAATCATCGGCATACGCGACCGCCTTCACTCCACTCCTCTCTAACTTAGCGAGAATTTTATTCATGACTAAAAGCCAAAGAAGAGGAGACAGAACACCACCCTGGGGTGTTCCTCTACTGACGTATTTGGTTGACATTGTATTTCCTAACGTAGATTGAATCCTTCTATTCCTGAGCAATGAAACTATCCACTCCAAGATGTAGAGCTCTACACCAAAGTCAATAAGAGCTTCTAGAATGGACTCAGTTAGGACGTTGTTGAAAGCCCCTTCTACATCTAAGAAGGTGGTGAGTGTATATTTTTTGAAGTTTAAAGTTTTCTTAATTGTACGAACTACCTCGTGAAGGGCCGTCTCCGTGGACTTACCCTTTAGGTATGCGTGTTGAGAGTTTTCCAGAGGGCATCCAACTAGGATGTCCCTAATGTGTTTGTCTAGGATGCGCTCCATCGTTTTAAGCACGAAAGAGGTCAGACTAATTGGTCGAAAATCCTTCGCGGATTCATGGCCCCTTCTACCGACCTTTGGGATGAAAACAACTCTGACATGTCTCCATGTCTCGGGTTCATGGTTGAGATAGAGGCAACCTTTGAAAATTATTTCCAGCCAAGGAACAACCACATCTTGTAGTTTTTAAAGCATAATAGGCAGAATGCCATCCAGGCCTGGAGATTTATATGGAGAGAAGGAATTAATTGCCCAGGCAATATTTTCTCTTGTTATGACGGTATTGATATGCTCTACATGAGCTAACGGTGTGATTTGAGTTTCAAGTGGTTCCGGTTAACTGTTTTCACACCCCGGAAAGTGTATCGTCATCAGTAGTTCCAAGGATTCAGCTGGAGAGACTGCCCACTCCCCATCGTTCTTTTTCAAAAAAGACGGGTTGCAATGCTCTTTTGACAGAACTCTATCAAGTCTTGCGGGGTCTTTGATGTTTTCTATTGACTCGCAGTACTCCCTCCAGCCTTGTTTCTTGGCTGATGTGACAGCTCGCTTGTATACTCTAAGGCTATTTTTATACAGTTGATAAAAATTGTTTTTGTGGCAGATGTTAAAAATTTTCCTTGTCGATTTTCTGAGTTCAGACAGATTTTCATTCCACCATGGAGGGAGAGTTTTTCGGCTATATTTAACTGGTCAAAAGATCTTGAACGCCGTGTTCATAGATGCTTCAAAGAATTTCACCTTTGACTCTAGATCTGCAACCGATTCTGGACTCAGATAAGGTATATTGCGCAGTCTAGAATTAAAAATTTTACTGAACTTCTTCCAGTCAATTCGTTTAGGATTTCTATAAGGAGGAGGAGTTTCAGACTCAAAACAAACAAACTATCTTCTATGCTTAGTGCATAAACATTTTCTTTCTTCGAAATTGGATATGGGCCAGTGCTGTCAAAATGGCTACTATAGTAGCATTTGGCTCCCTTAGGTAGGTAGGTAGAGATGGCGGTCACAAGCATCCTTGCTCAATGACCCAATTAACGCTGTAATGCGCCGTTTTGATACCATAACTTGTTTAACCGGTGGGTTAAAAGAATATTTTTAAAGAAAAAGAGGGTATTTGGTGATAGATCTCCCAACGGATCATCGCCTACGCCCGAGTTCAGCTGCAGTATGCTACGCTAAGCAATTTGCTGATTTGCCCGGGACGCATACGATCTGATCCCTTAGGGTGATCATCAAGTCGCGCACTCGGATATTGTAATCTCTGTACACCTCCGTCTGTTTGCACAACATGACTTGTGGTTACCAGAGAAAGTACCACCCGCCTGTATGACCAGACGCTTTTATTGGATTTAGACATGAGATGAAATTTATTAAGGATTTGGACATAGAAAAAACACCCGATAGGACCAAAGTTCGCAACTAAAAACCATCTACACTGTGCCAACTGGTTGACTGGTATTGAAGCGAAGGTTGGCACAATCGTGTGATCCTCCGGTCGTCGTGCACCATGAGCCACCTTCAAAAACCGTTAGTCTGCTAGCTCGCAGTTATAGGAGTTTGGGGAAGAAGACGGTACAAGAGGAACCGAAGTAAATCCTAGATCCATTTCGTCGCGTTGAGGAAAGTAGTCAAATCTTGGTCTTCGTTCCGGAGAGTTCGTTAAGGTTGTCAAAAAAGGGCTTTCCAAAAGATTGTTGCCTCATTCTAGCCAAAGCGGGACATTTACAGAGGAAATGAAAGACTGTTTCCTTTTCCTGCTGGTCCCCACAACTACGACAGTGAGTATTTTAGGGGATGCCAAGCTTCGCCGCATGTTCTCCTATTGGCCAGTGTCCAGTGCATGTTGCAACAATCCTTGCTATGTCTCGCCTGGGTCTGCACATTAGGTTAACAGTTCGGGATTTTTTATAGGTAGGCTAGATTTTTCTAGCAATAATGCAGTTAGTTAAACTATTCCACCTACGATTAGATTCTGAGAGAAAAATTGAGAATATATTGCCCTTCATAACTCCAAGAGGAATACTGACTCTTTCCACAAGTGAGTTATGAAGGGCTGAACCTTGCCTGGCCAGCTCGTCAGCCCGCTCATTCCCCTTAATGCCACTGTGACCCGGAACCCAGATAAGAGTGACCCTGAGGTTAGTGTTCAGACTTAGAAGCTCTTCCTGGCATTGTCGTACTAATTTTGAGGATGATGTAGTCGAATTAATGGCTTTGACAGCCGCTTGATTGTATGAGAAAATAGCTGTATTTCGGTTCTGGTTTGGATTTTATTTAAGTAGCTTGCATGTTTCCCTGATCGCCAGTACTTCAGCCTGAAAGACACTAGCAGAGTCAGGTAGCCGAAAAGACCTGGATATATTTAGGGAGTCTGAGAAAATACCCGCACCAAAACCGCACTCCATCTTTGACCCATCAGTAAAGATAGTTGTGTCGAAATCTTTTGTCACGACATCATTATTCCAATCCTTTCTGGATGGGAATATAACTTTAAAATCTTTACCGAGGCTCATTGAAGGGGTGCAGTAATCAGTGGGAGTCGAAAACTTTTCGGTTGGAATTAAACCCGTGATGTTGCTGTGCCCATAGGGTTTGGCAAACCAGGAGTTCTATTCTTTTAGTCTTATTGCGCTGCAAGATACTAGGAATTTAATGTGTTAATCTAGTGGTAAAAGGTATAGAAAAACTCCTAAAGCATCTGTTGGACAAGATCGAATAGCACCTGTGGTACTAATGCTAGCTGTTCTTTGAACCATCCTAAGTTTGTTGATATTATACAAATTCTTTAATGCTGGCCACCACACAATCGAACCAGTGAGAAGAGGTCGCACCACGGCTGTGTATGTCCATAAAATCATTTTTGACTGGAGGCCCCACCTCTTACCAAAAGTTTTGCTACAGGCATTGTATGCTATACAGGCCTTCTTAACCCGTTCTTCAATGTTTAATTTCCAGTTTAATTTAGGGTCCAGAATTACACCCAGATATTTTGCACTGGAGGAGAGCGAAAGTGTTTGACCGTTGAGTCGAGGTAGATTGAAGGGGTCTATCTTTGTTTTGGTAGTAAAAAGTATAAGTTCAGTTTTGCTTTGATTAATACCCAGTCCGCAGCTCGCAGCCCAGTTACTAACCTTCCTTAAAGCCACCTCCGTGATCTCACTTATCACAGGGGTAAACTTACCCCACACTAGTAGCACCAAATCATCGGCATACGCGACCGCCTTCACTCCACTCCTCTCTAACTTAGCGAGAATTTTATTCATGACTAAAAGCCAAAGAAGAGGAGACAGAACACCACCCTGGGGTGTTCCTCTACTGACGTATTTGGTTGACATTGTATTTCCTAACGTAGATTGAATCCTTCTATTCCTGAGCAATGAAACTATCCACTCCAAGATGTAGAGCTCTACACCAAAGTCAATAAGAGCTTCTAGAATGGACTCAGTTAGGACGTTGTTGAAAGCCCCTTCTACATCTAAGAAGGTGGTGAGTGTATATTTTTTGAAGTTTAAAGTTTTCTTAATTGTACGAACTACCTCGTGAAGGGCCGTCTCCGTGGACTTACCCTTTAGGTATGCGTGTTGAGAGTTTTCCAGAGGGCATCCAACTAGGATGTCCCTAATGTGTTTGTCTAGGATGCGCTCCATCGTTTTAAGCACGAAAGAGGTCAGACTAATTGGTCGAAAATCCTTCGCGGATTCATGGCCCCTTCTACCGACCTTTGGGATGAAAACAACTCTGACATGTCTCCATGTCTCGGGTTCATGGTTGAGATAGAGGCAACCTTTGAAAATTATTTCCAGCCAAGGAACAACCACATCTTGTAGTTTTTAAAGCATAATAGGCAGAATGCCATCCAGGCCTGGAGATTTATATGGAGAGAAGGAATTAATTGCCCAGGCAATATTTTCTCTTGTTATGACGGTATTGATATGCTCTACATGAGCTAACGGTGTGATTTGAGTTTCAAGTGGTTCCGGTTAACTGTTTTCACACCCCGGAAAGTGTATCGTCATCAGTAGTTCCAAGGATTCAGCTGGAGAGACTGCCCACTCCCCATCGTTCTTTTTCAAAAAAGACGGGTTGCAATGCTCTTTTGACAGAACTCTATCAAGTCTTGCGGGGTCTTTGATGTTTTCTATTGACTCGCAGTACTCCCTCCAGCCTTGTTTCTTGGCTGATGTGACAGCTCGCTTGTATACTCTAAGGCTATTTTTATACAGTTGATAAAAATTGTTTTTGTGGCAGATGTTAAAAATTTTCCTTGTCGATTTTCTGAGTTCAGACAGATTTTCATTCCACCATGGAGGGAGAGTTTTTCGGCTATATTTAACTGGTCAAAAGATCTTGAACGCCGTGTTCATAGATGCTTCAAAGAATTTCACCTTTGACTCTAGATCTGCAACCGATTCTGGACTCAGATAAGGTATATTGCGCAGTCTAGAATTAAAAATTTTACTGAACTTCTTCCAGTCAATTCGTTTAGGATTTCTATAAGGAGGAGGAGTTTCAGACTCAAAACAAACAAACTATCTTCTATGCTTAGTGCATAAACATTTTCTTTCTTCGAAATTGGATATGGGCCAGTGCTGTCAAAATGGCTACTATAGTAGCATTTGGCTCCCTTAGGTAGGTAGGTAGAGATGGCGGTCACAAGCATCCTTGCTCAATGACCCAATTAACGCTGTAATGCGCCGTTTTGATACCATAACTTGTTTAACCGGTGGGTTAAAAGAATATTTTTAAAGAAAAAGAGGGTATTTGGTGATAGATCTCCCAACGGATCATCGCCTACGCCCGAGTTCAGCTGCAGTATGCTACGCTAAGCAATTTGCTGATTTGCCCGGGACGCATACGATCTGATCCCTTAGGGTGATCATCAAGTCGCGCACTCGGATATTGTAATCTCTGTACACCTCCGTCTGTTTGCACAACATGACTTGTGGTTACCAGAGAAAGTACCACCCGCCTGTATGACCAGACGCTTTTATTGGATTTAGACATGAGATGAAATTTATTAAGGATTTGGACATAGAAAAAACACCCGATAGGACCAAAGTTCGCAACTAAAAACCATCTACACTGTGCCAACTGGTTGACTGGTATTGAAGCGAAGGTTGGCACAATCGTGTGATCCTCCGGTCGTCGTGCACCATGAGCCACCTTCAAAAACCGTTAGTCTGCTAGCTCGCAGTTATAGGAGTTTGGGGAAGAAGACGGTACAAGAGGAACCGAAGTAAATCCTAGATCCATTTTGTCGCGTTGAGGAAAGTAGTCAAATCTTTGATCTTCGTTCCGGAGAGTTCGTTAAGGTTGTCAAAAAAGGGCTTCCCAAAAGATTGTTGCCTCATTCTGGCCAATGCGGGACATTTACAGAGGAAATGAAAGACTGTTTCCTTTTCCTGCTGGTCCCCACAACTACGACAGTGAGTATTTTAGGGGATGCCAAGCTTCGCCGCATGTTCTCCTATTGGCCGGTGCATGTTGCAACAATCCTTGCTTTGTCTCGCCTGGGTCGGCACATTAGGTTAATAGTTCGGGATTTATTATAGGTAGGCCAGATTTTTCTAGCAATAATACAGTTAGTAAAACTATTCCACATGAATTCTGAGAGAAAAATTGAGAATATATTGCCCTTCATAACTCCAAGAGGAATACTGACTCTTTCCGCAAGTGAGTTATGAAGGGCTGAACCTTGCCTGACTAGCTCGTCAGCCCGGTCATTCCCCTTAATGCCACTGTGACCCGGAACCCAGATAAGAGTGACCCTGAGGTTAGTGTTCAGACTCAGAAGCTCTTCCTGGCATTGTCGTACTAATTTTGAGGATGATGTAGCCGAATTAATGGCTTTGACAGCCGCTTGACTGTTTGAGAAAATAGCTGTATTTCGATTCTGGTTTGGATTTTATTTAAGTAGCTTGCATGCTTCCCTGATCGCCAGTACTTCAGCCTGAAAGACACTAGCAGAGTCAGGTAGCCGAAAAGACCTGGATATATTTAGGAACTCTGAGAAAATACTCGCACCAACACCGCACTCCATCTTTGACCCATCAGTAAAGATAGTTGTGTCGAAGTCTTTCGTCACGACATCATCATTCCAATCCTTTCTGGATGGGAATATAACTTTAAAATCTTTACCGAGGTTCATTGAAGGGGTGCAGTAATCAGTGGGAGTCGAAAACTTTTCGGTTGGAATTAAACCCGTGATGTTGCTGTGCCCATAGGGTTTGGCAAACCAGGAGTTCGATTCTTTTAGTCTTATCGCGCTGCAAGATACTAGATATTTAATGTGTAAATCTAGTGGTAAAAGGTGTAGAAAAACTCCTAAAGCATCTGTTGGACAAGATCGAATAGCCCCTATGGTGCCAATGCTAGCTGTTCTTTGAACCTTCCTAAGTTTGTTGATATTATACAAATTCTTTAATGCTGGCCACCACACAATCGAACCATACGTGAGAATAGGTCGCACCACGGCTGTGTATGTCCATAAAATCATTTTTGACTGGAGGCCCCATCTCTTACCAAAAGTATTGCTACAGGCATAGAAGGCTATACAGGCCTTTTTAACCCGTTCTTCAATGTTTAATTTCCAGTTTAATTTAGGGTCCGCAGCTCGCAGCCCACTTACTAACCTTCCTTAAAGCCACCTCCGTGATCTCACTTATCACAGGGGTAAACAAACCCGACACTAGTAGCACCAAATCATCGGCATACAAGACCGCCTTCACTCCACCCCTCTCTAACTTAGCGAGAATTTTATTCATGACTAAAAGCCAAAGAAGAGGAGACAGAACACCACCCTGAGGTGTTCCTCTACTGACGTATTTGGTTGACATTGTATTTCCTAACGTAGATTGAATCCTTCTATTCCTGAGCATGGAAACTATCCACTCCCGGATGTAGAGCTCTACACCAAAGTCAATAAGGGCTTCTAGAATGGACTCAGTTAGGACGTTGTTGAATTAACGGAATTAATTGCCCAGGCAATATTTTCTCTTGTTATTACGGTATTGATATGCTCTACATGAGCTAACGGTGTGATTTGAGTTTCAAGTGGTTCCGGTTTACTGTTTTCATACCCCGGAAAGTGTGTCGTCATCAGTAGTTCCGAGGATTCAGTTGTAGAGACTGCACACTCCCCATCGTTCTTTTTCAAAAAAGACGGGTTGCAATGCTCTTTTGACAGAACTCTACCAAGTCTTGCGGAGTCTTTGATGTTTTCTATTGACTCGATGTTTTCTATTGACTCCAGCCTTGTTTCTTGGCTGATGCGACAGCTCACTTGTATACTCTAAGGCTCTTTTTATACGGTTGATAAAATTTGTTTTTGTAGCAGATGTTGAAAATTTTCCTTGTCGATTTTCTGAGATTAGACAGATTTTCATTCCACCATGGAGGGAGGGTTTTTCGGCTATATTTAACTGGTCAAGAGATCTTGAACGCCGTGTTCATAGATGCTTCAAAGGTTTTCACCTTTGACTCTAGATCTGCAACCGATTCTGGACTCAGATTGGGTATATTGCGCAGTTTAGAATTAAAAATTTTACTGAACTTCTTCTTTGTGGTCCGTCCTTATTATAAGCTCCTGGCCATACAAATATGGTCGAAGAACTTTTACAGCCCAAACTATGGCTAAGAACACTTTCTCTGTAGTGCTATAGTTTTGTTCATTTTGATTCAAGATTCTACTTATAAACTGTATTGGCAAATCCTTATTTTCATGCTCTTGTGATAATACAGAACCTAAGCCTGCATTAGAAGCATCTGTTGTAACTATAAATTTTCAATTATAATCTGGGTATTGCAACACTGTAAAGCTTGATAAAGCATTTTTCAATTTCATAAATGCTTCTTGTTCTACCCTTCCCCATCTAAATTCTACATCCTTTCTTAGTAGATTATTTATAGGCGAAGCTATCTGACTAAAATTTTCAATAAATTTTCTATAATAATTCATCATTCCTAAAAATGATTGAATTTCTTTTACATTTTGTGGGGCTTTCAAACTTTCTATAACTTTTATTTCCTCTAAGTTTGGTTTCACACCATCCTCTCCGATTAAATGCCCGAGGTAACTCACTTCCTTTCTTAAAAACTCACTTTTGTCTGCTTGTAATTTAAGATTGGCTTATCTTAACTGTTTAAAAACATCTTCTAACCTCTCATTGTGTTCTTTTAAATCTTTTCCATACACGATTATATCGTCCATATAGACAAAACATTTAATACCTTTCAATCCAGAAAGTACAATATCCATCATCCTTTGGAAAATGCTTGGGCCATTTTTTAGACTAAACGGCATTCGAGTAAACTCAAAATGGCCTTGTGGTGTAGAAAAAGCTGTTTTTTTCTACATCTTCTTTTTGTACTTTAATTTGATGGAATCCTGCGTATAAATCTAAGGTCGTAAAATAGTTTACCATTCCTAGCTGATCTAAAATTTCTGTTATATTGGGGATAGAATAACTATCGGCTATTTAGGCCTATTCTGCCTTATCTGTTACTCTGCTTTAAATTTTCTGTTATGATACATAACAGATCTCCACCATAAAAGATTTTTATAATTGGTATTCAAGAATTCGATCTCTTATAAAAGTCTGTTATGGAACTTCGAAAAAGAAACAGACGAAACGAACAGACCTTTAATCTGCTGTCGGCTGTAGTAAACAAAAAAAAAAAAAATCGACACACGAGTGACCAAAATAAAATTAACCCGTGCAATGCTCGTGTTTCATTTCGCGTAGATAAATTATTGTTCTATTTTATTTGTGTATATCTATAACAGTTCGTGCAATTTAGTGTATCCAATTTAAAAAGTAATTTTTTGATAAGTTAAAGTTAAAAAAGTGTTTTATTCTTTGCTCCAGGCAAATAGGTATTTCACTAGATTGGTTATCCATCGAATTCGGTTTGACTCTTTGGCGCATCGGCTTTAGTCAGCCTCAGCAGTCCAGAGCTTCCAAACGCCATAACAGAATGCTCCTGTTCCTAGAAACGCGTACAAAGAGCCCCAACAGAAGGCGCGCAGAGCTAGGGCTCAGCCAGCGTCCATCAGAATCATCGTTTCTCTTCCACCCTTGGCAAAAAAGCAGCTTCGTCCATCTTGGCTCACTGATCTCTATAATACACTGGATGCACGTATTCGTACAAAAAGGTTGACTCCATTTGAAGAACTGTAATAATGCCTTCCTGGTATTTTTGTATAACAGTATATAACAGTATAACAATATTATAGAGTTTAAAAGCTTTAAATCATCGTTATAATGGTTTGTCTAAAGTGCCTACTGTCAAATGACAACGAACATCGTTTCGTTTACTAATCTTATTTAACTTTTCTTTTCCAACATAATCTTGCACGGTTGCTAAGTTCAAAGTATCTATACTACTCGGTCTATTAGCTTGTCTGCCAAATAATACCACATGTGGACTATAACCTGTTGTCGAGTGTATCGTTGTATTATAACAAAAACCTGCAAATTTAATCGCTTCATCCCAGTTTTCTCTTGCGAAGTTAACTGTATTTAGGTATTCTTTCAGTCTTCCGTGAATTCTTTCTACAGATCCATTTGATTGTGGATGGGCTACTCTAGTAGTTATGTGTTTGATCTTAAATATTTTTGCTAAATTCTTCATTAATTCATTGCAAAACTCAGTTCCGTTATCCGTCAAAATAATTTCAGGTATGCCTAAAAATACAATCCAATCATTTATAAAATCTTCTGCCACCGTTTCAGCATATTTATCTTTTATTGGAATAAACCTTACAAACTTAGACAAACTATCTTGTATGCTTAGTGCATAAACATTTTCTTTCTTCGAAATTCGATATGGGCCAGTGCTTTCGAAATGGCTACTATAGTAGCCTTCAGCTCCTTTAGGTAGGTAGGTAGAGATGGCGGTCACAAGCATCCTTGCTCGATGACCCAATTAACGCTGTAATGCGCCGTTTTGATACCATAACTTGTTTGACCAGTGGGTTAAAAGAACATTTTTAAAGAAAAAGAGGGTATTTGGTGATAGATCTCCCAACGGATCATCGCCTACGCCCGAGTTCAGCTGCAGTATGCTACGCTAAGCAATTTGCTGATTTGCCCGGGACGCATACGATTTGATCCCTTAGGGTGATAATCTAGTCGCACACTCAGATATGGTAATCTCTGTACACCTCCGTCTGTCAACATGACTTGTGGTTACCAGAGAAAGTACCACCCGCCTGTATGACCAGACGCTTTTATTGGATTTAGACATGAGATGAAACTTATTAAGGATTTGGACATAGGAAAACAACTCGGGATAGGATGTGTAAATCTAGTGGTAAAAGGTGTAGAAAAACTCCTAAAGCATCTGTTGGACAAGATCGAATAGCCTCTGTGGTGCCAATGCTAGCTGTTCTTTGAACCTTCCTAAGTTTGTTGATATTATACAAATTCTTTAATGCTGGCCTATACACAATCGAACCCTACGTGATAGGTCGCACCACGGCTGTGTATGTCCATAAAATCATTTTTGACTGGAGGCCCCACCTCTTACCAAAAGTTTTGCTACAGGCATAGAAAGCTATACAGGCCTTCTTAAGCCGTTCTTCAATGTTTAATTTCCAGTTTAATTTAGGGTCGAGAATTACACCCAGATATTTTGCACTGGAGGAGAGCGAAAGTGTTTGACCGTTGAGCCGAGTCAGATGGAAGGGGTATATTTTTGTTTTGGTAGTAAAAAGTATAAGTTCAGTTTTGCTTTGATTAATACCCAGTCCGCAGCTCGCAGCCCAGTTACTAACCTTCCTTAAAGCCACCTCCGTGATCTCGCTTATCACAGGGGTAAACTTACCCGACACTAGTAGCACCAAATCATCGGCATACGCGACCGCCTTCACTCCACCCCTCTCTAACTTAGCGAGAATTTTATTCATGACTAAAAGCCAAAGAAGAGAAGACAAAACACCACCCTGGGGTGTTCCTCTACTGACGTATTTGGTTGACATTGTATTTCCTAACGTAGATTGAATCCTTCTATCCCTGAGCATGGAAACTTTCCACTCCCGGTTGTAGAGCTCTACACCAAAGTCAATAAGGGCTTCTAGAATGGACTCAGTTAGGACGTTGTTGAAAGCCCCTTCTACATCAGTTTATATTCTTTGAAGTTAATAGTTTTTTCAATTGTACGAAAGGGCCGTCTTTGTGGACTTACCCTTTAGGTATGCGTGTTGAGAGTTTTCAAGAGGGCATCCAACTAGGATGTCCCTAATGTGTTTGTCTAGGATGCGCTCCATCGTTTTAAGCACGAAAGAGGTCAGACTAATTGGTCGAAAATCCTTCGCGGATTCATGGCCCCTTCTACCGACCTTCGGGATGAAAACTACTCCGACATGTCTCCATGTCTCGGGTACACGGTTGAGATAGAGGCAACCTTTGAAAATTATTTCCAGCCAAGGAACAACCACATCTCGCAGTTTTTGAAGCATAATAGGCAGTATGCCATCCAGGCCTGGAGATTTATATGGAGAGAAGGAATTAATTGCCCAGGCAATATTTTCTCTTGTTATGACGGTATTGATATGCTCTACATGAGCTAACGATGTGATTTGAGTTTCAATTGGTTCCGGTTCACTGTTTTCACACCCCGGAAAGTGTGTCGTCATGAGTAGTTCCAAGGATTCAGCTGGAGAAACTGCCCACTCCCCATCGTTCATTTTCAAAAAAGACGGTTTGCAATGCTCTTTTGACAGAACTCTACCAAGTCTTGCGGAGTCTTTGATGTTTTCTATTGACTCGCAGTACTCCCTCCAGCCTTGTTTCTTGGCTGATGCGACAGCTCGCTTGTATACTCTAAGGCTATTTTTATACGGTTGATAAAATTTGTTTTTGTGGCAGATGTTGAAAATTTTCCTTGTCGATTTTCTGAGTTCAGACAGATTTTCATTCCACCATGGAGGGAGAGTTTTTCGGCTATATTTAACTGGTCAAGAGATCTTGAACGCCGTGTTCATAGATGCTTCAATGGTTTTCACCTTTGACTCTAGATCTGCAACCGATTCTGGAATCAGATTGGGTATATTGCGCAGTTTAGAATTAAAATTTTTACTGAACTTCTTCCAGTCAATTTTTTTAGGATTTCTATAAGGAGTAGGGGTTTCAGACTCAAAACCTATGATGAAGAGTATCCACCTGTGATCCGAAAACGAATTCAGAAGAGATACCCTCCAATTTTCCACTAATAGATTAAAGTTATTGTTGACAATAACATCGAGCACATCCTACCAACCTTCAAAATTTTCAGAGCTCGGAAAGACGAAAGTGGGAGTATTACCTCTGTTACAAACAGTTAAATTATTATCAATGACAAAATTAAAAAAAGACTCACCTCGTTCGTTTATCTCGGAACTTCCCCAAAGGGTGTGTCTTGCGTTTGCATCACATCCAATCAGGAGGTTTGTTTTTTGCGCTTTCGCCTCGGCTATGAGTGCACTCACTTCTTCTGGCGGTGACTGCTGGTCATGCCCGAAGTAAGCAGATGCCAAGATTAAGCCGTCTGCATTTTTTGCTTCCAACCTGACGACTGTCAGATCAGGAGTGCTAAGATTAGGACACAGAAAAGCTTTTAAGTGTTTGAAGTGGCTCCTTTACTGTGGAAAGGACGACTGTGCTACACATGTCTCAAAAAGGCTCCCCAAGTCTCCGTATGAAAAACCTTTTTTGAAGTTTGAAAACATTTTTTAATCCTGATTTCTCACATCCATGCTCCTATTAAAAATTTCACATCTCTCTTAAACTCCAAAATGTCATAGTTTCATTTGTTATCATATTTGAAATCTTGAAGAATAACCACACATATTGTAATCTCCTCAAATCAATAAATCTCATTCAAATCTTCTTGGAGACATTAGTTTGTGAAATCAAACAAACTTTTTTTCGAATTATAATTGTGGAAACGACCCATTTAAACACCATTTTTTTTTTAATTGACAGATGGAAATTTAAACAAAACTACCTATCTAACTTCCACTTCATATCAACAAAATGAAACACCACTTGAATGTTTTGTCATAATCCTCTTCCGCGCTGCTTTCGCGTTGGTTTTGGAGAGCCTTTAAACGAGGCTCCCCAACTTCTGAAAATACTCTCCAAATTGTATGAAAAGTGTTACTCACGGAATTTGTGAAACGACAGCACTGATATGGGCCTGTCAGATCCATATTAACTTGTTCTAAACTATATGATGCATTGGATACCGTAGTCATAGGTATTCTAGTAGGGTGCCTATCAATTTTCCCCAATTTACAGTTCTTACAACTTTTTATAAAATCAATTAACATCTGATTTAAATTTTTCCAATTATATTTTTCTCTAATTTTTTCAATAGTAACTTGTTAGCCTGCATGCCCCCCTGTTAAACTTTCTATCTGTAACTTCTGTTATCTCATTAATATTATCATCATATTCGCTTACTATAACATGTTCATATTGGTTACTCTGAATATTATTATCTTCTCCAAACTATCTTTATTATTTTCACGTTCTTCAATTTCATTCTGATTTTCATATTCAATTTCCTTATTATATTCTACATTATCTTTCATTTCACAATCGCAGAAACATGATTTCTTTTTTCTTTCTTTGCGTGATGCTACTAAAATATTTCTACTATCATTATCTAGACCCTTTTTATAATCAATACTATATGAATACTCTTGCAATTTCAACCTCCAACGAACCAATCTCGATCCTGGATCCTTAACATTAAATAACCATTTCAATGGTTTGTGGTCCGTCCTTATTATAAGCTCCTGGCCATACAAATATGGTCGAAGAACTTTTACAGCCCAAACTATGGCTAAGAACTCTTTCTCTGTAGTGCTATAGTTTTGTTCATTTTGATTCAAGCTTCTACTTATAAACTGTATTGGCAAATCCTTATTTTCATGCTCTTGTGATAATACAGAACCTAAGCCTGCATTAGAAGCATCTGTTGTAACTATAAATTTTCAATTATAATCTGGGTATTGCAACACTGTAAAGCTTGATAAAGCATTTTTCAATTTCATAAATGCTTCTTGTTCTACCCTTCCCCATCTAAATTCTACATCCTTTCTTAGTAGATTATTTATAGGCGAAGCTATCTGACTAAAATTTTCAATAAATTTTCTATAATAATTCATCATTCCTAAAAATGATTGAATTTCTTTTACATTTTGTGGGGCTTTCAAACTTTCTATAACTTTTATTTCCTCTAAGTTTGGTTTCACACCATCCTCTCCGATTAAATGCCCAAGGTAACTCACTTCCTTTCTTAAAAACTCACTTTTGTCTGCTTGTAATTTAAGATTGGCTAATTTTAACTGTTTAAAAACATCTTCTTACCTCTCATTGTGTTCTTTTAAATCTTTTCCATACACGATTATATCGTCCATATAGACAAAACATTTAATACCTTTCAATCCAGAAAGTACAATATCCATCATCCTTTGGAAAATGCTTGGGCCATTTTTTAGACTAAACGGCATTCGAGTAAACTCAAAATGGCCTTGTGGTGTAGAAAAAGCTGTTTTTTTCTACATCTTCTTTTTGTACTTTAATTTGATGGAATCCTGCGTATAAATCTAAGGTCGTAAAATAGTTTACCGTTCCTAGCTGATCTAAAATTTCTGTTATATTGGGGATAGAATAACTATCGGCTATTTAGGCCTATTCTGCCTTATCTGTTACTCTGCTATGAATTTTCTGTTATGATACATAACAGATCTCCACCATAAAAGATTTTTATAATTGGTATTCAAGAATTCGATCTCTTATAAAAGTCTGTTATGGAATATGGAACTTCGAAAAAGAAACAGACGAAACGAACAGACCTATAATCTGCTGTCGGCTGTAGTAAACAAAAAAAAAAATCGACACACGAGTGACCAAAATAAAATTAACCCGTGCAATGCTCGTGTTTTATTTCGCGTAGATAAATTATTGTTCTATTTTATTTGTGTATATCTATAACAGTTCGTGCAATTTAGTGTATCCAATTTAAAAAGTAATTTTTTGATAAGTTAAAGTTAAAAAAGTGTTTTATTCTTTTGCTCCAGGCAAATAGGTATTTCACTAGATCGGTTATCCATCGAATTCGGTTTGACTCTTTGGCGCATCGGCTTTAGTCAGCCTCAGCAGTCCAGAGCTTCCAAACGCCATAACAGAATGCTCCTGTTCCTTGAAACGCGTACAAAGAGCCCCAACAGAAGGCGCGCAGGGCTAGGGCTCAGCCAGCGTCCATCAGAATCATCGTTTCTCTTCCACCCTTGGCAAAAAAAAGCAGCTTCGTCCATCTTGGCTCACTGATCTCTATAATACACTGGATAGCGTATTCGTACAAAAAGGTTGGCTCCATTTGAAGAACTGTAATAATGCCTTCCTGGTATTTTTGTATAACAGTATATAACAGTATAACAATATTATAGAGTTTAAAAGCTTTAAATCATCGTTATAATGGTTTGTCTAAAGTGCCTACTGTCAAATGACAACGAACATCGTTTCGTTTACTAATCTAATTAAACTTTTCTTTTCCAACATAATCTTGCACGGTTGCTAAGTTTAAAGTATCTATACTACTAGGTCTATTAGCTTGTCTGCAAATAATACCACATGTGGACTATAACCTGTTGTCGAGTGTATCGTTGTATTATAACAAAAACTTGCAAATTTAATCGCTTCATCCCAGTTTTCTCTTGCGAAGTTAACTGTATTTAGGTATTCTTTCAGTCTTCCATGAATTCTTTCTACAGATCCATTTGATTGTGGATGGGCTACTCTAGTAGTTATGTGTTTGATCTTAAATATTTTTGCTAAATTCTTCATTAATTCATTGCAAAACTCAGTTCCGTTATCCGTCAAAATAATTTCAGGTATGCCTAAAAATACAATCCAATCATTTATAAAATCTTCTGCCACCGTTTCAGCATATTTATCTTTTATTGGAATAAACCTTACAAACTTAGACAAACTATCTTGTATGCTTAGTGCATAAACATTTTCTTTCTTCGAAATTGGATATGGGCCAGTGCTGTAGAAATGGCTACTATAGTAGCATTCAGCTCCTTAAGGTAGGTAGGTAGAGATGGCGGTCACAAGCATCCTTGCTCGATGACCCAATTAACGCTGTAATGCGCCGTTCTGATACCATAACTTGTTTGACCTGTGGGTTAAAAGAACATTTTTAAAGAAAAAGAGGGTATTTGGTGATAGATCTCCCAACGGATCATCGCCTACACCCGAGTTCAGCTGCAGTATGCTACGCTAAGCAATTTGCTGATTTGCCCGGGACGCATACGATTTGATCCCTTAGGGTGATAATCTAGTCGCACTTTCGGATATGGTAATCTCTGTACACCTCCGTCTGTCAACATGACTTGTGGTTACCAGAGAAAGTACCACCCGCCTGTATGACCAGACGCTTTTATTGGATTTAGACATGAGATGAAACTTATTAAGGATTTGGACATAGGAAAATAACACGGGATAGGACCAAAGTTCGCAACTAAAAACCATCTACACTGTGCCATCTTGGCAACTTGTTGACTGGTATTGAAGCGAAGGTTGGCATAACCGTGTGATCCTCCGGTCCTCGTGCACCATGAGCCACCTCCAAAAACCAGTAGTCTGCTAGCTCACAGTCATAGGAGTTTGGGGAAGAAAATGGTGCAAGAGGAAACCGAAGTTAATTCTAGATCCATTGAAACATTCTTGAACTTGAAAATAGGAAAACACTCAAAAGGGTCGAAGTCCGCAAATAAGACCCATCTACACTGTGCCACCTAGGCACTTGTTGGCTGGTATTGAAGCGGAGATCGGCCCAATTGTCTGATCGTCCGGTCCTCGTGCACCATGAGCCACCTTCAAAAACCGTTAGTCTGCTAGCTCGCAGTCATAGGAGTTTGGGGAAGAAGACGGTGCAAGAGGAATTGAAGTAAATCCTAGATCCATTTCGTCGCGTTGAGGAAAGTAGTCAAATCTTTGATCTTCGTTCCGGAGAGTTCGTTAAGGTTGTCAAAAAAGGGCTTTCCAAAAGATTGTTGCCTCATTCTGGCCAAAGCGGCACATTTACACACAACTACGACAGTGAGTATTTTAGGGGATGCCAAGCTTCGCCGCATGTTCTCCTATTGGCCAGTGTCCAGTGCATGTTGCAACAATCCTTGCTATGTCTCGCCTGGGTCTGCACATTAGGTTAATAGTTCGGGATTTATTATAGGTAGGCCAGATTTTTCTAGCAATAATGCAGTTAGTTAAACTTTTCCACCTACGATTAGATTCTGAGAGAAAAATTGAGAATATATTGCCCTTCATAACTCCAAGAGGAATACTGACTCTTTCCGCAAGTGAGTTATGAAGGGCTGAACCTTGCCTGGCCAGCTCGTCAGCCCGCTTATTCCCCTTAATGCCACTGTGACCCGGATATATTTAGGGACTCTGAGAAAATACTCACACCAACACCGCACTCCATCTTTGAGTCATCAGTAAAGATAGTTGTGTCAAAGTCTTTCGTCATGACGTCATCATTCCAATCCTTTCTGGATGGGAATATAACTTTAAAATCTTTACCGAGGCTCATTGAAGGGGTGTAGTAATCAGTGGGAGTCGAAAACATTTCGGTTGGAATTAAACCCGTGATGTTGCTGTGCCCATAGGGTTTGGCAAACCAGGAGTTCGATTCTTTTAGTCTTATCGCGCTGCAAGATACTAGGTATTTAATGTGTAAATCTAGTGGTAAAAGGTGTAGAAAAACTCCTAAAGCATCTGTTGGACAAGATCGAATAGCCCCTGTGGTGCCAATGCTAGCTGTTCTTTGAACCTTCCTAAGTTTGTTGATATAATACAAATTCTTTAATGCTGGCCACCACACAATCGAACCATACGTGATAATAGGTCGCACCACGGCTGTATATGTCCATAAAATCATTTTTGACTGGAGGCCCCACCTCTTACCAAAAGTTTTGCTACAGGCATAGAAAGCTATACAGGCCTTCTTAAGCCGTTCTTCAATGTTTAATTTCCAGTTTAATTTAGGGTCGAGAATTACACCCAGATATTTTGCACTGGAGGAGAGCGAAAGTGTTTGACCGTTGAGTCGAGGTAGATTGAAGGGGTCTTTCTTTGTTTTGGTAGTAAAAAGTATAAGTTCAGTTTTGCTTTGATTAATACCCAGTCCGCAGCTCGCAGCCCAGTTACTAACCTTCCTTTAAGCCACCTCCGTGATCTCACTTATCACAGGGGTAAACTTACCCGACATTAGTAGCACCAAATCATCGGCATACGCGACCGCCTTCACTCCACCCCTCTCTAACTTAGCGAGAATTTTATTCATGACTAAAAGCCAAAGAAGAGGAGACAGAACACCACCCTGGGGTGTTCCTCTACTGACGTATTTGGTTGACATTGTATTTCCTAACGTAGATTGAATCCTTCTATCCCTGAGCATGGAAACTATCCATTCCCGGTTGTAGAGCTCTACACCAAAGTCAATAAGGGCTTCTAGAATGGACTCAGTTAGGACGTTGTTGAAAGCCCCTTCTACATCTAAGAAGGTGGCGAGTGTATATTCTTTGAAGTTAATAGTTTTCTCAATTGTACGAACTACCTCGTGAAGGGCCGTCTCCGTGGACTTACCCTTTAGGTATGCGTGTTGAGAGTTTTCAAGAGGGCATCCAACTAGGATGTTCCTAATGTGTTTGTCTAGGATGCGCTCCATCGTTTTAAGCACGAAAGTGGTCAGACTAATTGGTCGAAAATCCTTCGCGGATTCATGGCCCCTTCTACCGACCTTCGGGATGAAAACTACTCCGACATGTCTCCATATCTCGGGTACATGGTTGAGATAGAGGCAACCTTTAAAAATTATTTCCAGCCAAGGAACAACCACATCTCGCAGTTTTTGACGCATAATAGGCAGTATGCCATCCAGGCCTGGAGATTTATATGGAGAGAAGGAATTAATTGCCCAGGCAATATTTTCTCTTGTTATGACGGTATTGATATGCTCTACATGAGCTAACGATGTGATTTGAGTTTCAATTGGTTCCGGTTTACTGTTTTCACACCCCGGAAAGTGTGTCGTCATCAGTAGTTCCAAGGATTCAGCTGGAGAGACTGCCCACTCCCCATCGTTCTTTTTCAAAAAAGACGGGTTGCAATGCTCTTTTGAACGAACTCTACCAAGTCTTGCGGAGTCTTTGATGTTTTCTATTGACTCGCAGTACTCCCTCCAGCCTTGTTTCTTGGCTGATGCGACAGCTCGCTTGTATACTCTAAGGCTATTTTTATACGGTTGATAAAATTTGTTTTTGTGGCAGATGTTGAAAATTTTCCTTGTCGATTTTTTGAGTTCAGACAGATTTTCATTCCACCATGGAGGGAGAGTTTTTCGGCTATATTTAACTGGTCAAGAGATCTTGAACGCCGTGTTCATAGATGCTTCAAAGGTTTTCACCTTTGACTCTAGACCTGCAATCGATTCTGGACTCAGATTGAGTATATTGCGCAGTTTAGAATTAAAAATTTTACTGAACTTCTTCCAGTCAATTCGTTTAGGATTTCTATAAGGAGGGGGGGTTTCGGACTCAAAACCTATGCTGAAGAGTATCCACCTGTGATCAGAAAAGGAATTCAGAAGAGATACCCTCCAATTTTCCACTAATAGATTAAAGTTATTGTTGACAATAGTAACATCGAGCACATCCTACCAACCTTCAAAATTTTCAGAGCTCGGAAATACGAAAGTGGGAGTATTACCTCTGTTACAAACAGTTAAATTATTATCAATGACAAAATTAAAAAGAGACTCACCTCGTTCGTTTATCACGCAACTTCCCCAAAGGGTGTGTCCTGCGTTTGCATCACATCCAATCAGGAGGTTTGATTTTTGCGCTTTCGCCTCGGCTATGAGTGCGCACACTTCTTCTGGTGGTGACTGCTGGTCATGCCCGAAGTAAGCAGATGCCAAGATTAAGCCGTCTTCATTTTTTGCTTCCAACCTGACGACTGTCAGATCCGGAGTGCTAAGATTAGGACACAGAAAAGCTTTTAAGTGTTTGAAGTGGCTCCTTTACTGTGGAAAGGACGACTGTCTCAAAAAGGCTCCCCAAGTCTCCGTATGAAAAACGTGATGAAAAACGTATTTTGAAGTTTGAAAATATTTTTTAATCCTGATTTCCCACATCCATGCTCCTATTAAAGATTTCACATCTCTCTTAAACTCCAAAATGTCATAGTTTCATTTGTTATCATATTTGAAATCTTGAAGAATAACCACACATATTGTAATCTCCTCCAATCAATAAATCTCATTCAAATCTTCTTGGAGACATTAGTTTGTGAAATCAAACAAACTTTTTTTTCGAAGAATAATTGTGGAACCAACCCATTTAAACATCATTTTCTTTAATTGACAGATGGAAATTTAAACAAAACTACCTATCTAACTTACACTTCATATCAACAAAATGCAACACCACTTGAATATTTTGTCATAATCCTCTTCCGCGTTGGTTTTGGAGAGCCTTTAAACGAGGCTCCCCAACTTCTGAAAATACTCCCCAAATTTTGTGAAAAGTGCTACTCACGGAATTTGTGAAACGATAGCACTGATATGGGCCTGTCAGATCCATATTAACTTGTTCTAAACTATATGATGCATTGGATACCGTAGTCATAGGTATTCTAGTAGGGTGCCTTTCAATTTTCCCCAATTTACAGTTCTTACAACTTTTTATAAAATCAATTACCATCTGATTTAAATTTTTCCAATTATATTTTTCTCTAATTTTTCCAATAGTTACTTCTTGGCCTGCATGCGCCCTGTTAAACTTTCGTGGTACTCCCTAACTATATCAATTTGTTTTTTTCATATCTGTAACTTCTGTTATCTCATTCCTTTTCCTGCGGTTTTCTTGTATATTATCATCATATTCGCTTACTATACCATGTTCATATTGGTTACTCTGAATATCATTATCTTCTCCAAACTATCTTCATTATTTCACGTTCTTCAATTTCATTCTGATTTTCAAATTCAATTTCCTTATTATATTCTACTTTATCTTTCATTTCACAATCGCAGAAACATTTTTTCTTTTTCCTTTCTTTACGTGATGCTACTAAAATATTTCTACTATCATTATCTAGACCCTTTTTATATTCAATGCTATATGAATACTCTTCCAATTTCAACCTCCAACGAACCAATCTCGATCCTGGATCCTTAACATTAAATAACCATTTCAATGGTTTGTGGTCCGTCCTTATTATAAGCTCCTGGCCATACAAATATGGTCGAAGAACTTTTACAGCCCAAACTATGGCTAAGAACTCTTTCTCTGTAGTGCTATAGTTTTTTTCATTTTTATTCAAGCTTCTACTTATAAACTGTATTGGCAAATCCTTATTTTCATGCTCTTGTGATAATACAGCACCTAAGCCTGCATTAGAAGCATCTGTTGTAACTATAAATTTTCAAATAAAATCTGGGTATTGCTACACTGTAAAGCTTGATAAAGCATTTTTCAATTTCATAAATGCTTCTTGTTCCACCCTTCCCCATCTAAATTCTACATCCTTTCTTAGTAGATTATTTATAGGCGAAGCTTTCTGACTAAAATTTTCAATAAATTTTCTATAATAATTCATCATTCCTAAAAATGATTGAATTTCTTTTACATTTTGCTGGGCTTTCAAACTTTCTATAACTTTTATTTCCTCTAAGTTTGGTTTCACACCATCCTCTCCGATTAAATGCCCAAGGTAACTCACTTCCTTTCTTAAAAACTCACTTTTGTCTGCTTGTAATTTAAGATTTGCTAATCTTAACTGTTTAAAAACATCTTCTAACCTCTCATTGTGTTCTTTTAAATCTTTTCCATACACGACATTTAATACCTTTCAATCCAGAAAGTACAATATCCATCATCCTTTGGAAAATGCTTGGGCCATTTTTTAGCCCAAACGGCATTCGAGTAAACTCAAAATGGCCTTGTGGTGTAGAATTTGTACTTGAATTTGATGGAATCCTGCGTATAAATCTAAGGTCGTAAAATATTTTGGCGTTCCTAGCTGATCTAAAATTTCTATTATATTGGGGATAGGATAACTATCGGCTAATTAGGCTTATTCTGCCATATCTGTTATTCTGCTATGAATTTTCTGTTATGATACATAACAGATCTCCACCATAAAAGATTTTTATAATTGGTATTCAAGAGTTCGATCTTTTATAAAAGTCTGTTATGGAACTTCGAAAAAGAAACATTTATAAGAACAGACCTATAATCTGCTGTCGGCTGTTGTAAACAAAAAAAATCGACACACGAGTGACCAAAATAAAATTAACCCGTGCAATGCTCGTGTTTTATTTCGCGAAGATAAATTATTGTTCTATTTTATTTGTGTATATCTATAACAGTTCGTGCAATTTAGTTTATCCAATTTAAAAAGTAATTTTTTGATAAGTTAAAGTTAAAAAAGTGTTTTATTCTTTGCTCCAGGCAAATAGGTATTTCACTAGATCGGTTATCCATCGAATTCGGTTTGACTCTTTGGCGCATCGGCTTTAGTCAGCCTCAGCAGTCCAGAGCTTCCAAACGCCATAACAGAATGCTCCTGTTCCTAGAAACGCGTACAAAGAGCCCCAACAGAAGGCGCGCAGAGCTAGGGCTCAGCCAGCGTCCATCAGAATCATCGTTTCTCTTCCACCCTTGGCAAAAAAAGCAGCTTCGTCCATCTTGGCTCACTGATCTCTATAATACCCTGGATAGCGTATTCGTACAAAAAGGTTGACTCCATTTGAAGAACTGTAATAATGCCTTCCTGGCTTTTTTTGTATTACAGTATAACAATATTATAGAGTGCCTGCCATAAATAAATCTTTAAATCATCGTTATAATGGTTTGTCTAAAGTGCCTACTGTCAAATGACAACGAACATCGTTTCGTTTACTAATCTAATTAAACTTTTCTTTTCCAACATAATCTTGCACGGTTGCTAAGTTTAAAGTATCTATACTACTAGGTCTATTAGCTTGTCTGCAAATAATACCACATGTGGACTATAACCTGTTGTCGAGTGTATCGTTGTATTATAACAAAAACTTGCAAATTTAATCGCTTCATCCCAGTTTTCTCTTGCGAAGTTAACTGTATTTAGGTATTCTTTCAGTCTTCCATGAATTCTTTCTACAGATCCATTTGATTGTGGATGGGCTACTCTAGTAGTTATGTGTTTGATCTTAAATATTTTTGCTAAATTCTTCATTAATTCATTGCAAAACTCAGTTCCGTTATCCGTCAAAATAATTTCAGGTATGCCTAAAAATACAATCCAATCATTTATAAAATCTTCTGCCACCGTTTCAGCATATTTATCTTTTATTGGAATAAACCTTACAAACTTAGACAAACTATCTTGTATGCTTAGTGCATAAACATTTTCTTTCTTCGAAATTGGATATGGGCCAGTGCTGTAGAAATGGCTACTATAGTAGCATTCAGCTCCTTAAGGTAGGTAGGTAGAGATGGCGGTCACAAGCATCCTTGCTCGATGACCCAATTAACGCTGTAATGCGCCGTTCTGATACCATAACTTGTTTGACCTGTGGGTTAAAAGAACATTTTTAAAGAAAAAGAGGGTATTTGGTGATAGATCTCCCAACGGATCATCGCCTACACCCGAGTTCAGCTGCAGTATGCTACGCTAAGCAATTTGCTGATTTGCCCGGGACGCATACGATTTGATCCCTTAGGGTGATAATCTAGTCGCACTTTCGGATATGGTAATCTCTGTACACCTCCGTCTGTCAACATGACTTGTGGTTACCAGAGAAAGTACCACCCGCCTGTATGACCAGACGCTTTTATTGGATTTAGACATGAGATGAAACTTATTAAGGATTTGGACATAGGAAAACAACACGGGATAGGACCAAAGTTCGCAACTAAAAACCATCTACACTGTGCCATCTTGGCAACTTGTTGACTGGTATTGAAGCGAAGGTTGGCATAACCGTGTGATCCTCCGGTCCTCGTGCACCATGAGCCACCTCCAAAAACCAGTAGTCTGCTAGCTCACAGTCATAGGAGTTTGGGGAAGAAAATGGTGCAAGAGGAAACCGAAGTTAATTCTAGATCCATTGAAACATTCTTGAACTTGAAAATAGGAAAACACTCAAAAGGGTCGAAGTCCGCAAATAAGACCCATCTACACTGTGCCACCTAGGCACTTGTTGGCTGGTATTGAAGCGGAGATCGGCCCAATTGTCTGATCGTCCGGTCCTCGTGCACCATGAGCCACCTTCAAAAACCGTTAGTCTGCTAGCTCGCAGTCATAGGAGTTTGGGGAAGAAGACGGTGCAAGAGGAATTGAAGTAAATCCTAGATCCATTTCGTCGCGTTGAGGAAAGTAGTCAAATCTTTGATCTTCGTTCCGGAGAGTTCGTTAAGGTTGTCAAAAAAGGGCTTTCCAAAAGATTGTTGCCTCATTCTGGCCAAAGCGGCACATTTACACACAACTACGACAGTGAGTATTTTAGGGGATGCCAAGCTTCGCCGCATGTTCTCCTATTGGCCAGTGTCCAGTGCATGTTGCAACAATCCTTGCTATGTCTCGCCTGGGTCTGCACATTAGGTTAATAGTTCGGGATTTATTATAGGTAGGCCAGATTTTTCTAGCAATAATGCAGTTAGTTAAACTTTTCCACCTACGATTAGATTCTGAGAGAAAAATTGAGAATATATTGCCCTTCATAACTCCAAGAGGAATACTGACTCTTTCCGCAAGTGAGTTATGAAGGGCTGAACCTTGCCTGGCCAGCTCGTCAGCCCGCTTATTCCCCTTAATGCCACTGTGACCCGGATATATTTAGGGACTCTGAGAAAATACTCACACCAACACCGCACTCCATCTTTGAGTCATCAGTAAAGATAGTTGTGTCGAAGTCTTTCGTCATGACGTCATCATTCCAATCCTTTCTGGATGGGAATATAACTTTAAAATCTTTACCGAGGCTCATTGAAGGGGTGTAGTAATCAGTGGGAGTCGAAAACATTTCGGTTGGAATTAAACCCGTGATGTTGCTGTGCCCATAGGGTTTGGCAAACCAGGAGTTCGATTCTTTTAGTCTTATCGCGCTGCAAGATACTAGGTATTTAATGTGTAAATCTAGTGGTAAAAGGTGTAGAAAAACTCCTAAAGCATCTGTTGGACAAGATCGAATAGCCCCTGTGGTGCCAATGCTAGCTGTTCTTTGAACCTTCCTAAGTTTGTTGATATAATACAAATTCTTTAATGCTGGCCACCACACAATCGAACCATACGTGATAATAGGTCGCACCACGGCTGTATATGTCCATAAAATCATTTTTGACTGGAGGCCCCACCTCTTACCAAAAGTTTTGCTACAGGCATAGAAAGCTATACAGGCCTTCTTAAGCCGTTCTTCAATGTTTAATTTCCAGTTTAATTTAGGGTCGAGAATTACACCCAGATATTTTGCACTGGAGGAGAGCGAAAGTGTTTGACCGTTGAGTCGAGGTAGATTGAAGGGGTCTTTCTTTGTTTTGGTAGTAAAAAGTATAAGTTCAGTTTTGCTTTGATTAATACCCAGTCCGCAGCTCGCAGCCCAGTTACTAACCTTCCTTTAAGCCACCTCCGTGATCTCACTTATCACAGGGGTAAACTTACCCGACATTAGTAGCACCAAATCATCGGCATACGCGACCGCCTTCACTCCACCCCTCTCTAACTTAGCGAGAATTTTATTCATGACTAAAAGCCAAAGAAGAGGAGACAGAACACCACCCTGGGGTGTTCCTCTACTGACGTATTTGGTTGACATTGTATTTCCTAACGTAGATTGAATCCTTCTATCCCTGAGCATGGAAACTATCCATTCCCGGTTGTAGAGCTCTACACCAAAGTCAATAAGGGCTTCTAGAATGGACTCAGTTAGGACGTTGTTGAAAGCCCCTTCTACATCTAAGAAGGTGGCGAGTGTATATTCTTTGAAGTTAATAGTTTTCTCAATTGTACGAACTACCTCGTGAAGGGCCGTCTCCGTGGACTTACCCTTTAGGTATGCGTGTTGAGAGTTTTCAAGAGGGCATCCAACTAGGATGTTCCTAATGTGTTTGTCTAGGATGCGCTCCATCGTTTTAAGCACGAAAGAGGTCAGACTAATTGGTCGAAAATCCTTCGCGGATTCATGGCCCCTTCTACCGACCTTCGGGATGAAAACTACTCCGACATGTCTCCATATCTCGGGTACATGGTTGAGATAGAGGCAACCTTTAAAAATTATTTCCAGCCAAGGAACAACCACATCTCGCAGTTTTTGACGCATAATAGGCAGTATGCCATCCAGGCCTGGAGATTTATATGGAGAGAAGGAATTAATTGCCCAGGCAATATTTTCTCTTGTTATGACGGTATTGATATGCTCTACATGAGCTAACGATGTGATTTGAGTTTCAATTGGTTCCGGTTTACTGTTTTCACACCCCGGAAAGTGTGTCGTCATCAGTAGTTCCAAGGATTCAGCTGGAGAGACTGCCCACTCCCCATCGTTCTTTTTCAAAAAAGACGGGTTGCAATGCTCTTTTGAACGAACTCTACCAAGTCTTGCGGAGTCTTTGATGTTTTCTATTGACTCGCAGTACTCCCTCCAGCCTTGTTTCTTGGCTGATGCGACAGCTCGCTTGTATACTCTAAGGCTATTTTTATACGGTTGATAAAATTTGTTTTTGTGGCAGATGTTGAAAATTTTCCTTGTCGATTTTTTGAGTTCAGACAGATTTTCATTCCACCATGGAGGGAGAGTTTTTCGGCTATATTTAACTGGTCAAGAGATCTTGAACGCCGTGTTCATAGATGCTTCAAAGGTTTTCACCTTTGACTCTAGACCTGCAATCGATTCTGGACTCAGATTGAGTATATTGCGCAGTTTAGAATTAAAAATTTTACTGAACTTCTTCCAGTCAATTCGTTTAGGATTTCTATAAGGAGGGGGGGTTTCGGACTCAAAACCTATGCTGAAGAGTATCCACCTGTGATCAGAAAAGGAATTCAGAAGAGATACCCTCCAATTTTCCACTAATAGATTAAAGTTATTGTTGACAATAGTAACATCGAGCACATCCTACCAACCTTCAAAATTTTCAGAGCTCGGAAATACGAAAGTGGGAGTATTACCTCTGTTACAAACAGTTAAATTATTATCAATGACAAAATTAAAAAGAGACTCACCTCGTTCGTTTATCACGCAACTTCCCCAAAGGGTGTGTCCTGCGTTTGCATCACATCCAATCAGGAGGTTTGTTTTTTGCGCTTTCGCCTCGGCTATGAGTGCGCACACTTCTTCTGGTGGTGACTGCTGGTCATGCCCGAAGTAAGCAGATGCCAAGATTAAGCCGTCTGCATTTTTTGCTTCCAACCTGACGACTGTCAGATCCGGAGTGCTAAGATTAGGACACAGAAAAGCTTTTAAGTGTTTGAAGTGGCTCCTTTACTGTGGAAAGGACGACTGTCTCAAAAAGGCTCCCCAAGTCTCCGTATGAAAAACGTGATGAAAAACGTATTTTGAAGTTTGAAAATATTTTTTAATCCTGATTTCCCACATCCATGCTCCTATTAAAAATTTCACATCTCTCTTAAACTCCAAAATGTCATAGTTTCATTTGTTATCATATTTGAAATCTTGAAGAATAACCACACATATTGTAATCTCCTCCAATCAATAAATCTCATTCAAATCTTCTTGGAGACATTAGTTTGTGAAATCAAACAAACTTTTTTTTCGAAGAATAATTGTGGAACCAACCCATTTAAACATCATTTTCTTTAATTGACAGATGGAAATTTAAACAAAACTACCTATCTAACTTACACTTCATATCAACAAAATGCAACACCACTTGAATATTTTGTCATAATCCTCTTCCGCGTTGGTTTTGGAGAGCCTTTAAACGAGGCTCCCCAACTTCTGAAAATACTCCCCAAATTTTGTGAAAAGTGCTACTCACGGAATTTGTGAAACGATAGCACTGATATGGGCCTGTCAGATCCATATTAACTTGTTCTAAACTATATGATGCATTGGATACCGTAGTCATAGGTATTCTAGTAGGGTGCCTTTCAATTTTCCCCAATTTACAGTTCTTACAACTTTTTATAAAATCAATTACCATCTGATTTAAATTTTTCCAATTATATTTTTCTCTAATTTTTCCAATAGTTACTTCTTGGCCTGCATGCGCCCTGTTAAACTTTCGTGGTACTCCCTAACTATATCAATTTGTTTTTTTCATATCTGTAACTTCTGTTATCTCATTCCTTTTCCTGCGGTTTTCTTGTATATTATCATCATATTCGCTTACTATACCATGTTCATATTGGTTACTCTGAATATCATTATCTTCTCCAAACTATCTTCATTATTTCACGTTCTTCAATTTCATTCTGATTTTCAAATTCAATTTCCTTATTATATTCTACTTTATCTTTCATTTCACAATCGCAGAAACATTTTTTCTTTTTCCTTTCTTTACGTGATGCTACTAAAATATTTCTACTATCATTATCTAGACCCTTTTTATATTCAATGCTATATGAATACTCTTCCAATTTCAACCTCCAACGAACCAATCTCGATCCTGGATCCTTAACATTAAATAACCATTTCAATGGTTTGTGGTCCGTCCTTATTATAAGCTCCTGGCCATACAAATATGGTCGAAGAACTTTTACAGCCCAAACTATGGCTAAGAACTCTTTCTCTGTAGTGCTATAGTTTTTTTCATTTTTATTCAAGCTTCTACTTATAAACTGTATTGGCAAATCCTTATTTTCATGCTCTTGTGATAATACAGCACCTAAGCCTGCATTAGAAGCATCTGTTGTAACTATAAATTTTCAAATAAAATCTGGGTATTGCTACACTGTAAAGCTTGATAAAGCATTTTTCAATTTCATAAATGCTTCTTGTTCCACCCTTCCCCATCTAAATTCTACATCCTTTCTTAGTAGATTATTTATAGGCGAAGCTTTCTGACTAAAATTTTCAATAAATTTTCTATAATAATTCATCATTCCTAAAAATGATTGAATTTCTTTTACATTTTGCTGGGCTTTCAAACTTTCTATAACTTTTATTTCCTCTAAGTTTGGTTTCACACCATCCTCTCCGATTAAATGCCCAAGGTAACTCACTTCCTTTCTTAAAAACTCACTTTTGTCTGCTTGTAATTTAAGATTTGCTAATCTTAACTGTTTAAAAACATCTTCTAACCTCTCATTGTGTTCTTTTAAATCTTTTCCATACACGACATTTAATACCTTTCAATCCAGAAAGTACAATATCCATCATCCTTTGGAAAATGCTTGGGCCATTTTTTAGCCCAAACGGCATTCGAGTAAACTCAAAATGGCCTTGTGGTGTAGAATTTGTACTTGAATTTGATGGAATCCTGCGTATAAATCTAAGGTCGTAAAATATTTTGGCGTTCCTAGCTGATCTAAAATTTCTATTATATTGGGGATAGGATAACTATCGGCTAATTAGGCTTATTCTGCCATATCTGTTATTCTGCTATGAATTTTCTGTTATGATACATAACAGATCTCCACCATAAAAGATTTTTATAATTGGTATTCAAGAGTTCGATCTTTTATAAAAGTCTGTTATGGAACTTCGAAAAAGAAACATTTATAAGAACAGACCTATAATCTGCTGTCGGCTGTTGTAAACAAAAAAAATCGACACACGAGTGACCAAAATAAAATTAACCCGTGCAATGCTCGTGTTTTATTTCGCGAAGATAAATTATTGTTCTATTTTATTTGTGTATATCTATAACAGTTCGTGCAATTTAGTTTATCCAATTTAAAAAGTAATTTTTTGATAAGTTAAAGTTAAAAAAGTGTTTTATTCTTTGCTCCAGGCAAATAGGTATTTCACTAGATCGGTTATCCATCGAATTCGGTTTGACTCTTTGGCGCATCGGCTTTAGTCAGCCTCAGCAGTCCAGAGCTTCCAAACGCCATAACAGAATGCTCCTGTTCCTAGAAACGCGTACAAAGAGCCCCAACAGAAGGCGCGCAGAGCTAGGGCTCAGCCAGCGTCCATCAGAATCATCGTTTCTCTTCCACCCTTGGCAAAAAAAGCAGCTTCGTCCATCTTGGCTCACTGATCTCTATAATACCCTGGATAGCGTATTCGTACAAAAAGGTTGACTCCATTTGAAGAACTGTAATAATGCCTTCCTGGCTTTTTTTGTATTACAGTATAACAATATTATAGAGTGCCTGCCATAAATAAATCTTTAAATCATCGTTATAATGGTTTGTCTAAAGTGCCTACTGTCAAATGACAACGAACATAGTTTCGTTTACTAATCTTATTTAACGTTTCTTTTCCAACATAATCTTGCACGGTTGCTAAGTTCAAAGTATCTATACCACTCGGTTTATTAGCTTGTCTGCCAAATAATTCCTCATGTGGACTATAACTTGTTGTCGAGTGTATCGTTGTATTATAACAAAAACCTGCAAATTTAATCGCTTCATCCCAGTTTTCTTCTGAGAAGTTAACTGTATTTAGGTATTCTTTCAGTCTTCCATGAATTCTTTCTACAGATCCATTTGATTGTGGATGGGCTACACTAGTAGTTATGTGTTTGATCTTAAATATTTTTGCTAAATTCTTCATTAATTCATTGCAAAACTCAGTTCCGTTATCCGTCAAAATAATTTCAGGTATGCCTAAAAATGCAATCGAATCATTTATAAAATCTTGTGCCACCGTTTCAGCGTATTTATCTTTTATTGGAATAAACCTTACAAACTTAGACAAACTATCTTGTATGCTTAGTGCATAAACATTTTCTTTCTTCGAAATTGGATATGGGCCAGTGCTGTCGAAATGGCTACTATAGTAGCATTTGGCTCCTTTAGGTAGGTAGGTAGAGATGGCGGTCACAAGCATCCTTGCTCGATGACCCAATTAACGCTGTAATGCGCCGTTTTGATACCATAACTTGTTTGACCTGTGGGTTAAAAGAACATTTTTAAAGAAAAAGAGGGTATTTGGTGATAGATCTCCCAACGGATCATCGCCTATGCCCGAGTTCAGCTGCAGTATGCTACGCTTGGCAATTTGCTGATTTGCCCGGGACGCATACGATTTGATCCCTTAGGGTGATCATCTAGTCGCACACTCGGATTGGATATGGTAATCTCTGTACACCTCCGTCTGTTTGCATAACATGACTTGTGGCTACCAGAGAAAGTACAACCCGCCTGTTTGACCAGACCCACCTACACTGTGCAACCTAGGCACTTGTTGGCTGGTATTGAAGCGGAGATCGGCCCAATTGTCTGATCCTCCGGTCCTCGTGCACCATGAGCCACCTTCAAAAACCGTTAGTCTGCTAGCTCGCAGTCATAGGAGTTTGGGGAAGAAGACGGTACAAGAGGAACCGAAGTAAATCCTAGATCCATTTCGTCGCGTTGAGGAAAGTAGTCAAATCTTTGATCTTCGTTCCGGAAAGTTCGTCAAGGTTGTCAAAAAAGGGCTTCCCAAAAGATTGTTGCCTCATTCTGGCCAAAGTGGGACATTTACAGAGGAAATGAAAGACTGTTTCCTTTTCCTGCTGGTCCCCACAATAACGACAGTGAGTATTTAAGGGGATGCCAAGCTTCGCCGCATGTTCTCCTATTGGCCAGTGTCCAGTGCATGTTGCAACAATCCTTGCTATGTCTCGCCTGGGTCTGCACATTAGGTTAATAGTTCGGGATTTATTATAGGTAGGCCAGATTTTTCTAGCAATAATGCAGTTAATTAAACTATTCCACCGACGATTAGATTCTGAGAGAAAAATTGAGAATATATTGCCCTTCATAACTCCAAGAGGAATACTGACTCTTTCCGCAAGCGAGTTATGAAGGGCTGAACCTTGCCTGGCCAGCTCGTCAGCCCGCTCATTCCCCTTAATGCCACTGTGACCCGGAACCCAGATAAGAGTGACCCTGAGGTTAGTGTTCAGACTTAGAAGCTCTTCCTGGCATTGTCGTACTAATTTTGAGGATGATGTAGCCGAATTCATGGTTTTGACAGCCACTTGACTGTCTGAGAAAATAGCTGTATTTCGGTTCTGGTTTGGATTTTATTTAAGTAGCTTGCATGCTTCCCTGATCACCAGTACTTCAGCCTGAAAGACACTAGCAGAGTCAGGTAGCCGAAAAGACCTGGATATATTAAGGGGGTCTGAGAAAATACCCGCACCAACACCGTACTCCATCTTTGACCCATCAGTAAAGATAGCTGTGTCTAAGTCTTTCGTCACGACGTCATCATTCCAATCCTTTCTGGATGGTTATAGCTTTAAAATCTTTACCGAGGCTCATTGAAGGGGTGCAGTAATCAGTGAGAGTCGAAAACATTTCGGTTGGAATTAAACCCGTGATGTTGCTGTGCCCATAGGGTTTGGCAAACCAGGAGTTCAATTCTTTTAGTCTTATTGCGCTGCAAGATACTAGATATTTAATGTGTAAATCTAGTGGTAAAAGGTGTAGAAAAACTCTTAAAGCATCTGTTGAACAAGATCGAATAGCCCCTGTGGTGCCAATGCTAGCTGTTCTTTGAACCTTCCTAAGTTTGTTGATATTATACAAATTCTTTAATGCTGGCCACCACACAATCGAACCATACGTGAGAATAGGTCGCACCACGGCTGTGTATGTCCATAAAATCATTTTTGACTGGAGGCCCCACCTCTTACCAAAAGTTTTGCTACAGGCATAGAAGGCTATACAGGCCTTCTTAACCCGTTCTTCAATGTTTAATTTCCAGTTTAATTTAGGGTCGAGAATTACACCCAGATATTTTGCACTGGAGGAGAGCGAAAGTGTTTGACCGTTGAGTCGAGGTAGATTGAAGGGGTCTTTCTTTGTTTTGGTAGTAAAAAGTATAAGTTCAGTTTTGCTTTGATTAATACCCAGTCCGCAGCTCGCAGCCCAGTTACTAACCTTCCTTAAAGCCACCTCCGTGATCTCACTTATCACAGGGGTAAACTTACCCGACATTAGTAGCACCAAATCATCGGCATACGCGACCGCCTTCACTCCACCCCTCTCTAACTTAGCGAGAATTTTATTCATGACTAAAAGCCAAAGAAGAGGAGACAGAACACCACCCTGGGGTGTTCCTCTACTGACGTATTTGGTTGACATTGTATTTCCTAACGTAGATTGAATCCTTCTATCCCTGAGCATGGAAACTATCCATTCCCGGTTGTAGAGCTCTACACCAAAGTCAATAAGGGCTTCTAGAATGGACTCAGTTAGGACGTTGTTGAAAGCCCCTTCTACATCTAAGAAGGTGGCGAGTGTGTATTCTTTGAAGTTAATAGTTTTCTCAATTGTACGAACTACCTCGTGAAGGGCCGTCTCCGTGGACTTACCCTTTAGGTATGCGTGTTGAGAGTTTTCAAGAGGGCATCCAACTAGGATGTCCCTAATGTGTTTGTCTAGGATGCGCTCCATCGTTTTAAGCACGAAGGTCAGACTAATTGGTCGAAAATCCTTCGCGGATTCATGGCCCCTTCTACCGACCTTCGGGATGAAAACTACTCCGACATGTCTCCATATCTCGGGTACATGGTTGAGATAGAGGCAACCTTTGAAAATTATTTCCAGCCAAGGAACAACCACATCTCGCAGTTTTTGAAGCATAATAGGCAGTATGCCATCCAGGCCTGGAGATTTATATGGAGAGAAGGAATTAATTGCCCAGGCAATATTTTCTCTTGTTATGACGGTATTGATATGCTCTACATGAGCTAACGATGTGATTTGAGTTTCAATTGGTTCCGGTTTACTGTTTTCACACCCCGGAAAGTGTGTCGTCATCAGTAGTTCCAAGGATTCAGCTGGAGAGACTGCCCACTCCCCATCGTTCTTTTTCAAAAAAGACGGGTTGCAATGCTCTTTTGAACGAACTCTACCAAGTCTTGCGGAGTCTTTGATGTTTTCTATTGACTCGCAGTACTCCCTCCAGCCTTGTTTCTTGGCTGATGCGACAGCTCGCTTGTATACTCTAAGGCTATTTTTATACGGTTGATAAAATTTGTTTTTGTGGCAGATGTTGAAAATTTTCCTTGTCGATTTTCTGAGTTCAGACAGATTTTCATTCCACCATGGAGGGAGAGTTTTTCGGCTATATTTAACTGGTCAAGAGATCTTGAACGCCGTGTTCATAGATGCTTCAAAGGTTTTCACCTTTGACTCTAGACCTGCAATCGATTCTGGACTCAGATTGAGTATATTGCGCAGTTTACTGAACTTCTTCCAGTCAATTCGTTTAGGATTTCTATAAGGAGGGGGGTTTCGGACTCAAAACCTATGCTGAAGAGTATCCACCTGTGATCAGAAAAGGAATTCAGAAGAGATACCCTCCAATTTTCCACTAATAGATTAAAGTTATTGTTGACAATAGTAACATCGAGCACATCCTACCAACCTTCAAAATTTTCTGAGCTCGGAAAGAAGAAAGTGGGAGTATTACTTCTGTTACAAACAGTTAAATTATTATCAATGACAAAATTAAAAAAAGACTCACCTCGTTCGTTTATCTCGGAACTTCCCCAAAGGGTGTGTCTTGCGTTTGCATCACATCCAATCAGGAGGTTTGTTTTTTGCGCTTTCACCTCGGCTATGAGTGCACTCACTTCTTCTGGTGGTGACTGCTGGTCATGCCCGAAGTAAGCAGATGCCAAGATTAAGCCGTCTGCATTTTTTGCTTCCAACCTGACGACTGTCAGATCAGGAGTGCTAAGATTAGGACACAGAAAAGCTTTTAAGTGTTTGAAGTGGCTCCTTTACTGTGGAAAGGACGACTGTGCTACCCATGTCTCAAAAAGGCTCCCCAAGTCTCCGTATGAAAAACGTGATGAAAAACGTATTTTGAAGTTTGAAAATATTTTTTAATCCTGATTTCCCACATCCATGCTCCTATTAAAAATTTCACATCTCTCTTAAACTCCAAAATGTCATAGTTTCATTTGTTATCATATTTGAAATCTTGAAGAATAACCACACATATTGTAATCTCCTCAAATCAATAAATCTCATTCAAATCTTCTTGGAGACATTAGTTTGTGAAATCAAACAAACTTTTTTTTCGAAGAATAATTGTGGAACCAACCCATTTAAACATCATTTTCTTTAATTGACAGATGGAAATTTAAACAAAACTACCTATCTAACTTCCACTTCATATCAACAAAATGCAACACCACTTGAATATTTTGTCATAATCCTCTTCCGCGTTGGTTTTGGAGAGCCTTTAAACGAGGCTCCCCAACTTCTGAAAATACTCCCCAAATTTTATGAAAAGTGCTACTCACGGAATTTGTGAAACGATAGCACTGATATGGGCCTGTCAGATCCATATTAACTTGTTCTAAACTATATGATGCATTGGATACCGAAGTCATAGGTATTCTAGTAGGGTGCCTTTCAATTTTCCCCAATTTACAGTTCTTACAACTTTTTATAAAATCAATTACCATCTGATTTAAATTTTTCCAATTATATTTTTCTCTAATTTTTTCAATAGTAACTTGTTGGCCTGCATGCCCCCTGTTAAACTTTCGTGGTACTCCCTAACTATATCAATTTGTTTTTTTCATATCTGTAACTTCTGTTATCTCATTCCTTTTCCTGCGGTTTTCTTGTATATTATCATCATATTCGCTTACTATACCATGTTCATATTGGTTACTCTGAATATCATTATCTTCTCCAAACTATCTTCATTATTTTCACGTTCTTCAATTTCATTCTGATTTTCAAATTCAATTTCCTTATTATATTCTACATTATCTTTCATTTCACAATCGCAGAAACATTTTTTCTTTTTCCTTTCTTTTCGTGATGCTACTAAAATATTTCTACTATTATTATCTAGACCCTTTTTATATTCAATGCTATATGAATACTCTTCCAATTTCAACCTCCAACGAACCAATCTCGATCCTGGATCCTTAACATTAAATAACCATTTCAATGGTTTGTGGTCCGTCCTTATTATAAGCTCCTGGCCATACAAATATGGTCGAAGAACTTTTACAGCCCAAACAATGGCTAAGAACTCTTTCTCTGTAGTGCTATAGTTTTTTTCATTTTTATTCAAGCTTCTACTTATAAACTGTATTGGCAAATCCTTATTTTCATGCTCTTGTTATAATACAGCACCTAAGCCTGCATTAGAAGCATCTGTTGTAACTATAAATTTTCAATTAAAATCTTGGTATTGCAACACTGTAAAGCTTGATAAAGCATTTTTCAATTTCATAAATGCTTCTTGTTCCACCCTTCCCCATCTAAATTCTACATCCTTTCTTAGTAGATTATTTATAGGCGAAGCTATCTGACTAAAATTTTCAATAAATTTTCTATAATAATTCATCATTCCTAAAAAGGGTTGAATTTATTTTACATTTTGTGGGGCTTTCAAACTTTCTATAACTTTTATTTCCTCTAAGTTTGGTTTCACACCATCCTCTCCGATTAAATGCCCAAGGTAACTCACATCCTTTCTTAAAAACTCACTTTTGTCTGCTTGTAATTTAAGATTTGCTAATCTTAACTGTTAACATCTTCTAACCTCTCATTGTGTTCTTTTAAATCTTTTCCATACACGACTATATCGTCCATATAGACAAAACATTTAATACCTTTCAATCCAGAAAGTACAATATCCATCATCCTTTGGAAAATGCTTGGGGCATTTTTTAGACCAAACGGCATTCGAGTAAACTCAAAATGGCCTTGTGGTGTAGAAAAAGCTGTTTTTTTCTACATCTTCTTTTTGTACTTGAATTTGATGGAATCCTGCGTATAAATCTAAGGTCGTAAAATATTTTGCCGTTCCTAGCTGATCTAAAATTTCTGTTATATTGGGGATAGGATAACTATCGGCTAATTAGGCTTATTCTTCCATATCTGTTATTCTGCTATGAATTTTCTGTTATGATACATAACAGATCTCCACCATAAAAGATTTTTATAATTGGTATTCAAGAGTTCGATCTTTTATAAAAGTCTGTTATGGAACTTCGAAAAAGAAACATTTATAGGAACAGAGCTATAATCTGCTGTCGGCTGTAGTAAACAAAAAAAAAATCGACACACGAGTGACCAAAATAAAATTAACCCGTGCAATGCTCGTGTTTTATTTCGCGTAGATAAATTATTGTTCTATTTTATTTGTCTATATCTATAACAGTTCGTGCAATTTAGTGTATCCAATTTAAAAAGTAATTTTTTGATAAGTTAAAGTTTTCTTTGCTCCAGGCAGCTAGGTATTTCGTTAGATCGGTTGTCCATCGAATTCGGTTTGGCTCTTTGGCGCATCGGCTTTAGTCAGCCTCAGCAGTCCAGAGCTTCCAAACGCCATAACAGAATGCTCCTGTTCCTAAAAACGCGTACAAGGGCCCCAACAGAAGGCGCGCAGAGCTAGGGCTCAGCCAGCGTCCATCAGAATCATCGTTTCTCTTCCACTCTTGGCAAAAAAAGCAGCTTCGTCCATCTTGGCTCACTGATCTCTATAATATACTGGATAGCGTATTCGTACAAAAAGGTTGACTCCATTTGAAGAACTGTAATAATGCTTTCCTGGCTTTTTTTGTATAACAGTATATAACAGTATAACAATATTATAGAGTGCCTGCCATAGATAAATCTTTAAATCATCGTTATAATGGTTTGTCTAAAGTGCCTACTGTCAAATGACAACGAACATCGTTTCGTTTACTAATCTAATTTAACTTTTCTTTTCCAAAATAAACAAAACAAAAATAAAACAATTAACAATTGTGTAAGTCGGCAATCTTGTAACTAGTTTAAGTTTATTGACTCATGTTAATTTGTAAATGTAAATTGAAAGAACAAAAGAAAATCTTAATAAAGTTCTACGTATACTACGTACAAAAAGAATGAATAGTTTTTATTATTGTCTACCCATTTTGTGTTACCAAACACAATAACATTAATTATGAGCACAACAAAAAAAGTTATCATTTTAGCCACCAACATCCACGGCATATGGAAATGGACCGCAGGTGCATGGTATGCAAGGGAACCTTCCTGTGCATCTATACCTCCTAGCGCGGCACCATTAACAAATGGTGGTGGTGGCGGCATCAGTGCCAACTCATCACGAACCGCATCGCCGGCTTTAAATAATTCACCCAATGACTGCACAACATTAACAGCAGCAACAAAAGATGCCACAACTTGTATCTCAACAGAACCCCACGGCTCCCGGTATAATCTCAGTAATAGTATGCAAAATCTCTCGACCTAGCAACGGTCCACTGATACAGCCCGCAACGACAACAAAGGTCAGTAGTCCGTCGCAATTTTCTCAAAATTTCCTAGGAAATTTTAAGACATCAGTATTGAATACCAACCCAGGAAGTGGCTTTCAACAGCCCTCTACCCAAGGTCGGCTTGTACGCGGCCCAACCAGCAATACAGTGATCTTGCAACATTACATTAGTAAGTTTGCTTCAAAAATAATTGAATGACAGAAGAGTAATTGGGTTGTTTTGTAAATTTAAGCTGGCGAAAGTAAACACAGTGGTGGAGCTGTTCATCACATCCCACTCTACCAGAAGTACGCGTGGTCTTCAAGTTCATACATTCCATGGAAATTCTTTTGTGCGTTCGACAGACTTGCTTTAGTTGCCAAATGTTAATTCTGATACTGGTTATGGCGTTGAAGTAAGTTCAATGATCATTCTTCTGAATATTGGATTATTTATTCTTGAAAATCTTCAACAGATATCGTATGAGGAATCACTTAGAGAGGTAAAAACGATATGCTTCCAAACGGCTCTACTTTACACAAATAGCGAGGGTGAACGGCGCATTCATGTACATACACTTTGCCTTTCAGTTACAGCTAGCTTAACTGAAGTCATGGCTTCGGCAGATCAGGGAGCAATCATTGGACTCCTATCGAAAATGGTTGTGGATCGGTCAATTTCGTCAAACGTGGCCGATGCTACGGAAGCCATCATAAACGTAACTGTAGATATCTTTTTAAGTGCATTCAAAATGGCACAGAATCTTCTCTCTCGCCAAGGTGGATTGATTGCATCACGAAATTTGGCGCTTTTAGATTTGTATATTTTAGCTTTACTAAAACACGTAAGGACAATTATTATTATTGAATTTATGTTTTACTGACAAAAAAATATTTTTTCTAGCCAGCATTTCGTGTTGGCACGACTTGATGATCGTGCCTTTGCAATGGATGGATGCAAGACATTACCGCTGAATCAACTAATGAAGTACATATATTTATCCTGAGTTCTACCACATTGATAGTTTGTTCTATAATCTGCAAAATTCAAACGACACCGATGACGACGACGATAATATTGCTGATCTGCCAAGATTACAATTATCAGCTGAATTGTTAGTTCTTTTGAAGTTTTATTTTAAAATTCAGTAAAATTTGATTTTATATTTTTAGCCTCGATTCGCGTTCAATTTTCTTGATAGATTGTGGAAGACTGATAATTATTTATACTGGCCTTAATATATAAATTTTTTCTAAAGTTGATCGCTATAACCGGTAAACACAAAAAGCAAAACCATCCAATAAATTAAGAATTTATTTTTAATCAAATATTTTGTTATGAATAAATATAAAAAAAACGTTACATTTATTTTGATAAATACACTCTTTGAGCTTATAAAAGAATTTAACAAATGCATTTAAAATTATACATTAATGAATAAATGGAATTGTTTGAGATAAAAAAAAAGGAAAACATGTAGAAAATTTTAATTGAAAAATATTCGCTGTAAATTATATGCCAGCTTTAACATTTTAAATGAATTTTAAACAAATTTTATATTTTTTTAGAAAATATATATGTATGTATGTATACCAATACGAATGTTTAATGTGAATTCAAATATAGTATTTATAGGTAGCTATTAATGTATGTATCTCTGTTAAACTATGTGTAACTAAACTAAATGAAAAAATGATTTATCTAAATAATAATCGTATTAATAGAACATCTTTTTGTTTTCGTAACTACATATATATTTAAACATAACATACATTTAAATAAAATGTTTATTTGTTTTGAAAATAATTGATTTGAGTTTTATTTTCTTTGTACAAGTGTGATGAAAGGAAAATGACATTCTAAAAGCAATCAATTTGTTTAAGAATTTCCAGTGCATACATATGTCATTTTTCACTGCAAAATGAAAGATCTGGGTCTCAGAATCGAGTCCTTTTGAATAAAACGTTTTTGGCCATGTTTCAGATGTAGATTCATGCTCCACATAGCATTCGTTGAAGAAAATGCATTTATATATCATACATTTCGTATGTCATTATTGATTTAAAAGCACTTTTAGAAGAACCACAAAAACAATTTTAATTTGTCTGGAAAGTCTGTTAACATGTGTATGTAATGCAGTTCATATCTCAAAAATTAGCACAATCGCATTTTTCAAATAGTTATATCTGTTAAATTGATTTTCAAGTGTTAAACAGTGATTCGAAAAGATAAAACTTTATTTTGAACAAGAATTAGTACTTTCAGATTCCATAACAGGTTTTATTGGGAAAAATTATTTCATTAGCATATTCCCAAAGGAGCTGAAAATGATTTTTTAGATACTGATACATATACATATTTTGGTTCTTACATGTGCGAAGATTTTGCAAAGTATTGTGAAGCCACCCAACCGATTGTTTTCGGAGGCTTGTATGTAAATTTTAATCTCACAGGAGGATGGTTTGTTTGAAAACTACCAACCAGATAGTTTTTTTTCATTTGAAATTGCCAAGTATACATTTAAATTTTTTTTTAAATGTAATTTTGGGAGTGAATTTTTTCTAATTAGTATAATAGGTCTTTGAGAAATATTAGATCTAATTAAACATACCAAAATCTATAGAATTTAAAAAAGTGAGTAATCAGGTAAGGGTTTTCCAGGTGCGGCCAAAATTCGTTCAAGAAACACAATAAAGAACCTGCTTGTGTATGGTCTTTTTCATATCTTACTCCATCATGCAGTTCCAAACTTTCTTGATAGCTATTCGCATCGAGTGGTATTCTTTGTTTCAGGTCAGGGCGATTCCAATGAGTATAGTAATTTTGCATCATCAGGCTCATTGATTAAATCAAGGTAAAGGAATAATAATAAATAATAAAAGGTCAAAACGATACATACGAAAATCTTACAAGAAAAACCGTCTTCTCGACTCCATGGCATGCCGTTTGTTAGTTATAATCCAAGCATAGTCACTAGTTTTGCTATCGGAGGTTCCTGTTTAAAGAGAACGTAATTTCAAGGTAAACCTTGGACCCATAATTCTCTTAGCTTAGCCATCTTGACTTGTTTTGTGAATTCATATCGATGGTGTCGAAAAAAATATGTAATCATGCAACACGACGTCCTTTGAACTATGAATCATCATGGAATATTGATCCTAACATTCGGCCCGCTTAAGACCCAATCGGGTAGTAAAATTTGTCATTATCTGACAGTAAATCAACAAGTTAGGAACTTCTAATTTTATCGAATAAAATATCTTTTATACAATATCTGGCATTGGAAATTCAGTGTGAATAACTTCTGCAAGCTTGACCACCAAGTTTCCTATCATTTCAACCATTTTTTGTGATTGTGTCCTTTTAGCATGATGTTTAAATTTGTGTTGAAATTTGTTTGCGCCACCAGTGTGTCGTCTAATTTTAGTTTCCTAATCAGTCATGTTACTCGGTGACCTGAATCCCAATTTTCTTTGAATGTTGCCAGAGGCACAAGTCAATGGGTAATTTGGAAAAAGGTGTTTCAGTCATAAGATGACTTTTCCGGGGAGTTTTTTGGAACGGACTCTGCGTAGACAACTTGTCTGGTGACCAGGTAAGCGTGCTCGCTGTTTGATAACAATTTTCTAGGTGAAGCAATAGACCGTTATTCTAAGTTAATTGTTAATTCTCTAAAACAAAACTTTTCAACTCAATTTTGTTTGCACAATAAAAATAAAATAATTCATGTCAAAATACTTTTTTTTGTGACTGGAAGACGTCAAATTGCGTTCTTGGCGCCTTACTGTCATCCTCAATTGGAGTCAACAAAAACTGTTATATTTGTAAAGAATACACTATCCAGTGTATTATAGAGATCAGTATCTTGGCTCGACCTAAAGGTCAGGAGAATCCAAAGAGTGCAGCTGCGCCACCGACAAGGCCCAAGAAAGCTCCTCCTCGATAGCGATGTTTTCTTCGTTCTTCTTCAGCTGCGGCACTCCGTGCCGACCGGCAAGATAAAGCGACTACTTTTTACGTTTCATCCAGCAACTGTGTTCTGTACTTTCGTGTATGAAAATAATTTAGTTTGAAATTACTTATTTGTGTTTGTAATTATGCATTTTAATATTATTTTGTTATATCTGTCTCTTTTGAAGAACAATTCATTAAAGAATTAAAAGTTTTTACTTCATGTATTATAATCTTTTATGATAAAAGTCAAACAAATCTGTCTTTTATTCTGTTATGGTTTATAACATATTTCATAACAGAATTCGAACTGCAGAATACCAACTAATAAAAGAATAAAAGATTTTTTGACAGTTCGAAAATTTGTATGGAAATTGATAGAAGAATAACAGAATAAAAGATTGCGCCGAATAGGCCTAATTGTTAACTCATTCAGTTTCCTATAATCTATTACAATTCTCCATTTAGACTTTCCTGACGCATCAGTCTTTTTTGGAACCACCCAAACTGGAGAACTCCAAGGATTTGGAATGTTTAACCATTTCATTTTTTAACAATGTTTCTAATTGGCATTCTACTTCCTTTTCATGTATCTTCGGATACCTATATGACTTCGTGTAAATTGGTTTAACGTGTTCTTTCCTTCGAATTTTACATTCCATTATATTTGTACACGTTAAAGATTTTCCGTCTACTACAAAAAGATCACTATATTATGTAATTAGATCTCTTAATTTATTTTCCTCTTCTTTGTTCAAATGTTTTAATCGTAACATACTATGTACAATTTTCACTTTATCTTCTACATGGCACACAAATTTATTTTTCTGATTTTTCCCTTTTCCTTCACTATATGAATTATTCCCATCATATACATTGAAATCATTAAGACATGCTGTCTCTACATTTATGTCATTTAAAATCTTTTTATCTGATATATTTAGAACACTTATTAAACATTTACCGTCTTTCACTGTACTAATACAATTTTGGACTATTATATTTTCGTTTTCAAATTTACTCACAACAACTGAAGTACCATCAGCTAATTTTTCTTTTAATTTCACCATTTTAAAAACTTCTTTCCTATGCATAGTTTAACTATCTTCATACTTGAATTTTAATTCATAACTTTCCTTCTCATTGTCTAAATATAACAAATTGCTTCCATAGTCTATTTTGCATTTCATTTCCCTAAGGAAATCTGCAGCTATCAAACCATCATAATCATAGATCACGTTATTTGGTATAACGTGGGATCCCCATCTATGATACCGATTTTGTTCTGTTTCATTTCTTATGGAAAAACGTAAGTTAGTAGAACCTAATGTTTTTTGGGAAGCATTTCCCAAACCTTTTAAATCAATTATTTCTTTATTATTAATTGTTAATTGATGCTCCAGTATCGAGAAGCATTTTAAGCACTGTATCTTTATAATGTATATATATGTAAGGACTATCTTCGTTGTTTAAAGAAAACGCTGCCTACGAATGGCGTTTCTTACTGGGAAAAATTTAAAGCATTTAAAGCATTTAAAATTTGCATAACTCTTCGAATGGTTTGCGAATGATTTCTTTAGCCGTGTTTTTTTTTCAGGTTCAAATAGAATTCGACGAAAAACAACATCTGATCTAAGGAATTTACATGTTAAATTATCAGTTCTTAGCTTAAGTTCAGATAGAAAAAGTACTGCCAGCTCAAATTACTATTTTGCTATCGATAGTTTGTATGAAAACGTCAAAATATCTGAGCCAACGAATTAAAATATTTTTTATAAACAAAAAACAATGGACGAGCATTGTTTTGTAAATTAATTTTATTCTGACTTGTGATTTAAAATTGCGTTTTTTTCACATCGGAATAATTTTCTATACGAGATTTCTTTTTATTTGAATGTATTTTGTTTCTATTTTGCATGCTTTTCCAAAAGCTGAAAGGTAGTGATGGGAATATCTGAGTTTCAGGATAGTGCTGGGCATTTTTGCTTCGATGACTTTGCTAAGTTCGGATGTCGTTTTTTTCGACAATTTTATCTGGACCTGAAAAAAAAACACGGCTTTTGAAAAACAATTTTTTTCTAAATGTCCAACTTTATTGCAATTATTGCATTTAGTTTGTCCAAAATTAATTTTATCCAAATGTTTATTTGTAAAGTCTTGTCTAGGAGTTCTTATTTGGTTAGCTAATCGTGACTCTTCATGCTGTACATAACGAGCCGCTTCAGCCAAAGTCGGTGGTCTACAATGACATAATTTCCCAATTCAGATCTCAGACCATTTATGAAAATATTAAGAATTATTTGCTTCTCATTATAATTGTACCTCTTCTCTACCTCTTTAAGATCCTCTTTCGCATTGGACCCAAATCTTCTCGACATCGTCTCCATATACTGTTCGTATTGCCTCACTGTTCTGTTTTCCTGCCTAGAATTTATTAATTCTCTATTAAGCCCTGATGTAATATTTGTATCTTTATATAGTTTATTTTAATTGCTCCTTAAGCTGTTACCAATTCTCAATAACTTTGTTTTCTAAAATTACTCTGGCATTACCAGTTCTCAGTTCTGGCAGATCAGTTCTGATATATGTTTTTGAGATAACATTCTCAGTAATAGGTTCACTGGTATTGTCGATATATGCATATCGTGAAACCACAGGCTATACGGATGTTTACATTAGCCATGTACCACAAACTGAGCGCTCAGTGGGCGCTCAATGTCAGATTAACGGAGGCAGAATCATTTAGTAGGACAACATTCTCCACTATCTTTAAAAAAAAACATGTGTTATTATTCTCATACAAGTTTGGAAATAAAATTTCAACTTTTCTTTAAATATTTAATTATTAAAGCAAAAAACTTATTGAAATTAATGAAAATGATTATACCTTATTCAATTAGTATGAGTTTTCACCAACATTCCATCTTTATTTTGTAATTATTTACCACTTTCTCATTTGCACACCCTCAAAAAATTATAACTTGGTTGTCAAACAAACAGCTGTTTCGACTGAGAAAAAAAATTGAGCAATGAATCCAAGAAATTTTTGGATCAGAAATCTCCGCAAAAAATCTCAGTGCTCAACTGAGATTTTTTGTCTCGCTTAAAAAATATCTGAGCGCTCGGAGCGCTCAGTTGATGGTACACGCCTATTAACTATCCGATGTAGTTTTAAATATCTGTCTCAGCAGAAAAGGATAATTTATTGTTAGATAAATATCACCCCACGCAAAGTGGTAATTAGGCACTTTTTCTGAATACAGATACCACGATCTTAAATCAACCAAACATTGAAATGAGAAGATAGCATCATCATAACACATAAGCTTCAATGCACGATAAATTATGAACGAGGTTTATGCTCATCAGATAAACATAACATTCGATATTTTCGTATATCTGGGTATTTATGTTACGTCACGGTCAGCTTTTATGTTTTTGTTCTATTTAAAGTGAAGACCATAATTAATTTAAGTATTTAAATAAATTGCTTTTAAACTCTTAATGAGCAGTTTAAAAATAAAAAAAATTAGAATAACAATCAAATAAAGTTAATTATTTTTCTTTTCTCCGAACATAAGCAGATAATTGTAACGTCACACCCCAAATGAGCATACCTTGTTTCTGTTAATCGTGCTTAAGTGCCGTGTTTTTTCGGATTGAAATTTTCAAAAATATGCATAATTAATTAGTTTATTTTAAGACTATTGATATTAATTTAAGACTATTGAAATGAAAATGGAGCAAGGGGACTGTACAAGAGATTAAAAGAAATCTTGTTCATGTGTAAAATTTTTTATAGAAGCTCGGATTTATTTAAGGAAAACTTAAAGTTTTAAAAAAGGAAAAGGCTGATTAAATTTTTGCATCTTCCAAATTATATCTAAGATGGCTGAGTGGTTAGAGTGATGGACTGCCACGTAGGAGTTCCTGAAATCGATCCCTAGTGAGGTAAAATTATAATTTATGTATAATAATTGTTTCCAATACTATAATTAATAAATAATTGAATTTGATACTTGATTTCAAATAAAATGCAGTAAAAATCACATTTAAAAATAAAAATAAAAATGTATCTTTCTTTTTTTTATTTATTTTTGTTCACCTTCTATAAGACTTGTATTTCACTTTTATATAACCATGTCCGAAGCTATCTGTCAATTTGAAGTTTCATTCAAATTTCTAATATCGCTCGTTAAAACTTCGTATCGGCTTCTTCAGGCTTTTATACAATCTGCTTTGGAACACCAAAATGCAGAAGATCTTCGTGCATGAAGATTATAGGAAGTGCCATAATGCAGATATGAAGACGAATATGTTCATCTTCATGATGGTTCTCTTTCACACGCTCGGAATTTTAGCATACATCTGTCCCGTTCTACTTTTCTTCATATATGCAGACGAAGATACACGTAAATCCAGCATAATGGTGGATTTACATGTATCTGCATTTGGTTTCTGCACAAAAAATGGAATGCCAAATAAAATATGTATATTTGTTAGATAGAGAGAAAAGATCAAAATGCAGAAGAACTTTGTTTCTGCATTATAGGAAAGTCCCATAATGCAGAAATGAAGACGAACAAGTTCATCTTCTTGATGGGTCACTTTCACTCGCTCGGATTTTTTGTATACATCTGTCCTGCTCTACTTTTCTGCATTTTGCAGATGAAGATACATGTAAAACCACCATAATGCAGATATGAAGACGAACATGTTCATCTTATTGATGCTTCTCTTTCGCACGATCGGAATTTTGGCACACATCTGTCCCGCTCTACTTTTCTTCATAATTGCAGACGAAGATACATGTAAATCCAGCATTATGCGTGATGGTTCTCTTTCACACGCCCCGCTCTACTTTTCTTCATATTTGCAGACGAAGATACATATAAATCCAGCATTATGGTGGATTAACATGTATCTGCACTTGAATTCTGCACAAAAAAAGGGATGCCAAATAAGAAATGTATTTTTGTTAGATAGAGAGAAAAGATCAGAATGCAGAAGAACTTCGTTTCTGCATTATGGGAAAGTGCCCTAATACAGAAATGAAGACGAACATATTCATCATCTGGAAGGTTCTCTTTCCCTCGCTCGGATTTTTTGTATACATATGTCCTGCTCTACTTTTCTGCATTATGGTGGATTTACATGTATCTGCGTTTGGTTTCTGCACAAAAAAATGGATGCCAAATACAAAATCTATATTTGTTAGAAAGAGAGAAAAGATCAAAATGCAGAAGAACTTCGTTTCTGCATTATAGGAAAATGCCATAATCCAGAAATAAAGACAAACATGTTCATATTCTTGATGGTTCTCTTTCACTCGGATTTTTTGTATACATCTGTCCTCCTCTACTTTTCTGCATTTTGCAGATGAATATACATGTAAATCCTCCATTACATGTATCTTCATCTGCACAATGCAAAAAGTAGAGCAAGACAGATGTATACAAAAAATTCGAGCGAGTGAAAGAGATCCATCAAGAAGACGAACATGTTCGTTTTCGTTTCTGTATTATGGCACTTTCCTTTAATGCAGAAACGAAGTTCTTCTGCAATTTGATCTTTTCTCTCTAACTAACAAATATACATTTTGTATTTGGCATCCCTTTTTTTGTGCAGAAACCAAATGCAGATACATGTAAATCAACCATTATACTGATGAAGATACATGTAATGGTGGATTTACATGTATCTTCAACTGCAAAATGCAGAAAAGTAGAGCAGGACAGATATATACAAAAAATCCGAGCGAGTGAAAGAGAACCATCAAGAATATGAACATGTTCGTCTTCATTTCAGCATTATGACACTTTCCTACAATGCAGAAACGAAGTTCTTCTGTATTTTGATCTTTTCTCTCTATCTAACAAATATAGATTTTGTATTTGGCATCCCTTTTTGGTGCAGAAACCAAATGCAGATACATGTAAATCCACCATAAATCCACCATTATGGTGGATTTACATGTATCTTCATCTGCAAAATGCAGAAAAGTAGAGCAGGACAGATGTATACAAAAAATCCGAGCGAGTGAAATAGAACTATTAGGAAGATGAACATGTTCGTCTTCATTTCTGAATTATGGGACTTTCCTAAAATGCAGATACGAAGTTCTTCTGCATTTTGATCTTTTCTCTCTATCTAACAAATATACATTTTGTATTTGGTATCCTTTTTTTTGTGCAGAAACCAAATGCAGATACATGAAAATCCACCATTATGCTGGATTTACAAGTATCTTCGTCTGCAAATATAAAGAAAAGTAGAGCGGGACAGATGTATATTTGGAACATTCTGTTACCGATTTGCCAAGCCATAGACTGTCCAATTAAATTGAAAGATTGCTAAGGAGAATTTTAATTTTTTTTTTTATTATTTGGTACCTTATTTAATCTTTTATATAATTGCAATTATTTATATTAAGTACATTTAAGCATGGCTAAGCCGTCTGCTGAGAAATGACATCAAATTTAAAATTTTTTTTTGTTTTATCAAATTGTAAATAAGAAATATAATATTAACATAATAAAAAGATTAGGTACTCGTAATTTTTACAAATATACTGTAATATTTTGCCAAGGGTTCGCCAATAAAACTTATTCCTTTTATTCAAACTGAACAACAATTATTTTACAAAAATAAAACACCTTTATTTCACTTCAAATACTTTAATTCCAATATTTTTATTATAACATGCACAACTCTTAATTCACTATTTTACACCGACGTTTATTCGATCACTTCCAAAATCAAACTGGTCTTCGGACTGGTGGCCGTGTATTTATATCCGAGAAAAAGCTACTAGAATCTTCTAGGGTCTCTGGAATGTGCTGGAATGTACATCTCTGTAGCTCAAAAGCTTTCGACCAATTACAAATTATAGCAGTTCCATGGTTTGTGTATTGGATATCGATGCGAGTGGTTTAGGTATTAAATAATGATAGAGTTGTTTAGGTGATGAGCGGTTAAGGTATTGGGTAACATTAGTTAATCTTTTGTTCATAGATGGCGCGGAACTCGTTACTAATTTATTCTGTTAAAGAAGAATAAGAGATGTCGTTGTTTGCACAAATGGGCATATTCACAACATTGCCCCCCCCCCTTCGGATTAATCGTCCCGATTAAATCCATTACTCCCGCCACTACCGTTATAGCGATGTAAACGGTCACAGTGAACTACCTTAAGCTTGCCTCTTAACCCTCACTGAATGCGGTAAACCACATCATTGATTCGCTTCACAACGGTGTTTGGGCCTTCCCAGTTTTGTTGAAGTTTTGGTGACAGTCCTTTTTATCGATGGGGATTGTAGAACCACACCAGGTCTCCTCTTTGGAATCCCATCGTTGTTGCACGAGCGTCGTAACGGGTTTTTATCCTATCACTGGTTGCTTTTATGTGTTTCCTTGTCCGTTGATGAATGTCAATAAGTCTTTCTTTCAGGTTATCCACATATTCATCTGGCCTTTCCGGTTCCATAGTACGGCATCCAAATTTCACTTCACTAGGCAGCCTTATTGTTGTGCCAAACAGGATCTCCGATGGTGTATGTCCTGTTGAACTATGAACCAAACTTCGATAGGCCATCAAAAACAATGGAATATGGCCGTCCCAGTCTCGTTGGTAGTCACCTACAACCTTGGACAAATGTTCCTTAAGCGTCCTGTTGAATTGTTCGACCATTCCGTCAGATTTTAGATGAAGCGGTGTTGTCCTCGTCTTCTTGATGCCAAGGAAAGAGCAAACTCCTGGAAGATGTTAGATTCGAAGTTCCTTCCTTGGTCAGAAAGCAATTCCAAAGGAACACCGAACCTGCTCACCCAATTGAAGACAATCTGATCAACCACTGTTTTGGGTTCTTGATTTGGGATGGCAAATGCCTCAGGGCACTTGCTGAAGTAATCCTGAAGTAATGCTGTTGGTCTCCGGAAACGGACCTGCGACATCTACTGCTATTCTCTCGAAAGGTGTGCCCACATTGTACTGCTGCATTTTACTTTGAAGCTTTCTACTTGGACTCTAGGTAGCAGCACAAGTATCACATTTTCTGCACCACTTTTCGACATCCTCTCTTGCATATAGTCAGTAGCACCGTTGTCGTATCTTTTTACTGTAGTAGGCAACGACTTTTTCTTCTTCGTCATGGACTTGCGACAGTACAGCTCCAATTCCAACGTTACTGGCATCGGCGTCGATAATGAAAGGTTTTTGCAGGAGTCGGATAAGTTAGCAAAGGTTATATATATATATATATTTATTGAACGAAATAATATATACAATTTGACTTATAATAACTAGTTAGATACGATGATATTATACATTTATTGGCACATAGGGGGCCTAATCTTACACTTTGTCTTAATAATGGTGGATTTATGGTGGATTTACATGTATCTGCATTTGGTTTCTGCACAAAAAAGGGGATGCCAAATACAAAATGTATATTTGTTAGATAGAGAGAAAAGATCAGAATGGAGAAGAACTTCATTTCTGCATTATAGGAAAGTGGCATAATGCAGAAATGAAGACGAACATGTTCACCTTCTTGATGGTTCTCTTTCACTCGATCAGATTTTTTGTATACATCTGTCCTGCTCTACTTTTCTGCATTATACAGACGAAGATACATTTAAATCCAGCATAAATCCTCCAATACCCTGAGGCTACACGAGCCAGTACTGGCTTACAAGTTAAAATACACTTAAATTTTCTTACTAACACATACAAACCTGAGCAACTTGCTCGTCAACTGGCTTGCCATTTTCGAAGCCAGTTGGGAAGCCAATAGACAAGACAGTGACCTCCCAGCAAACGTAGAACTACATAAATAACCGGTAAAATATGTACGTAATAGAAGTACTTCTTTTCCACTGAGAAAAGATAGGGGCTCGGGCAAAAACTCAGTTATATACATCCTATACATGAGAATACATGAAGCAGCTATCTCTTTCTAGCATGCGAAATGAAGTGAATTTTCCCTCCATTAAAGTACTGACAAAGGTACTTCAAATGTATATCAGCGAAGCACTACTGGAATTACTTCTAACGTTTATTCGCCAGTAGTTTCTTAAACCATAGCGAAAGCATTTTCAACGGTTATATCCGTACTACTACACAGTGAGTTCTTGAATCTAGAAGTACGGATATAACTGGTGAAACTTGTACGTAAAAGAAGAAGTTTATTTCTTCTGAAACTGAGCCTTTTGAAATTATATATGAAATAATTTATATGATAAATTGAATTTTACGAATAGTTTTCGTCACCAGTTTATTGCTAGTTTTATCAAAATAAATAAAAAAATTGTTCAGACTTTAGAGCCGTTCCAATAATTGGACAATTGGCTGCAGTACACGACGATCGTCGAAAATGGTTTCCTTGACCCTGATGAATCTGAAATGCAATAATAAAGTATAAAACACTAATAAGAATGTTTGTATTTTCTATTTAAATTTATAATGGCAATAATAAAATATAATTTCTTTTTTTCTTATATAAACAACAATTTACAACTCGCGCTCGGCGATAAAATAAATGTTTTTGTTTGTCATGTTGTGCACATTCGAAATGAGACAAATTTTTGTGTTTCGTATACATCGCACTCTTTCTTCCCTTTTACGATAGAAGAGTTTTATTTATTTTTAGGAGAAACAAAAGTACTTTTTTTGAGGGGAGAGTTTTTGGTAAATAAAGAAACACATACTTTTATAGAATGCGTTTTGTTTGTGGTTGTGTTTCAGGGTAAACTACTGTGTTTTGGTTTGCAGGGCTCGTTCAGACTTGTATATAAAGCGATATAGATAGCTTTTCGTAGAAAATTTAATGAAAAATTAAATATTCATTCTACTACAACCAAGAAATCTTAACATTTTCAAAAAAGGCAACTGTCAAACATGATTGAAGGATAGCTATGATTATGATGAATTATACAAAATCTCTATTTTTTGAGTTTTGGGGATTTTGGTGACATTTGGAACATTCTGTTACCGATTTGCCAAGCCATAGACTGTTCAATTAAATTGAAAGATTGCTAAGGAGAATTTTTATTTTTTTTTTTATTATTTGGTACTTTATTTAATCTTTTATATAATTGCAATTATTTAAATTAAGTACATTTAAGCATGGCTAAGCCGTCTGCTGAGAAATGACAACAAATTTAACATTTTTTTTTGTTTTATCAAATTGTAAATAAGAAATATAATATTAACATAATAAAAAGAGTAGGTACTCGTAATTTTTACAAATATACTGTAATATTTTGCCAAGGGTTCGCCAATAAAACTTATTCCTTTTATTCAAACTGAACAACAATTATTTTACAAAAATAAAACACCTTTATTTCACTTCAAATACTTTAATTCCAATATTTTTATTATAACATGCACAACTCTTAATTCACTATTTTACACCGACGTTTATTCGATCACTTCCAAAATCAAAAAACTGGTCTTCGGACTGGTGGCCGTGTATTTATATCCGAGAAAAAGCTACTAGAATCTTCTAGGGTTTCTGGAATGTGCTGGAATGTACTTCACTGTAGCTCAAAAGCTTTCGACCAATTACAAATTATAGCAGTTCCATGGTTTGTGTATTGGATATCGATGAGAGTGGTTTAGGTATTGGATAATGATAGAGTGGTTTAGGTATTGGGGGGTTAGGTATTGGGTAACATTAGTTAATCTTTTGTTCATAGATGGCGCGGAACTCATTACTAATTTATTCTGTTAAAGAAGAACAAGAGATGTCGTTGTATGCACAAATGGGCATATTCACAACATTGCCCCCCCCCCTTCGGATTAATAGTCCCGATTTAATCCATTACTCCCGCCACTACCGTTATAGCGATGTAAACGGTCACAGTGAACTACCTTAAGCTTGCCTCTTAACCCTCTCTGAATGCGGTAAACCACATCATTGATTCGCTTCCCAACGGTGTATGGGCCTTCCCAGTTTTGTTGAAGTTTTGGTGACAGTCCTTTTTATCGATGGGGATTGTAAAACCACACCAGGTCTCCTTTTTGGAATCCCATCGTTGTTGCACGAGCGTCGTACCGGGTTTTCATCCTATCATTGGTTTCTTTTATGGTTTTCCTTGTCCGTTGATGAATGTCAATAAGTCTTTCTTTCAGGTTATCCACATATTCATCTGGCCTTTCCGGTTCCATAGTACGGCATCCAAATTTCGCTTCACTAGGCAGCCTTATTGTTGTGTCAAACAGGATCTCCGATGGTGTATGTCCTGTTGAACTATGAACCGCACTTCGATAGGCCATCAAAAACAATGGAATATGGCCGTCCCAGTCTCGTTGGTAGTCACCTACAACCTTGGACAGATGTTCCTTAAGCGTCCTGTTGAATCGTTCGACCATTCCGTCAGATTTTGGATGAAGCGGTGTTGTCCTCGTCTTCTTGATACCAAGGAGAGAGCAAACTCCTGGAAGATGTTAGATTCAAAGTTCCTTCCTTGGTCAGAGTGCAATTCCAAAGGAACACCGAATCTGCTCACCCAATTGAAGACAATCTGATCAACCACTGTTTTGGGTTCTTGATTTGGGATGGCAAATGCCTCAGGGTACTTGCTGAAGTAATCCATGACTACAAGGATGTATTGTTTTCCGCTGTTGGTCTCCGGAAACGGAACTGCGACATCGACTGCTATTCTCTCGAAAGGTGTGCCCACATTGTACTGCTGCATTTTACTTTGAAGCTTTCTACTTGGTCCCTTGGTAGCAGCACAAGTATCACATTTTCTGCACCACTTTTTGACATCCTCTCTTGCATGTAGCCAGTAGCACCGTTGTCGTATCTTTTCCAGCGTTTTGTTGACTCCCAAATGACCTTCAGATACTCCGTCATGCTACTCTCGGAGAACGTCATTTTTTTTTGACCTAGACACTATCAACTGCATCACATAAGATTTGCCACCTGCTGACTCCCATTTACGCCTTAATACTTCTTCTTGCACATAAAGAGAGTCCCACTGTGCTCAATATGCTTTGAGAGCCGGACTTCTATCGGAGATGTCACCCTATTGTGGTTTTTCTTCGTGCTCCTTCCAAGCAAGAATGGGCTCTATATCTGTGTCTTCTTGTTGGGCAGTCCTTCATTGCTCCAACCGTAAAGGGGATTGGCTCTTATTCGCTGCTGGATGGCAACGGTTTCCTTTTCTTCTTGACGCGTGCAATGCTTACAGTCATGTTTACACGGTCGCCGAGACAAAGCATCTGCGTTTGAGTGCAGCTTTCCTTTCCGATGTTTAATTTGGTAGTCGTTTGTCTGAAGTCTCTCGATCCACCTAGCTACTTGACCTTAAGGATTTTTGAAGTTCAAAAGCCAATTAAGCGCAGCATGATCTGTTCGAAGGAGGAACTTCTGCCCATAGATATACTTATGGAAGTGCTTTGTTGCCAAAATCAAAGCTAGAAGTTCCCTTCTGGTCACGCATTAATTGCGCTCTGGCCTCGAGAGTACCTTACTGTAGTAGGCAACGACTTTTTCTTCTTCGTCATGGACTTGTGACAGTACAGCTCCAATTTCAACGTTACTGGCATCGGCGTCGATGCCAGGAGTCGGATAAGTTAGCAAAGGTTATATATATATATATTTATTGAACAAAATAATATTTACAATTTGACTTATAATAACTAGTTAGATACGATGATATTATACATTTATTGGCATATAGGGGGCCTAATTTTATACGTTGTCTTAAATTTAAAGGACTATAAAATATAAAATACAAGTGAAAAAAATAAATCTAAAAGTCGGCTGACTTTATTGTCCTCGGGGTGTTCCGTCCCCGTTGTCAAGTTAAAGTTTTGGTGGGGGGATAGGTTGGCCTTTAGCCGCGGTGATATGCTGACCCTGTGTCAGCGCAGAACGAAACTGCTGGCTCGTTGTCCGTGATGATGTTGTCAACCAGGATTTCAATCGTACTGAGGTATCTCGGCTCGGGGTGTCGCTGCTGAGTGGCCATTCTTCTCATCAGTTGATTTGGGTGCCTGTCAGTAGTGGATCCAGAGGTTGGCTATAGGGGCTAAAGCCCCCCCCCCACAGCCGAATCATAAAATAATTTGAAATATAGAAAGCAATACATTACAGCGCGTAGAATTTTATATTCCGTCTAAAATATAGTTAAGATATGAAATTTGATGGCCAAAATAACGTGGTTGGGGCTGAACTATTTGCATACGTCAAGTTATGTAAGTTTTTTTTCAAAGCCTAAAGATTGGGACTAGAGCCTGAAGCCAATTGGACAAAAACCGAATTGGGGGCTATGAATATGGACATGTTTCATGCCACGACAATTTTTCCCTAAAAATAAAACCTAGAAAATTGGGACGAAAAAACCAGCTTTGGAACAATAAGAATTTTGGACAAAAAACCTAGCCACGGTTAAGCAACTTACTCCCTAAAAACTAGCCTGATTCCAGAGAGTTTTGGGGGCTCAAGTCTAGGGACTGTCAAAGTCCGAAGTTGGGGCTAAGGCTTGAAGAGATAAGTAAAAAGAGATACAAAATGGTCGGGGCTTAACATGAACGTGTCAAATGCTCCAACTGTTTACACTTTAAACAAAGCTAATTTACCGAAAGAAACGCAGTTGAAGCTTAAACCATTGGAGAACAACGGAATGTCAAGTTAAGTGTAAATCTTTAATACAGCAGGAATTCTTTCTTACGGCTTTGGCTGGGCTTAGAGATTTTTCGGTTTACGTTTTCAAAATTTGAAAGGTCGAAGGCAATTGTACATACAAAACATTTTTGTACTAGGAAATTGTACACAAATTCTCTAGTCAAGGAGCCAAATTTCAAAAGCGTGAGTTTTCTCTGTGCGCGCTCAGAAAATCATGCAAAAGCAAATGAATATTTGCAATCCCTCTAGGCTCTCGAGTGACGTGCAAATTGTCGACATATTTTTTTAGCATGAATATAAAGTGTATGCAAAGTATGCACGAAAATTCATTCACGCTGGCAGAATTGGGCCGCAGCTTATTTCTTAGAGCAGCTTTGTCTTATGTCCTAAAGTGGCAGTTTGAACAAAATAGTTTCTCGTTGATTTAGCTAGTTCAGGAAAAATGAGATCTCAGAGGACTGATACCGTGTCAAAGCACATATAGTTGGCTTTTTTGAAGAAGTTTCGTGAGTGCGGGTTGAACCTTAACAACTCGTTGAAATGGATGCCTAGGTACATCACGTTCTTTTTGGCTGCTATTGTGGATCCGTCCGGAAGTTTCAAAACCAGACTTCTGCACTTGGCTGCGCTGCAACTACCTCTACTGGGTCTCCTGAAACACACAAGCTCCGATTTGGAGGTGTTTATCCGGATGCCCCATTTCTTGTAGAAGGCGTAGAGTCTATGACGTGGTGTTCAACTTTTTGTAAAGCTACCAGAGGAGACATCGAGGCGGCATACGTAAGGCAGCCATCAGCATACAGGAGATTTTGGCATCCAGATGGCAATGGTTGGTCAGATGTCATCAGGCTGTAGAGGAAGGGGCCTAGCTTCGAACCTTGGGCAACTCCGGCTTTCATGTTCTCCACTTGTGATTTGCAGTTGTCCATGTGTACGTAGAATTTTCTGGAAGAAAGAAAAGAAAAAAGAATTTTTATTAAAGACGGAGGTAAATGTAATACGCGAAGCTTATGGATAAGGGCTTCAATCCATACGCTGTCGAATGCTTTCTCGACATCCAGAAAGCATCCAACGGTGACACGATGGTTGTTGAGCGCTATGGTGATGTCATACTGGCACTTCAGGAGCGGATGCAAAGTGGAGTGCTTTTCCCTAAAGCCAAACTGCATGTCCGGGATGATGGCGTTTTCGCTGCAAAACCTATTTAGTCCCCGAAGTAATACTTCTTCCAGTATCTTACTTATGTTGTTCAGAAGCGAGATTGGCCTGTAATTGGACACACGATTGTTAATGCCTTTCTTCGGGATGGCCACGATCTTAGCTGTTTTCCACGTTTGGGCGAAGTAGCAGTTATTGATGCAGTTGTTCATGATGATAGTTAAAAGGATTATCACTGCATGTGGCAGTCCCTTCAGGATGTAGTTTGAGACTCCGTCTGGTCCGGCTGAATTTTTTGGCTTTGAATTCCCGATGATGTCTGCTACCTCCTCCATATTCAAGATGTGTGCTATTGGTTGGGTCACTTCCCAACTAACAATTCAGCTTCTTTTAGCTAAAAAATATTGATGTGCCGCAGGTTTCACTTATATAAAGCTTCGGTACGGCCTTCTGCGGAATTAAATTTCTTATTCATGTAACGAGCTGGATAACTACTTCTTTAAAGCCAAATGGAAATAAGAAAAAGAAGACTTACCGAGTTTGTGAGCTGTCACTCGAATAGGCTTCTAAAATTGATATTACAGAAGATGATTGCCCAACTAACATATCAAGTATCAAATTCAATTATTTATATTATATTATATTATATTATTGGGTCACTTCCCAACTAACAATTCAGCTTCTTTTAGCTTAAATATATTGATGTGCCGCAGGTTTCACTTTATATAAAGCTTCGGTACGGCCTTCTGTAACGAGCTGGATAACTACTTCTTTAAAGCCAAATGGAAATAAGAAAAAGAAGACTTACCGAGTTTGTGAGCTGTTACTCGAATAGGCTTCTAAAATTGATTTTACAGAAGATGATTGCCCAACTAACATATCAAGTATCAAATTAAATTATTTATTAATTATAGTATTGGAAACAATTATAAAACATAAATTATATTTTTACCTCACAAGGGATCGAACTGGGGAACTCCTACGTGACAATCCATCACTCTAACCACTCAGCCATCTTAAATATAATTTGGAAGATGCAAAAACTTAATCAGCGTTTTCCTTTTTAAAACTTTAAATTTTCTTTAAATAAATCCGAGCTTCTATACAAATTTTCACACATGAACAAGATTTATTTAACTCTCTTATACATTTCGCGTAAGGAAACAAATATACCTACACGATTTTTGTTTAGCAGTCCCCTTGCTCCATTTTCATTTCAATAGTCTTAAATTAATATCAATAGTCTTAAAACAAACTAAGTTATAATGCATATTTTTGATAACTTCAATCCGAAAAAACACGGCCACTTAAGCATGATTAACAGAAACAAGGTATGCTCATTAGGGGTGTGACGTTACAGTCATCTGCTTATGTTCGGAGAAAAAAAAATATTTAACTTTATTTGATTGTTATTATAATTTTTTTCTATTTTTATTAAGAATTTAAAAACAATTTATTTAAATACTTAAATTAATTATGGTCTTCACATAAAAAACATAAAAGCTGACCTTGACGTCACATAAATACCCAGATATACGAAAATGCCGAATGTTATGTTTATCTGATGAGCATAAACCTCGTTTCTGTTTATCGTGCATTGAAGCTTATGTCTTAAACCAACGAAAAGTAGCTTTCCGAATGCTCAAAAAGACAAATCAAGTAAAATGAGTTATCTTTCTCTCCACGATTTATTATATAATTTGAATGGAGCTTTTTTAAAAAGCTTCTTTAAAATGACTTATACAAATTCGAGCTTCTTTATTATAGATTGACATATTGGCCGCGTTCGGGTACGTCGCCAACGGTATCTAGATTTGTTTATGTTGTTGTAATGCCAAAAGAAAAAACCAGCCGACGAACCAAACAGCTGATATCAAAAAGAAATCTAAGGCTATCCCAAAAATGTTCGGATCTGTTTGGATTATAAGGCTCTCCCAAACCAACGCGGAACATTCGCTTTGCAGGGTGAATCATTCACAAGCATAAAAACAAATGACAAATAAATAATGCTAAACAAGAAAAAAAAACTGCTGTCGGCGAATGTTCCGCTCCGCTTTTGCGTTGGTTGGGGAGAGATACTTCATACTAACAGCTGATATCTCACCTGTTTATTTTCTTGGTTTTCGTTTCGATTGGTTACATACACGGTTTTGGTCGTTCGAAAACGTTTCAGATGCTTAAGTAGATACCATATGTCTGCCTACCACCCGAGCGTGGCCATTCTTTTATGATTCTTTAGTAAGACTTAACAAGCCGTATCGAAGTATTCAATAAAACTTATTAAAAGTGGTTACAGAAAACCTTTAAATTCAGCAACTTATATACAAATTTTATGCAGCCTTTTTAAAGTGACATCTTCAATCATCTTCTGTAATATCAATTTAGAAGCCTATTCGAGTGACAGCTCGCAAACTCGGTATGTCGTCTTTTCCTTATTTCTATTCGGCTTGAAAGAAGCAGTTATCCAGCTCGTTACATGTATAACAGATTTAATTCCGCCGAAGGCCGTACCGAAGCTTTATATAAAGTGAAACCTGCGGCACATCAATATGTTTAAGCTAAACGAAGCTGAATTGTTAGTTGGGTGAAGATGTCAGTTTAAAAAGGCTGCATAAAATTTTTATATAAGTTGCTGCCTTTAAAACTTTTCTGTAACCATTTTCAATAAGCTTTATTGAATACTTCGATACGGGTTGTTATGTCTTACTAAAGAATCATAAAAGAATGGCCACGTTCGGGTGGTAGGCAGGCATATGGTATCTACTTTAGCAACTGATACGTTTTCGAACGACCAAAACCGTGTATGTGTTGTTTAGCATTATTTATTTGTCATTTATTTTTTATGATTGTGAATGATTCGCCCTGTATAGCGAATGTTCCGCGTTGGTTTGGGAGAGCCTTAATCCAAACAGATCCGAACATTTTTGGGATATCCTTAGATTTCTTTTTGATATCAGCTGTTTGTTTCGTCGAAGAAGCTCAAATTTGTATAAGTCATTTTAAAGAAGCTTTTTAAAAAAGCTCCATTCAAATTTATAATTATATAATAAATTGAACACGTGGAGAGAAAGATAATTCATTTTACTTGATTTGTCTTTTTGAGCATTCGGAAAGCTACCTTTCGTTGCTTTAAGACATAAGCTTCAATGCACGATAAACAGAAACGAGGTTTATGCTAATCAGATAAACATAACATTCAGTTTTTTCGTATATCTGGATATTTATGTGATGTCACGGTCAGCTTTTATGTTTTTGCTCTATTTAAAGTGAAGACCATAATTAATTTAAGTATTTAAATAAATTGTTTTTAAATTCTTAATGAGCAGTTTGAAAATAGAAAAAATTATAATAACAATCAAATAAAGTTAATTATTTTTCTTTTCTCCGAACATAAGCAGATGATTGTAACGTCACACCCCTAATGAGCACACCTTGTTTCTGTTAATCGTGCTTAAGTGGCCGTGTTTTTTTGGATTGAAATTATCAAAAATGTGCATTATTACTTAGTTTATTTTAAGACTATTGAAACGAATATGGAGCAAGGGGACTGCTAAACAAATCGTTTAGGTACATTTGTTTCCTCCCGCGAAATGTATAAGAGTGTTAAAGAAATCTTGTTCATGTGTGAAAATTTTTATAGAAGCTCGGATTTCTTTAAGGAAAATTTAAAGTTTTAAAAAAGGAAAAGGCTGATTAAGATTTTGCATCTTCCAAATTATATCTAAGATGGCTGAGTGGTTAGAGTGATGGAGTGGGGCCTGTCTTCTAACGATTTTATTAATGTTCTTGAATGCTTCTGGTCCTGGCTTGATCGCTTGTAGCCTCTTCTGGAACTGGATGTTGTTATGATGCGGCACAGAGTTTCGGAACATGACGTTGACACATTGCAACTCGCTCCAAACTGTCCGGTAGTTGCTGTTGGTGGTGTTCAGCTCTCTCTGGTGAATCCTTTGGAGTCGTTTCCTCAGCCGATGTCTGTGTGCGTACAGGTTCTGTATGTACACGGGAAGATGTTGGTACCTATCTCTTGACGTCCTAGGCCGCTTTTGGACCTCCAATGCATCACTGACAGCTTGCTCCAGACCATCTATAGCAGCGTCTATTTCCCTGTCCAGCTGGTTCCGGTTTGAAGGGGGAAGCGTAATATTTTCTTCAATGTCCCGTTGAAGTCGTTCAGCATCCAGTCGTCTGTAATTAATGAAGTGTTACTACAAAAGTGTTTTGTATGTACCTGGTTTAACTGAAAACTTCAAAAAGGTTGTCGTCAACAAATCAAAAGACGTTCTTTTGTCTTATAAATCCAACAAAACAGTAAGCCACCTTTTCACTAAGCTTAAAGTTAAACCGGATAAAGACAAAACCACGGATGTGATATACAAAATCAACTGTAAGGGCAAACCCGACGATCCTTGCAATAAATGCTATATTGGCACCACAAAACAGTTCCTTCGTCAACGTATGTCTAACCACAAATCTGACATAAAATCTAACAACCCTGGGAAAACGGCATTAGCGATTCACATAATTGAAAGCGGCCATTCTCCAGACTTCGAAGATGTCCAAATTCTCCAAACCGAGCTGCACTCGTCAAAGCGATACACACTTGAAACGTTGTACATCATTAACAACCGCAACAACATGAACCGACACACAAAACATATCCTCTGTATATTGCTCACTTGTCACTGACTAAACGTCAATTACTTGTTTTTTGTTTATTCTTTTTAAGTTTTATAAAGTTTTATATATAAAGACTGAACTTCATTTTGAAGTGCATAAATTTAAAACATTTTATTCAATGTAAATTTATTACAATTTTTGATATTTTTACAAAATGTAAGTCTAATTTTTAATGTTGTCATACAATTGTTATTATACTGAAATTTTTTTTTTTTTATATATATATTTTTGTGTGAAATTTGAAATACACGCCGATTATGGTGAGGGTCTCATCTCTTCCTATTTTTATGGTGACAGCGGTGGCTTCACTAGTTTTCAGACCAGAAATGGTGACTTCTTTGGCGTTAGGCGACAGGTTCTTCCGCACGTAAATAACTGTGCCTTTCCGGTCCTCCTTCTTGTCGTTCCGGAAGGTTTTGTAACCGATGATGTCAATGTTGTTGCATTTGGTTACGTTGGTCTCGCTGATAAAGGCAATGTCCGGGTTATTGTTCTTCATAAAGAAGTTGAATGACGTCCTTCTTTCCAGGCTGTATAACGAGTTTGCGTTATACGTCAGTGATCGGAGTTTCTTTAGTTGCATAGTTGGAATGTGAAGGTGGCCAGCGCCACGGACTTTTCCCCTTCGCTTAGCTGACCATAGTTATGTGGTACAGCACTCCTGGCTTTTTCCATCACGGACATGAGGTTGGATCCGAAAACACGTTGAACTTCACTTATTTAAAAATAACACTTGCACTGCACATTAATCCGGATTTTTAGTGTGGGATTTACCCTTTTGTAAATCCTTTGGGTAATAAACTAAGGTAGCCGGCAGTTTTACCTGTGTTTGTTTCTTTTATTTTTTTTTATTAGGGGTGGTTTAAAATTCACTGACTTTTATTTTCTTTCGCTAGCACGTCCGTGTGTGTTGGCTGACTGGCACTGACTGGATAGCAAAGGAGCATTACACAAACGTAGCTAGAGTTCCTGAAAACTTTTCTCGCACTCACCTGACCATTTGAACGGCTTCCCTTTTTCAGTAAGTTTATGCAAGCTCTTAGCGATTCCAGCTAAGTCCTTCACAAAGCGCCGATAATATGTGGCTAGATCAAGAGTTGATACGGAGTTGGTGTTTATCCTGTCATGTCGGCCAATTCTTCATAGTGTCAACTTTTTCAGGATCAGTCTTTACTCCTTGGGATGAGATGATATGTCCCAGGTATTTAACTTCGGTCTTGAAAAGCGCACATTTCTCAGGATTTAATTTTAAGTGTGCTTCTCGAAGCTTCTGGAATACGGCCTTAAGGTTCGTACAATGCTCATCAAAAGTTTTTCCATAAACGATGACATCGTCCACATATACAAGGCATGATTTCCAGGTAAGGCCTTGTAAAACACACACTCCATCAGACGCTCAAATGTTGCTGGAGCGTTGCACAATCCGAATGGCATAACTTTAAACTGCAACAGACCATTCCCGGTGGAGAAACCTGTCTTCTCACGATATTTTGGATGAATTTCTACCTGCCAGTAGCCACTCTTTAAATCCAGCGTCGAGAACCATTGAGCTCCTTCCATTGCATCCAAAGTATCGCTGATTCTGGGCAAAGGGTAGCTGTCTTTCTTTGTCACATCGTTCAGCCTACGGTAGTCCACACAAAATCGGGTACTTGATGTTTTGAGAAGATTGCTCAGACTCTGGTTCCACCACGAGGTATCGATAGCTACCTAGATCGCCCTCTAGTTTTGTCCAAACAAACACTTCTGAAGAGGCAGGCAAGCATATGTCTTCTTTGATGACAGTTCTTAGAGTCGATGAGTTTTTGTTGCCATTAACCATAGGAATCTCTACATTTTGGTACTTCAGCACTTGCTTACCGATATCCAGAACCAATCGGTGCTCTTTTATAAAGTCGATTCCAATTATGCACTCGTCACATTTATCTGCTACAATGGAAGCTGTGGCACCGGTGTCAATTGTAGCCACGAGTTTCTTTCCATTTAATGTTGCGTCCACTGTTAGACTTTTATTGTTTCGTTTACTCTGCGAGACTTGGATGGTGGTTCTGGGGCATCGATACCAGAAACCAGCTTATGCCCCTCGAAGTTGGTTCTTACTCGTTTCCCGGCTGGGAAACAGGGCGAGCAGAAACATTGATGTTATTGCTTACCTGTTCGCGGTTATTATTTCTGCTTCCACAATGTTGACAGGTGAATCTTCTTGGTCGTAATCTGCACTGGCGCTGGAGATGTCCCATTTTGTTGCAATTCCAGCATCGAGGAGGACTTCTCGCTGCCTCCTTTACAGTTCTCTTACCCGATGAACTCCAGAGGAAGCCTGTTCTGATGCTTCCATCGTCAGAGCGAACGCTTATGCTTCAGAAAGCGTGCGTTTTCCAGCTGTTCGAATTGCTCGCTGGAGATTGATGTCATAAACTGCACGGACAAAAGCCTCCGTTGCTAGCTGGATGGTTATTTCATCCCCTGCAGTCGGGTATGCTAGTTTCGCCAACCGTTCAATGTCTGCTTGGAGTTGTTGCAGACTTTCTCCTCTTTTCTGGACTCTAGCATTGAGTTGGACACGAAAAACTTCTTGCATATGGCCATCACCAAAGCGTTTGTCAATGGCATGAACAAGAGCACTGAAGTTGCCATTCTTGTCTGCTGGTAAGGTTTGCAATAATTCAGCAGCAAAACCTCTAAGGGCAAGCGTCAGGGCAATAAACTTGTGTTCGTCATCCCAGCCATTTGTTGGTGCGGCTGCCTCAAACTGCTTCTTGTAGATTGACCAAGAAGACTGTCCATCAAGGGTTGGTGGATGCATTTCTTTCTTCTTAGGAAAATCACAACTGCCCTCCCTTACCTTCATTTTCCTAACCTTATCTTATTCATTGGCAAAGTTCTGCAGTTTGTCTTCAAATTTCTCGAACTGTTTTTTGACGTTTTCAACACGTTCATCAAGAGCCATGAATTTATTTTCAAATGAATTTAGCTTACTTTCGATTGGGTTTTTCTGGTCATCTAAAAGGTTCCTTTGCTTTTTGCGTTGTTCTTCAAGAAGATTCTTTTGTTCATTTCGCTGTTCTTCTAATCGTACAAGCAGATTCTTTTGTTCATTCTTTTGCTCAATTCGTTCACTGCGTTGCTCATCTTGAAGATTCTTTTGCTCCTTTTGTTGGTCTGAGCGAGCAGCTGTAGAGCATTGGTAATGTCTAAGCTTGTACTTTCTTGCTCTTCCGACATTTCAATTTCAAATAGAAACGTGTCTGGATTCACACCGTATTGCCTTAAATATTCCTGCAGACGAATAATGAGGTGTTTTTTCGTTCCAGCAGTAGGAAGACCTCGTCTGTTAAGTTCTGTCTAAGTTCAAAACAATTCAATGCATTCACAATTTTACCCATTTTATTTCTATTTTTATTGTTATATTTTCGTATGTCACTTTTCACAAGCTTTTTTCTTATTTGCTTACGTATTCACTCACTTTATCAATTTTCACCATTAAGTATCTGAATGCACAGATAGAATAAGTTTTATCCCACTTCTGACACCAATGTTATATTTTTCCAAAGTTTCGCCAATAAAACTTATTCCTTTTATTCAAACTGAACAACAATTACTTTACAATAATAAAACACCTTTATTTCACTTCAAATACTATAATTCCAATATTTTAATTATAACAAGCACAACTCTTAATTCACTATTTTACACCGACGTTTATTCGTTCACTTCCAAAATCAAATTGAAGTCTTCGGACTGGTGGCCGTGTATTTATATCCGAGAAAAAGCTACTAGAATCTTCTAGGGTTTCTGGAATGTGCTGGAATGTACTTCACTGGAAAGTCTCCACAAGTAGCTCAAAAGCTTTTGACCAATACAAATTATAGCAGTTCCATGGTTTGGGTATTGGATAACGATGAGTGGTTTAGGTATTGGATAATGATAGAGTTGTTTAGGTATTGGGTAACATTAGTTAATCTTTTGTTCATAGATGGCGTGGAACTCATTACTAATTTATTCTGTTATAGAAGAATAAGAGATGTCGTTGTTTGCACAAATGGGCATATTCACCACAATACATATAAAAAGAAAAAGCGTGGATTTGACATTTTGTATTTTAAAAATTTCATTGACTATTCTTGTTCTATAATTGAGCGCTGAGTGGCAATAAGAAGCAAGTTTCCCCCAATTTTTACTGTCGTTCAGTATAGGTTTAACTTCTTCAATATTCATAAGATTGACTCCATAATGATATCGCCTTATTTCTTTCAAGATGGGACAGGAACCAAGAAAGTGCATCACGTCTTCGTTTTCCCTAGTGTTGCATAGGCAGCAGGTAGATGAAATATCCCCACGATGGGGCATATAATTAAGCTTGAGTAGTTCTCCTCTTTCTCGGATTACCATAGAAAGTTGTGCAGCACTGAGGCCAAGGTTCAGATAGTTAATCTGTTGGTGATCGAGTTTCCGACACAAAAACCGTGTTGACAAACTTTCTGCTTTCGTAATATTTTCTATTTGTATTGCCTGTTTCACATTAAGAACAAATTTTTGGGTTATGTTACGCCACTCTGAAATATTATTTACTTTAGTTTACTTTGGATGGTAGCCCAAACCTAGGATTCGATATAAGATTTTTCCAAGTTGAGTTTATGGCTTTTTGCGAATCAGAAATTTTCAATTTAAAATGTTGTTTAAAGGAAAAATCGTGCCTTATTGTAACTCCCAGATACTTATATGATTTGACGACTTCCATATCGCCTCCACCATATTTCCACTTTTCAAATCCAGCTAAGCGGCCCCTTCCTTTTCTAAATACAAGCACTTTAGACTTTTTGCTGTGTTGATTTGAAAACTATTGTACTTGTAGTAATTTTCTAATTTGTTGATCATAAGCTGAAGAGAGCTATGTGATTCTGCTAAGATTACCAGATTGTCCGCAAAAACAATGTAGTGATTTTGATACCTTCAACTGTGATTCCCTTTGGTAGGTAATCTGAGATGTCATCCATAAACAGTGAGCAAATTCCCTGTCTTACACCAATTTCTATTCCAAACCAGTCTGATAGCTCATTCCCATTCCATATTGCAGATTTGTTGGCACTATAGAGATTGGTAAGGATACTGAGAAACTTAGTCAATACGCCGATTTGGGAAAGTTTGTAGAAAAGACATTTTCTATTGATCGTATCAAATGCCACACGAAAGTCGATGAAAAATGCATTTATTTTTTTTTCATTTATTTAAGTAGGTTTGCGCTATACTTGTTAGGTTGAATATCTGATCCACAGTAGAATAGCCTTCTTGAAATCCCGCCTGGAATTGGCTTATTTTTCTATTTTCCTTAACTAATTTTGTTAGGCGTGTGTTCAATAAACCCGTAAAAATGTTCGATATAGTATTCATAAAAGAGATCCCTCTATAGTTCGCTAGGTTATTTGGATCACCTTTCTTGAGTACTGGGAAGATTATTGACTTTTAAAACTCCTCAGGTACACGTGCTTCTTTGTAGATATGATTTAGGGATTTAAGTACTTTTTCAAGGAAATTGATTGTAGCATTTTAGAAGAACTCATAGGGGACTCGATTTTCCCCTGGTACTTTATTTTGTTTTGCTTTTTGCAACACATCATAAAGCTCTTCGATGCAGAATGGTGGGTCCAAGATTTCATCAAACACTTGTGGTACTGGATACATAAATGAAATTTGTGGTCCCTATGGATTAAGCATTGTTCGGAAATTGTTTTTTAGAGTGCTAACTTCAACTAGGGTACCAACTTTGTATGCGTTTCCGTTGAGTTTTCTAGCAATTGTACAAAAATCTTTGCTACTGGAAACCTCACCTATTTCACTTGCCATTCCATTTAAATATATGGTTTTCTTGGACTCACAAATTGTTATAATGAAAATTAGCTTTGTAAAATTCTTCTTTAAAGAATAAAACGAAACAACTTGTTTTTTAAGTAATCTTTTTCTTGATTTATTTTATTTTAATTAATAGCCAATAGATAACTTAAAAATTCAGTATCCCGCTTCTCTTTCTTTTCAAGTTGTGTATCTATCTTACTGCTTCTTTTTGTTTTTCTCTTGTTGTAGCTTTTCGTTTTCGTTGTATTTTTTTTTGTTCAGGCGAATAGAATTTAGAAATAAAGGCACGTTAAATAGTGGATGTATCCAGCGAAGAATTTTGTATTCGGTGGTGGTTTTTCGCAACACTCCCCCCAAGTACTGCGATTTTCTGTAGAATGTCGCTGCTAATTCATATTAACTTCCAGCCGAGCAAGTTTCACAGCTGGTCTCTCCATGATACCATTAGAAGTCTTGACGGTAGCACTTCTAACCTGTCCATCCGCTGCACAACGTATTTCCTGGCAAATCCTTATCGACAACTATCATAATATCTCCTACTTGCAATGGTGACACTGGTGAAAACTATTTGGAACGGAGTGTGAGTTCGGGTAGGTATCTCTCAACAAAAATCTTCCAGAAAAGGTTAGTAAATCTTTCTTTCTGTTTATAATTGGCCCTTAGAATTTTTGGCTCATGCTCTGGATTCCCCATAGGGTTGATGTCACCCGAAAGCAGTCCCAAAAAATGATTGTGTGTCAATACTTCATCATTTTCAGTCTGTTGAAGTCCATTTGACATAACTTTCGTAAGATCGTTTATTTCCTTTAAATAAGCATCAGCTTGTGCCATCTTTATAAGTTCAATCTCAGCTAATTGTAACTCTTCTTGAGTTAAAATACCTTTCTGCTTCGCCGAACCCTTCTTCGTATTGTTAACGAATCTTAAGACGTATGCCATACATTTCAGAAGTCTTCTCCACTTTGAAAATAGTTCAAACGAAATGATGTGATTATGTATCACATGTATACCTAACAGGTCCTCTGATTCATTTGAAATGTTCTTCGGCCAAAGCGTCTAAGGATGGTTTACAAAGTCGGGTTCCTTGAAACCAACGTTCATGCGGATCGAAACTTGGTGTCCGAACCCATTTGGTTGCATCATCAGCAACGTTGACTTTGGATGGTACGTAACGCCATTTTCTCACATTTGAGTCATCTTGGATTTCAGCTACCCTAAAGGCTATAAATTTATCATGATCACGAGGCTCACCTTTAATCCATTCACGAATTGTTCTCGAATCGCTCCAGTAGAAGACATCATGTATAGACACCGTGAGTTGCGATTGTATATGTTTGGCTAATCTGCAACCCCGCTGCATCTAGCTCCAAACGCGGTACAGAGCAAAGTTTGATAGGTGATACCTTTGTCTTTGCTGCAACAATTTAACAAACCACTTTGTTTCCAGAGTCGATTCAAGGATATGCCACTGAAGCACATGCCTGTTCACTTGCGTCACAGAAAATGTGTAGTTGCACATTGACCTCAGATCAATTGGATATTACCTTCAAGTAATATCGAGGAATTTTCACTTGCTCTACTCCTGGAAGCAGTTTCAACCAGAGCAGCCAGGTCTCAAACTGAGAATCGGTAATCTCATCGTCCCAGTTGATGTCACTTCTCCAAATTTCTTGAAGTAAAATCTTGAGGAACACGAGGAAGTGTGCAATCAGGCCTATTGGGTCGTAAATAGACATGAGAATCCTTAAAGCTTCACGTTTGGTTGGTTTCTTCTCGCCGCGCCGCTCAAAACTGTCTGGATTCCTTTATTAAAACGGAGTGAGTAAGTGAATTCATCGGTGTCAAGACGCCACCACATTCTCAAGATCTTTTCAGTAGAGTGCTCTAAATCCAGACGCATGTTGACTTCAGCATCTATAGAGGTGGGGTTAAGAATTTCCATTACTTTCTTTGAATTTTACCTTGCATATGTCAAAACCGGAATGTTGATGAATTTTGCTGACCTGTGTGGCTAACAATAACGCCTCCTCTTCGGTATCCAAACAATCGAGTAAGTCATCGGCGTATTGATTGGAGATGATGCTCTTTACAGCCCGTGGCAATTCATCTTTAAATTTATCCGCATTTTTATTCTTAATATATTGTGCCGAGCTTGAAGAGCAAGTTCGTCCAAAAGCCATAACCTGCAAAACATAGGTGTCTGGCTCTTTACTGTCGTCCAAATCTCTCCACAGGAATCTCAACACATGCTGATCTTGTTCCGACATCTGGACCTGGTGGAACATCTCCCTGATATCCACTGCTGTGCATATTTTGTGATGTCTGCAACGCAAAAGAATACCATAAAGAGAAGAATTTAAGTCCATACCTTTTATTAGCATTGTATTCAGCGACTTTAACTTCTGCAGCAGCGTCCCACACTAGCCTGATCTTACCAGGTTTGCTAGCGTTCTGCACTGGAAACATTGGTGAGTTTTCAGATGTAACCTTTGGTTAAGTACTCCTCAAACTGTTGCTTTACATTTTCAGCCAAAGCTGAGTCTGCTTTTAACCTCTTCTCTAGGCCTTGCAACCGTCGCATCGCCATTGGCTAACTATCAGGCAACTCGATGTTCTCATTACGCCAAAGAAGGCCCGTTTTATAACGATCACCAGTAAAAGAAGTTGTAGAATCGAGTAAACCCTTGGCTCGATATTCTTCTTGTTGCTGTGGAGAATCTTTTGGAGCCGTTACTCCAAGGCTATCCACAATGAACAGCGCCTTCCTTTACATTTAATGTAACTGTTACATTACAGTTGCGTAAGCCAATAAGAATTCCTGGACTTTCATTGTCGTAAGACATCACTGGCAGGCCTCTGAGATGAGGTATTGCTTTGCAAGCTGCCGATAGTTGCGAACGAACAGTTCTCACATTGTTCAACATGAATTCTGGTGCATTTCGATAAGCTCCGGCAATTTTTACCTCTACCCTCCTTGATTGTTCTTCATCCCTTGTTACGCATCCTGTCCATTTCAGATACAGAGACTCTGACTCACCTGTAAGCCCAAGATGATTTGCAATAGGCGTGTACCACAAACTTAGCGCTCAATGAGTGCTCAATGTTAGATTAACGGAGGCAGAATCATTTGGTGGGACAACATTCTCCGTCTCTTTCAAAAAAAAAACATGTGTTATTTTTCTCATACAAGTTTAGAAATAAAATTTCAACTTTTCTTTAAATATTTAATTGTTAAATCAAAAAAATTATTGAAATTGATGAAAATGATTATAAAGAAAGAAAAAAAAAAAAAAGAAAAAAAACCTAAACAATAGAAGTTATATTGATTTTGTTTTTATTTTAGTGGACTGTATTGAATGAAATTCAATAAAAAGTATTTAAGCGATTTAAGCGTTTCGGTCCTGATAACAAAAACAGGGAACCTCATCAGTTAGAGCTGTAATTGTTACCTTTCTAAGACGCAACATTTTAGTCGATGGCTACCGACGTTTATAAAATTTACAGCATAAACACACTGCAAATTATATTTTTCTTGGGGAACATGGTTACATTCAGACACCTAGATATAGATATAGATATTATGCCCGTGGTCTGGCGAAGGTAATAAAAAAAGAAAAAAAAAAAACCTAAACAATAGAAGTTATATTGTTTTTGTTTTTATTTTAGTGGACTGTATTGAATGAAATTCAATAAAAATTATTTAAGCGACCTTTAGTCCAATGCGTTTCGGTCCTGATAACAATTACAGTGGACCTCATCAGTTAGAGCTATAATTGTTACCTTTCTAAGACGCAACATTTTAGACGATGGCTACCGACGTTTATAAAATTTACAGCATAAACACACTGCAAATTATATTTTTCTAGGGGAACATGGTTACATTCAGACACCTAGATATAGATATAAATATTATGCCCATGGTCTGGCGAATGATTATAGCTTATTCAATTAAGTTTGAGTTTTCATCAACATTTCGCCTTTATTTACCACTTTCTTATTTGCTCACCCTCAACAAATAATAACTTGGTTGTCAAAGAAACAGCTGGTTCGTCTGAGAAAAAAATTGAGTAATGAATCCAAGAAATTTTTGGATCAGAAATCTCCACAAAAAATCTCAGTGCTCAGTTGAGATTTTTGTCTCACTTAAAAAATCCTTGAGCGCTCGGAGCGCTCAGTTGATGGTACACGCCTAATTTATTCTCCAATTAATGTGCTGGTTTATTCCTCATCCAAAAAAGCATTGGTTCGGAAAACGTTTTCATTAAACGAAAGTATCACTGGGATCATTCTGAAGCTTACACCTATTGAAGACATCGGTGTTTGATGACTCATCTCTATCTTGTTTGATGCAAGAGCAATGGACTTTGTAATATGCAATAGAGGATGATGTTTTTTCCCACAGCTATCGATATTACAAACCGTTGAGAAGTAACACACAATTCTATGTCTTTTGAGGCACATCAAGCACAATTTACCAGAATTCACCACATCTAAATGTATGTTTGGATAAATCTCAACAAAGGTCTGACAATTGTTTATATTTTGGCAACTATTTTTACATATAATGCAACTATCATTATGTCTGTGTGCTCCTTTTGTTGGTCGCGAAGCACTACTGGTCACTGCCACCTTTGGTCGAGAAGCATCTGTTGTTTTCAATTGCGAGACGTTCATGTTGTCTACATCGAGATGTTGATAGAAGCTTTGTCGTGCTTTATTCTTCTTTTGAACTGGCGGAGTTGATAAGCTCTCTTTTGGAACCCAAAAAGACGTCGTAGTCACGCTGCATACATCGGTTGCAATTTCGTATAACCATTCAGATAATGTATGCAAACTATCTTGATCGCTTGAGTTACGCTTTACGCTGTGCCCAGGTAACTAACATTGTTGGAGGTAATTTCTCTTCCAACTCTTTAACAAGCATGGGGCTACGAATATAATCTTCCATCCCAGCTTGTGATAAAGTAGCGTTAATATTCTTAACGCCCATGGAAAAGGCGACGAAACTTTCCAATTTCTTAATCTTAGAAGCGGGCATTTTACGCAATCGTTGTATCTGCTGATCCAAGACCAACTCAGGTCTACCAAACAACATTTGTATGTGTCTATGATGTCGTCCACGCAACCTGGGATTCTGATTTGATCCTCCACCACTGTACGTGCTGTACCCTGAATGCTATGCTGGAGTCGTATCAGATTTTCATAATTCGAAAATCCAAAGGCTGTTGTAGTTTATTTATAGCTGTTTATAAAAATTGGCCATTCGCTTGGATTGCCTGTGAACACTGGGAGGTTTTTGGGCAACGCTTGTCTAGCTGCTAATTGCCATGGTGAAATTTAACCTTCAGGCAATTCTTGAAATGGCATTGTTCGTTTACGTGGAGCCTGATGAGTAATCGCCTAAGCATTGACAATGTCTGTCGGTCGTTGCACCCCATCGGTCTCACTTTGCTTTTTCTTTTCTTGATGAATTTCTGTACTGCCCAAGGGGCACAGATTTGCATTGTGCAACCAAAAAGTCACAAATTTTGTTCCACAAGTGTTCCTCTGATGTTATTGTAAAGTTTTTCAAGTCTTCCATTTTTGTTTTAAATTATTGAAGTTTCAATTCCGTTATATAAAAGTGACTGTTCCCATAAGATAAAACTAAACATTAATGGGGTTGGCTTCAAAGTAACTGATCAGTTACCTATTAGTTTCAATGCAATCTAATTGTAATTACTTGTTTTCAAAAACAGTAATGAACCTGATCAGAAATGTTAAGCGTTTGCAACTACAAAGTGACTCTTGTGTATCTTTGTTCAATTTGTTTCTGAGAACTGAATTGTAACTCTTTTAAAACAAAGTCAAAATGTCCATTCAATTACTTCTTAGTGACTTTGAAATGACTGAAATATTAAAAACTTGAAGGTAACTACATTGCAACTCTTCTTTGTTCATCTGTCAAATTCTTTAACAAATTTCAACTTGAATGTAACTACATTGCAACAACTTTATTCCTCTGTCAAATTCTTGAACAAATTTCAACATGTCGCGAATAAACCAAATAAATTCAAGTGAAAATTTGAAGAAATTATGGAGACAATTTAAAAAATAAAGCTGCCATCTTCGCAAAAAAAAAACATTAGAAAAGTGTAAAATTGGCCATAGAAAATATCGAGCAATACGATGAAATACTTTCCTTCCCAAATAAATTATTTCTATATGATTAAAAAATTAGTTTTCAGAGATTGCTGAGAGGTTGCATTTACTTCATTTTGGAATTTTTTTTGTTCGTAACTGAGTTGTTTCAAAAAAGTTTTTTAAAACTCTAGTATAAATAAATTAAGTTTCTGCTCAGTTTCTTAGGGAAAACATTGCAGTTAGATATCTGTAACCACACTTGGTCACAAAACTGAAACTGATGAGCAGTTGCTATGGGGTTACTGAAAGGAAACATTTTATCGGCCATACTTTTTTTTTCTATTCAACTTTGTATTCTTTATTTTTAAGACTTTGAAAGAATACTTTGATTTGCGACGTTTAAATTGAGTGAAACATCACAGTTTACTACATTAAATCTTAAACGATGAGAATTTCCACCAGACACTAAACCGAGATTTGGCAAGATTATCACAAATCTCTTTGAAATCTCGAAGATTTCAAATAAAACCCATTTAAATCTACTTGGAAACATTAGTTTTTCAAATCAAACAAACTTCTTTTTCGGAGAATAATTGTGGAACCGACCCATTTAAACGCCATTTTTATTTATTGTCAGATGGAAATGTAAACAAAAACTATCTATCTCACTTCCACTTCATATCAAAAAAACGAAACACCATTTGAATGTTTTGGCATAATCCTCTTTTTGTGTAGTGGAAACACCAAACAAATCTCATTACCTAAATCTCGGTTTAGTGGTTGGTGGAAACGAAGTATTAAAAAGAAAAGAAAGTTAAGTGATTTTTAAGTAAAATATGTTTAAAGTAATTTATTTAGTGAGAGCGTAAGTTTTAGAAGGGGTAGCCAAGCACATTTTGTGATACAACTGCGAGCGATATGAAATTAATAATAATTATTAAATAATTATTTAACAAGCTGATGTTGTAATGATTATGTTTAACAAGTCATTGCTTTGCATTTTTTTTTGACTTAAAGTTAGTTTTATATTAGTTTTATATTTAAATAAGAAATACTTTTATGGAACAGGAAAAAATTTGTTTGAAACCAGTCTTGCCCACTGAAAACCTCTCAAAGTTGCAATCCAGTTTAAAGGAACCATTTTGTAACGATTAACATTGATCACACGAAGGTTTCGTGTAACAATATAGCAACTTGAATTTAGTTGCACAATGGACCGCCACTTGCGCTCGGTTACAGTGAAGTTGTGGTGACTGTTTTTTTACACAACTGAAACTGTCGCTTTGTTGCTCCAGAGGAAGCCTGTTCTGATGCTTCCATCGTCAGAGCGAACGCTTATGCTTCAGAAAGCGTGCGTTTTCCAGCTGTTCGAATTGCTCGCTGGAGATTGATGTCATAAACTGCACGGACAAAAGCCTCCGTTGCTAGCTGGATGGTTATTTCATCCCCTGCAGTCGGGTATGCTAGTTTCGCCAACCGTTCAATGTCTGCTTGGAGTTGTTGCAGACTTTCTCCTCTTTTCTGGACTCTAGCATTGAGTTGGACACGAAAAACTTCTTGCATATGGCCATCACCAAAGCGTTTGTCAATGGCATGAACAAGAGCACTGAAGTTGCCATTCTTGTCTGCTGGTAAGGTTTGCAATAATTCAGCAGCAAAACCTCTAAGGGCAAGCGTCAGGGCAATAAACTTGTGTTCGTCATCCCAGCCATTTGTTGGTGCGGCTGCCTCAAACTGCTTCTTGTAGATTGACCAAGAAGACTGTCCATCAAGGGTTGGTGGATGCATTTCTTTCTTCTTAGGAAAATCACAACTGCCCTCCCTTACCTTCATTTTCCTAACCTTATCTTATTCATTGGCAAAGTTCTGCAGTTTGTCTTCAAATTTCTCGAACTGTTTTTTGACGTTTTCAACACGTTCATCAAGAGCCATGAATTTATTTTCAAATGAATTTAGCTTACTTTCGATTGGGTTTTTCTGGTCATCTAAAAGGTTCCTTTGCTTTTTGCGTTGTTCTTCAAGAAGATTCTTTTGTTCATTTCGCTGTTCTTCTAATCGTACAAGCAGATTCTTTTGTTCATTCTTTTGCTCAATTCGTTCACTGCGTTGCTCATCTTGAAGATTCTTTTGCTCCTTTTGTTGGTCTGAGCGAGCAGCTGTAGAGCATTGGTAATGTCTAAGCTTGTACTTTCTTGCTCTTCCGACATTTCAATTTCAAATAGAAACGTGTCTGGATTCACACCGTATTGCCTTAAATATTCCTGCAGACGAATAATGAGGTGTTTTTTCGTTCCAGCAGTAGGAAGACCTCGTCTGTTAAGTTCTGTCTAAGTTCAAAACAATTCAATGCATTCACAATTTTACCCATTTTATTTCTATTTTTATTGTTATATTTTCGTATGTCACTTTTCACAAGCTTTTTTCTTATTTGCTTACGTATTCACACACTTTATCAATTTTCACCATTAAGTATCTGAATGCACAGATAGAATAAGTTTTATCCCACTTCTGACACCAATGTTATATTTTTCCAAAGTTTCGCCAATAAAACTTATTCCTTTTATTCAAACTGAACAACAATTACTTTACAATAATAAAACACCTTTATTTCACTTCAAATACTATAATTCCAATATTTTAATTATAACAAGCACAACTCTTAATTCACTATTTTACACCGACGTTTATTCGTTCACTTCCAAAATCAAATTGAAGTCTTCGGACTGGTGGCCGTGTATTTATATCCGAGAAAAAGCTACTAGAATCTTCTAGGGTTTCTGGAATGTGCTGGAATGTACTTCACTGGAAAGTCTCCACAAGTAGCTCAAAAGCTTTTGACCAATACAAATTATAGCAGTTCCATGGTTTGGGTATTGGATAACGATGAGTGGTTTAGGTATTGGATAATGATAGAGTTGTTTAGGTATTGGGTAACATTAGTTAATCTTTTGTTCATAGATGGCGTGGAACTCATTACTAATTTATTCTGTTATAGAAGAATAAGAGATGTCGTTGTTTGCACAAATGGGCATATTCACCACAATACATATAAAAAGAAAAAGCGTGGATTTGACATTTTGTATTTTAAAAATTTCATTGACTATTCTTGTTCTATAATTGAGCGCTGAGTGGCAATAAGAAGCAAGTTTCCCCCAATTTTCACTGTCGTTCAGTATAGGTTTAACTTCTTCAATATTCATAAGATTGACTCCATAATGATATCGCCTTATTTCTTTCAAGATGGGACAGGAACCAAGAAAGTGCATCACGTCTTCGTTTTCCCTAGTGTTGCATAGGCAGCAGGTAGATGAAATATCCCCACGATGGGGCATATAATTAAGCTTGAGTAGTTCTCCTCTTTCTCGGATTACCATAGAAAGTTGTGCAGCACTGAGGCCAAGGTTCAGATAGTTAATCTGTTGGTGATCGAGTTTCCGACACAAAAACCGTGTTGACAAACTTTCTGCTTTCGTAATATTTTCTATTTGTATTGCCTGTTTCACATTAAGAACAAATTTTTGGGTTATGTTACGCCACTCTGAAATATTATTTACTTTAGTTTACTTTGGATGGTAGCCCAAACCTAGGATTCGATATAAGATTTTTCCAAGTTGAGTTTATGGCTTTTTGCGAATCAGAAATTTTCAATTTAAAATGTTGTTTAAAGGAAAAATCGTGCCTTATTGTAACTCCCAGATACTTATATGATTTGACGACTTCCATATCGCCTCCACCATATTTCCACTTTTCAAATCCAGCTAAGCGGCCCCTTCCTTTTCTAAATACAAGCACTTTAGACTTTTTGCTGTGTTGATTTGAAAACTATTGTACTTGTAGTAATTTTCTAATTTGTTGATCATAAGCTGAAGAGAGCTATGTGATTCTGCTAAGATTACCAGATTGTCCGCAAAAACAATGTAGTGATTTTGATACCTTCAACTGTGATTCCCTTTGGTAGGTAATCTGAGATGTCATCCATAAACAGTGAGCAAATTCCCTGTCTTACACCAATTTCTATTCCAAACCAGTCTGATAGCTCATTCCCATTCCATATTGCAGATTTGTTGGCACTATAGAGATTGGTAAGGATACTGAGAAACTTAGTCAATACGCCGATTTGGGAAAGTTTGTAGAAAAGACATTTTCTATTGATCGTATCAAATGCCACACGAAAGTCGATGAAAAATGCATTTATTTTTTTTTCATTTATTTAAGTAGGTTTGCGCTATACTTGTTAGGTTGAATATCTGATCCACAGTAGAATAGCCTTCTTGAAATCCCGCCTGGAATTGGCTTATTTTTCTATTTTCCTTAACTAATTTTGTTAGGCGTGTGTTCAATAAACCCGTAAAAATGTTCGATATAGTATTCATAAAAGAGATCCCTCTATAGTTCGCTAGGTTATTTGGATCACCTTTCTTGAGTACTGGGAAGATTATTGACTTTTAAAACTCCTCAGGTACACGTGCTTCTTTGTAGATATGATTTAGGGATTTAAGTACTTTTTCAAGGAAATTGATTGTAGCATTTTAGAAGAACTCATAGGGGACTCGATTTTCCCCTGGTACTTTATTTTGTTTTGCTTTTTGCAACACATCATAAAGCTCTTCGATGCAGAATGGTGGGTCCAAGATTTCATCAAACACTTGTGGTACTGGATACATAAATGAAATTTGTGGTCCCTATGGATTAAGCATTGTTCGGAAATTGTTTTTTAGAGTGCTAACTTCAACTAGGGTACCAACTTTGTATGCGTTTCCGTTGAGTTTTCTAGCAATTGTACAAAAATCTTTGCTACTGGAAACCTCACCTATTTCACTTGCCATTCCATTTAAATATATGGTTTTCTTGGACTCACAAATTGTTATAATGAAAATTAGCTTTGTAAAATTCTTCTTTAAAGAATAAAACGAAACAACTTGTTTTTTAAGTAATCTTTTTCTTGATTTATTTTATTTTAATTAATAGCCAATAGATAACTTAAAAATTCAGTATCCCGCTTGTCTTTCTTTTCAAGTTGTGTATCTATCTTACTGCTTCTTTTTGTTTTTCTCTTGTTGTAGCTTTTCGTTTTCGTTGTATTTTTTTTTGTTCAGGCGAATAGAATTTAGAAATAAAGGCACGTTAAATAGTGGATGTATCCAGCGAAGAATTTTGTATTCGGTGGTGGTTTTTCGCAACACTCCCCCCAAGTACTGCGATTTTCTGTAGAATGTCGCTGCTAATTCATATTAACTTCCAGCCGAGCAAGTTTCACAGCTGGTCTCTCCATGATACCATTAGAAGTCTTGACGGTAGCACTTCTAACCTGTCCATCCGCTGCACAACGTATTTCCTGGCAAATCCTTATCGACAACTATCATAATATCTCCTACTTGCAATGGTGACACTGGTGAAAACTATTTGGAACGGAGTGTGAGTTCGGGTAGGTATCTCTCAACAAAAATCTTCCAGAAAAGGTTAGTAAATCTTTCTTTCTGTTTATAATTGGCCCTTAGAATTTTTGGCTCATGCTCTGGATTCCCCATAGGGTTGATGTCACCCGAAAGCAGTCCCAAAAAATGATTGTGTGTCAATACTTCATCATTTTCAGTCTGTTGAAGTCCATTTGACATAACTTTCGTAAGATCGTTTATTTCCTTTAAATAAGCATCAGCTTGTGCCATCTTTATAAGTTCAATCTCAGCTAATTGTAACTCTTCTTGAGTTAAAATACCTTTCTGCTTCGCCGAACCCTTCTTCGTATTGTTAACGAATCTTAAGACGTATGCCATACATTTCAGAAGTCTTCTCCACTTTGAAAATAGTTCAAACGAAATGATGTGATTATGTATCACATGTATACCTAACAGGTCCTCTGATTCATTTGAAATGTTCTTCGGCCAAAGCGTCTAAGGATGGTTTACAAAGTCGGGTTCCTTGAAACCAACGTTCATGCGGATCGAAACTTGGTGTCCGAACCCATTTGGTTGCATCATCAGCAACGTTGACTTTGGATGGTACGTAACGCCATTTTCTCACATTTGAGTCATCTTGGATTTCAGCTACCCTAAAGGCTATAAATTTATCATGATCACGAGGCTCACCTTTAATCCATTCACGAATTGTTCTCGAATCGCTCCAGTAGAAGACATCATGTATAGACACCGTGAGTTGCGATTGTATATGTTTGGCTAATCTGCAACCCCGCTGCATCTAGCTCCAAACGCGGTACAGAGCAAAGTTTGATAGGTGATACCTTTGTCTTTGCTGCAACAATTTAACAAACCACTTTGTTTCCAGAGTCGATTCAAGGATATGCCACTGAAGCACATGCCTGTTCACTTGCGTCACAGAAAATGTGTAGTTGCACATTGACCTCAGATCAATTGGATATTACCTTCAAGTAATATCGAGGAATTTTCACTTGCTCTACTCCTGGAAGCAGTTTCAACCAGAGCAGCCAGGTCTCAAACTGAGAATCGGTAATCTCATCGTCCCAGTTGATGTCACTTCTCCAAATTTCTTGAAGTAAAATCTTGAGGAACACGAGGAAGTGTGCAATCAGGCCTATTGGGTCGTAAATAGACATGAGAATCCTTAAAGCTTCACGTTTGGTTGGTTTCTTCTCGCCGCGCCGCTCAAAACTGTCTGGATTCCTTTATTAAAACGGAGTGAGTAAGTGAATTCATCGGTGTCAAGACGCCACCACATTCTCAAGATCTTTTCAGTAGAGTGCTCTAAATCCAGACGCATGTTGACTTCAGCATCTATAGAGGTGGGGTTAAGAATTTCCATTACTTTCTTTGAATTTTACCTTGCATATGTCAAAACCGGAATGTTGATGAATTTTGCTGACCTGTGTGGCTAACAATAACGCCTCCTCTTCGGTATCCAAACAATCGAGTAAGTCATCGGCGTATTGATTGGAGATGATGCTCTTTACAGCCCGTGGCAATTCATCTTTAAATTTATCCGCATTTTTATTCTTAATATATTGTGCCGAGCTTGAAGAGCAAGTTCGTCCAAAAGCCATAACCTGCAAAACATAGGTGTCTGGCTCTTTACTGTCGTCCAAATCTCTCCACAGGAATCTCAACACATGCTGATCTTGTTCCGACATCTGGACCTGGTGGAACATCTCCCTGATATCCACTGCTGTGCATATTTTGTGATGTCTGCAACGCAAAAGAATACCATAAAGAGAAGAATTTAAGTCCATACCTTTTATTAGCATTGTATTCAGCGACTTTAACTTCTGCAGCAGCGTCCCACACTAGCCTGATCTTACCAGGTTTGCTAGCGTTCTGCACTGGAAACATTGGTGAGTTTTCAGATGTAACCTTTGGTTAAGTACTCCTCAAACTGTTGCTTTACATTTTCAGCCAAAGCTGAGTCTGCTTTTAACCTCTTCTCTAGGCCTTGCAACCGTCGCATCGCCATTGGCTAACTATCAGGCAACTCGATGTTCTCATTACGCCAAAGAAGGCCCGTTTTATAACGATCACCAGTAAAAGAAGTTGTAGAATCGAGTAAACCCTTGGCTCGATATTCTTCTTGTTGCTGTGGAGAATCTTTTGGAGCCGTTACTCCAAGGCTATCCACAATGAACAGCGCCTTCCTTTACATTTAATGTAACTGTTACATTACAGTTGCGTAAGCCAATAAGAATTCCTGGACTTTCATTGTCGTAAGACATCACTGGCAGGCCTCTGAGATGAGGTATTGCTTTGCAAGCTGCCGATAGTTGCGAACGAACAGTTCTCACATTGTTCAACATGAATTCTGGTGCATTTCGATAAGCTCCGGCAATTTTTACCTCTACCCTCCTTGATTGTTCTTCATCCCTTGTTACGCATCCTGTCCATTTCAGATACAGAGACTCTGACTCACCTGTAAGCCCAAGATGATTTGCAATAGGCGTGTACCACAAACTTAGCGCTCAATGAGTGCTCAATGTTAGATTAACGGAGGCAGAATCATTTGGTGGGACAACATTCTCCGTCTCTTTCAAAAAAAAAACATGTGTTATTTTTCTCATACAAGTTTAGAAATAAAATTTCAACTTTTCTTTAAATATTTAATTGTTAAATCAAAAAAATTATTGAAATTGATGAAAATGATTATAAAGAAAGAAAAAAAAAAAAAAGAAAAAAAACCTAAACAATAGAAGTTATATTGATTTTGTTTTTATTTTAGTGGACTGTATTGAATGAAATTCAATAAAAAGTATTTAAGCGATTTAAGCGTTTCGGTCCTGATAACAAAAACAGGGAACCTCATCAGTTAGAGCTGTAATTGTTACCTTTCTAAGACGCAACATTTTAGTCGATGGCTACCGACGTTTATAAAATTTACAGCATAAACACACTGCAAATTATATTTTTCTTGGGGAACATGGTTACATTCAGACACCTAGATATAGATATAGATATTATGCCCGTGGTCTGGCGAAGGTAATAAAAAAAGAAAAAAAAAAAACCTAAACAATAGAAGTTATATTGTTTTTGTTTTTATTTTAGTGGACTGTATTGAATGAAATTCAATAAAAATTATTTAAGCGACCTTTAGTCCAATGCGTTTCGGTCCTGATAACAATTACAGTGGACCTCATCAGTTAGAGCTATAATTGTTACCTTTCTAAGACGCAACATTTTAGACGATGGCTACCGACGTTTATAAAATTTACAGCATAAACACACTGCAAATTATATTTTTCTAGGGGAACATGGTTACATTCAGACACCTAGATATAGATATAAATATTATGCCCATGGTCTGGCGAATGATTATAGCTTATTCAATTAAGTTTGAGTTTTCATCAACATTTCGCCTTTATTTACCACTTTCTTATTTGCTCACCCTCAACAAATAATAACTTGGTTGTCAAAGAAACAGCTGGTTCGTCTGAGAAAAAAATTGAGTAATGAATCCAAGAAATTTTTGGATCAGAAATCTCCACAAAAAATCTCAGTGCTCAGTTGAGATTTTTGTCTCACTTAAAAAATCCTTGAGCGCTCGGAGCGCTCAGTTGATGGTACACGCCTAATTTATTCTCCAATTAATGTGCTGGTTTATTCCTCATCCAAAAAAGCATTGGTTCGGAAAACGTTTTCATTAAACGAAAGTATCACTGGGATCATTCTGAAGCTTACACCTATTGAAGACATCGGTGTTTGATGACTCATCTCTATCTTGTTTGATGCAAGAGCAATGGACTTTGTAATATGCAATAGAGGATGATGTTTTTTCCCACAGCTATCGATATTACAAACCGTTGAGAAGTAACACACAATTCTATGTCTTTTGAGGCACATCAAGCACAATTTACCAGAATTCACCACATCTAAATGTATGTTTGGATAAATCTCAACAAAGGTCTGACAATTGTTTATATTTTGGCAACTATTTTTACATATAATGCAACTATCATTATGTCTGTGTGCTCCTTTTGTTGGTCGCGAAGCACTACTGGTCACTGCCACCTTTGGTCGAGAAGCATCTGTTGTTTTCAATTGCGAGACGTTCATGTTGTCTACATCGAGATGTTGATAGAAGCTTTGTCGTGCTTTATTCTTCTTTTGAACTGGCGGAGTTGATAAGCTCTCTTTTGGAACCCAAAAAGACGTCGTAGTCACGCTGCATACATCGGTTGCAATTTCGTATAACCATTCAGATAATGTATGCAAACTATCTTGATCGCTTGAGTTACGCTTTACGCTGTGCCCAGGTAACTAACATTGTTGGAGGTAATTTCTCTTCCAACTCTTTAACAAGCATGGGGCTACGAATATAATCTTCCATCCCAGCTTGTGATAAAGTAGCGTTAATATTCTTAACGCCCATGGAAAAGGCGACGAAACTTTCCAATTTCTTAATCTTAGAAGCGGGCATTTTACGCAATCGTTGTATCTGCTGATCCAAGACCAACTCAGGTCTACCAAACAACATTTGTATGTGTCTATGATGTCGTCCACGCAACCTGGGATTCTGATTTGATCCTCCACCACTGTACGTGCTGTACCCTGAATGCTATGCTGGAGTCGTATCAGATTTTCATAATTCGAAAATCCAAAGGCTGTTGTAGTTTATTTATAGCTGTTTATAAAAATTGGCCATTCGCTTGGATTGCCTGTGAACACTGGGAGGTTTTTGGGCAACGCTTGTCTAGCTGCTAATTGCCATGGTGAAATTTAACCTTCAGGCAATTCTTGAAATGGCATTGTTCGTTTACGTGGAGCCTGATGAGTAATCGCCTAAGCATTGACAATGTCTGTCGGTCGTTGCACCCCATCGGTCTCACTTTGCTTTTTCTTTTCTTGATGAATTTCTGTACTGCCCAAGGGGCACAGATTTGCATTGTGCAACCAAAAAGTCACAAATTTTGTTCCACAAGTGTTCCTCTGATGTTATTGTAAAGTTTTTCAAGTCTTCCATTTTTGTTTTAAATTATTGAAGTTTCAATTCCGTTATATAAAAGTGACTGTTCCCATAAGATAAAACTAAACATTAATGGGGTTGGCTTCAAAGTAACTGATCAGTTACCTATTAGTTTCAATGCAATCTAATTGTAATTACTTGTTTTCAAAAACAGTAATGAACCTGATCAGAAATGTTAAGCGTTTGCAACTACAAAGTGACTCTTGTGTATCTTTGTTCAATTTGTTTCTGAGAACTGAATTGTAACTCTTTTAAAACAAAGTCAAAATGTCCATTCAATTACTTCTTAGTGACTTTGAAATGACTGAAATATTAAAAACTTGAAGGTAACTACATTGCAACTCTTCTTTGTTCATCTGTCAAATTCTTTAACAAATTTCAACTTGAATGTAACTACATTGCAACAACTTTATTCCTCTGTCAAATTCTTGAACAAATTTCAACATGTCGCGAATAAACCAAATAAATTCAAGTGAAAATTTGAAGAAATTATGGAGACAATTTAAAAAATAAAGCTGCCATCTTCGCAAAAAAAAAACATTAGAAAAGTGTAAAATTGGCCATAGAAAATATCGAGCAATACGATGAAATACTTTCCTTCCCAAATAAATTATTTCTATATGATTAAAAAATTAGTTTTCAGAGATTGCTGAGAGGTTGCATTTACTTCATTTTGGAATTTTTTTTGTTCGTAACTGAGTTGTTTCAAAAAAGTTTTTTAAAACTCTAGTATAAATAAATTAAGTTTCTGCTCAGTTTCTTAGGGAAAACATTGCAGTTAGATATCTGTAACCACACTTGGTCACAAAACTGAAACTGATGAGCAGTTGCTATGGGGTTACTGAAAGGAAACATTTTATCGGCCATACTTTTTTTTTCTATTCAACTTTGTATTCTTTATTTTAAGACTTTGAAAGAATACTTTGATTTGCGACGTTTAAATTGAGTGAAACATCACAGTTTACTACATTAAATCTTAAACGATGAGAATTTCCACCAGACACTAAACCGAGATTTGGCAAGATTATCACAAATCTCTTTGAAATCTCGAAGATTTCAAATAAAACCCATTTAAATCTACTTGGAAACATTAGTTTTTCAAATCAAACAAACTTCTTTTTCGGAGAATAATTGTGGAACCGACCCATTTAAACGCCATTTTTATTTATTGTCAGATGGAAATGTAAACAAAAACTATCTATCTCACTTCCACTTCATATCAAAAAAACGAAACACCATTTGAATGTTTTGGCATAATCCTCTTTTTGATCTTTTTGTGTAGTGGAAACACCAAACAAATCTCATTACCTAAATCTCGGTTTAGTGGTTGGTGGAAACGAAGTATTAAAAAGAAAAGAAAGTTA